>CM033728.1:42446001-42979354 GCA_019671005.1 Hibiscus mutabilis | reverse complement strand
TGTTAATTTAATCGACTAGAGCCGGTTTCGGTTTACTAGAACTCTTAAATCAATCAAACCACAACAAAGTGTTTCATCAAATTTAGCATCATAGTAAAATTCTAAGTTTTTCCATGGTTATCCTAGAATAAAAATTTATCAATTAAGTGCATTGGCAAAGTCATCATTGAATATTCATCAAATCTAAGCAATTTTGTTCCAATTAAAGGCATGGCAAGCAATTTATGTATCCTAAAATGTAATGCTTAAGATTAATGTAACTAAACATGGTAATTACTAATAACAATCCCCAAACTCGAGTGAGGCATTGTCCTCAATGCATGCATAAAAATAACGAAAAATAAAATAAAAAATAAAATGCATACGAGGACTTACTCCGAGAGTTCACATCGAGATGATTAGTTTCCTTCTAGTTGGCGCCTTGATTTTCTTTTCTTGAACGCAATGGTTGTTTTCTTGTTGCCGGATGTCTTTAGCTTTGGTTGCCGTGGCATCTTCATGGTTGGTTGCCGTGGCATCAGCCAGTGCATGCATGATGTAGGTTGTCGCGCATCTTCTTCATTGGTTGCCGGGCAAGGATCTTGGCAGTAAAATTTCAGCATAGTAGTTGTGAGTCTTGTTGTGAAAAAGAAAATAAAGAAAACCTGAAAACTAAAGATAATGAAGAAAAAAAAATAAAATATCTCCTAAAAATAAAAATAAAAAAAATAAAAAAAAAGAAAAAGAAATATCGAAAGAGAGAGCATGCTCATGCATCTCCTAAGTTGACCACTTCCTTGTTACGCCCACATGGGCACCATTGTAGTGCTTCAATCTTTGTCCATTAACTTTGAATTCATGGTTGTCGAGATGGACTTGATTATCACAAAGACCATGGGAGAATGGTTTGACGACTTTGAATGGTCCCGACCATCTTGATTTCAGCTTTCCCGAAAAAAGTTTTAGCCGAGAATTGAATAGAGAACTAGTTGCCCGGGCGTGAATTGCCGTGGCAATAGTTTCTTGTCGTGCCATCGCTTGTTTTCTCCTTGTAGATTCGTGCATTGTTATAGGCGAGTGCACGAAATTCTTCTATCTCATTGAGATCCATCAAACGCTTTTGTCCGCACTTTCCCAATCCATATTCACGGTCTTGATTGCCCAAAGACGCCTTGTGCTCGATTTCCACCCTAGAGATGACATGTTTTACCATAGACAAGCCGGAGGGGGACATACCTAATGGTGTTTTGAATGCAAAGCGATATGCCCAAAGTGCGCCATCTAGTCTTAATGACCAATCCTTCCTTGAGGGATTTACAACTTTCTCGAGTATTCCCTTCAACTCCCGGTTGAAATTTCGCTGCCCGCTGGTTTGTGGGTGATATGCCGTGGCGATCTTGTGTGATATGCCGGCGCTGCAACATCTTGGCAATTAGTCCGTTGTCAAAATGCTTGCCCCCGTCCGCCGATAATTGCTCTCGCATCCCAAACCGTAAATATGTTTTTCTCGCAGAATCGCTGCACGGTCTTGGAATCGCTGCTGGGAACCGCAAATGCCTTCTACCCATTTAGACACATAGTCGACGGCAGAGTAAGATGTAGAGGTTGCCGAATGAAGATGGGAAAGGTCCCATAAAATCGATCCCCATACATCGAACAGCCCCACCTCGATGATGTTCGAGTGGCATCTCATGTCGCCTAGAGATATTGCCCGCCCCTCCGCAACGATCACATTGCTTGTAAAAGTCTTGGGCATCTTTGTACAATGTTGGCCAATACAAACCGGATTGCAAGACTTTGGCCATGGTACGAGTTCCTCCAAAATGTCCTCCATAGGGTGAAGAATGGCATTGCCGAGTACATTCTGTTGTTCTTCTTCAGGGACACATCGGCGATAACCCGATCGCACATTGTTTAAAAAAAAAGAGGCTCGTCCCAAAAGTAATGCTTAAAGCATCATGGCGAACCGCTTTTCCCTTGGTGAGTAATGCCATACGGAAAAATACCACAAACAAGGAAATTAACTAAATCTGCGTACTGTATATTGCCGGGGCATGTGCCGCCGTAGTGTCTCGCCCCCAAAATTGCCGAGGCGTGCGCGCCAAAGACCGCCGCGGCGCCGAGTTGCCGAGGCGTGTGCTTCCATGGTTGCCGAGGCGCCATGGGCTGTCGAGGCGCTGAGGGGTTGCCGAGGCGATTAGAATTTGTTGTTCATCCGGGAATGCATCGCATATCTCTAGATCCGCCCCTCCTCCCCTATTATGCGCCCAAACGTGATAAGTGATCGCCACTTGATTTTCTGCGCTCCTTTCCCGTCCCCAATTTCAATATCAAATTTTTGTAAAAGTAATATCCAACGAATCAAACGAGGTTTAGCATCCTTTTAGCAAATAAGTATTTGATTGCCGAATGGTCCGTATGAACAATTACCTTTGTACCAATTAAATAGGATCGAACTTGTCAAATGCGAAAAACTACAAATAGTAACTCTTTCTCCGTTGTTGTGTAATTCACTTGAGCATCATTAAGAGTTTTACTAGCGTAGTATATCACATGGAAGGTCTTACCGTATGCTGGCCTAGGACCGCTCCTACCGCAAATCACTTGCATCACACATGAGCTCAAAAGGTAGCGCCCAACTGTGGAACAACAATGGGTGCCGAGGCAAGCTTTTTCTTTAGGGTTTCAAATGCTTGAGTGCAAGAATCATCAAAATCAAGACTTTATCCTGTTCAAGCAGACACACAAAGGTTTAGTGATTTTAGAAAAAATTATGAATGAACCTCCCCAGAAAAACCTCGCATGTCCGAGAAAACTTCAATTCCTTTAACCGAATTTGGTGGGGGTAATCTCTCGATCACGCCCACCTTGGCTTTGTCTACTTCAATTCCTTGATGAAATCTTATGGCCGAGCACTATTCCTTCATCTACCATAAAGTGGCATTTCTCCCAATTGAGGACTAAATCCGCTTTCTTCACATCTTGCCAACACCCTCTAAAATTGCCGAGACAGCCGCCGGGTCATTACTAAAAACCAAAAATCATCCATGAAGATCTCAAGGAAGTCTTCACCATGTCCAAAAAGAGCGCCATCATGCATCTTTGGAAGGTTGCCGGGCGCATAATAATCCGAACGGCATCCTTCTAAGGCATAAGTACCGTAGGGCATGTGAAGGTTGTCTTTTTTGATCTTCCGGTGCTATGGCAATCTGATTGTAACCTGAATAACCATCAAGAAAACAAAAAAAGGGTTTACCCGCAAGACGGCCAAGCATTTGATCAATAAAGGGTAATGGGAAGTGATCTTTCCTAGTGGCTTTGTTTAGCTTTCGATAGTCCATACAAAACCTCCAACCGGTCACACCCGGTTGGGATAAGTTCATTATTTTCATTGCTTACCACCGTTATACCTCCCTTTTTCGGTACACATTGTACCGGACTTACCCACGCACTATCGAGATAGGGTATATAATGCCGGCGCCAAGCCACTTGATGATTTCTTTCATTACAACCCCTTTCATGGCATGATTCAGTCTCCTCCTCGGGCCTCAATTGAAGGTTTGTGATCATCTTCCAACAAGATCTTGTGCATGCACACCGCCGGCTAATTCCCTTCAAGTCGGCAATTGTCCACCCTATTGCCTTTTATGTAGCTTCAACATGTTGATCAACTTCTTTTCCTCGCTCAGTCAGTAACTTAGAGGAAATAATTACAGTAATGTATTATCGATCCCTAAGTATACATATTTTAGTTGCTCGCAATTGTTTCAACTCAAGAATTGGTGGATTTTCGATAGAGGGTTTTTCGATCTTACCTTCCTTACCCGAGTAGTCCAGTGGTTCAAAGTATGTACCGGTCGATTGACTAGCCAATTTGCCTCTTCTTGTTGTTCCTCATCGACCGCTTCTTCATACTCCTCATGTTCCTCTTGATCGGCAATGTAGTTGCCGAGGCAACTAAATTCTCATCGGTTAAACTCGCCGTGGCATGAAGTAGTTGGCATTCTTCCGATCATCGGCATGCCTTAGTGTTTGGAACACATTTAGTTTTACTTGCTGGTCATTCACCTCATTGTGAGTTCTCCTTTTCAACATCAATCAAGGTTCTCCCTGCCGCTAGGAATGGTCTCCCGAGAATGATAGGTGCATGCTCATCCGCTTCACAATCCAAAACAATAAAGTCAGCGGAAAATAAATTTATCAACTTTACCAAGATGTCCTCGATTTTTCCCTCCGATGCACATAGATCTGGCTGGCTAGCTGCAGATAATCATTGTAGGTCTTGCCTTCCGATTCCTAGTTTCGAAAACCGATTTAGGCATCAAGTTTATGCTAGCCCCTAGGTCGCATAATGCTTTCCCGACATAGTGATTTCCAATAGAACAAGGTATTGTGAAACTTCCGGGATCCTTCAACTTGGGTGGCATACGACAGTAACATTGCCATGCATCCTCTCACATGCAATTGTTTCAAACTCTCCTAGCCTTGTTCTCTGGACACAATGTCTTTAAGAAACTTGGCATAGTTTGGCATTTGTTCAATTGTTTCACCAATGGCAAGTTGATGTGGACTTGCTTTAGGATATCAAGAAACTTCTTGAATTGGTATTCTTGCTTTTGTCGCCTAAACCTTGTGGGAATGGTGGTGGAAGTCGATATCTTCGATCCTTTTCATTGGTTTGAAACCTGATTGACGGCATTGCCGGACATCCGGAGTTGCCGATGTGTTACCAATCGTTGCCGAGGCGCGCTTATCGCAAGTTGCCGAGGCGCCTTTATCGCTGGCTGCCGAGGCATGCTTATTGCCGCTGCCGCAGCAATTCGGTTCAAAGATCCGAGGCTTTGCCGCTAGGTTCGCCTTGATCTTTTTGTGGAGTTTTGTTTGACGAGCGGGTTTGAACCTCTCTAAGTTGTTGGCCACTTAGTGGTGATTGCCTTACATTGCTCATGGCCACCCTCTTGCGACTTCAGATCGCTAGGTAAACCTCCTTGTGGTCTAGTGTTCGGGATTTTGAGCAAATTGTCCGACTTGATTTTCCAATGATTTGATTGCCGCCTCTGGTTTTGCAATCTCATCTCGGTCCTGTTAATAAAAGCATCAGTTCTTTTTTATATGAAATTACTATTCTCAGCCATATAAGATCTTTTCATCATAAAAGCATTTAGAGAATTTTCCAAAGAACTAGATGTTGTTGTTGTTGTCATGCATCCGCTGTCGGGCATATTCTTTGCTGAATCCCGATGCTTGTGCATTCTGATTGTTCTGGTTTAGAGCATTGTTGGGATTACTCCATGAAAAATTCGGTGCTTCTTCCAAGCTGGATTGTATGTATTTGACATCATGTTGTTGCCCCGATTGTAATTCCCACATAGAAGCTAGATTCCGATTCTCGCATACATTCGTAAGAATTATGGTTATCACCACATAACTCACAAAAAGAATCCATTACCTTGACTTCATGTGTGTTGTTTGGTTTTTGCATGTTCTGACCATCTTGGTTAAAGCGCCAATTGTGCCGAAATTGAATCGATGATCCTAGTTCATGTATTGTGGCTTGGCGCCTAACTCCTCATCTTCTAGTAGATGGGAATTGATAATCATTCTTGGCCAGCTGTTTAAAATTTGCATTGCTTCTTCCGGTGACTTATCTAGGAGTATGCCATTTGCCGAGGCGCCTAGCATCATCCTTGTTGGTGTATTCACGGCATTGTAAAACATTGTTACTTGAGTCCACACCGAATCCGTAGGGGCATTTGTGTAGAAGTTCTCTATATCGCTCCCAAGCCTCGTACATGGATTCATCATCACCCCTGCAAAAAGAAGTAATGTCGTTACGGCTTATCGCTTAAATTTGTAGGATTAAATCTAGCAAGGAAATCACGACAAAGATCAGTCCAAGATGCTATGGATCCGGCAGAATGCTATTTAGCCATGCTTTCGCCTATATCCTCAAAGTGAATAGGGGAATAATCTTAATCGTAAGACATCGGGGGTGACTCCGTGTATCTTGAACGAGTTGCAAATCTCGAGGAAAGATTTCAGATGTTGTCGTGCATCTTCGCCATCGAGCCGCCAAATTGACCTATTGTGTTGATCATATTAAACATTACCGGTTTCAACTCAAAGTGGTCGGCTTCAATTTCGGTGCGACAACTCATGGGTTAAGTCCATCAAGATCTTCTTCAAGATAGTCTCGAATAGTTCTGCTTCGTGCAAGAATCACTCCTCCTCCTGCCGAACATCTTGATTAATATTGCCGCCTTGATTTGCCATTGCTTCTCTTATCCTTCGCCTAAGTCTTTGTAAGGTTCGCTCGATTTACGGATCAAAGGGATATTCTGTGAAGTCGGTCTCGCCTGGTCATATACCAATGCAAAACCAAAGTTTGTTAGCCCTTTGAATTTTAAACAAGAAAAATAAAAGAAAGTGCAAGAAAGTAAAAACAAAGTCGCTATTGCCAATCCCGACAACGGCGCCAAAAACTTGTTGCGCGTAATAATAAGTACTACGCAATTGTGCAAGTATACACGCCGCAAGTTATAGTATAAAAGATATCGTCTCCACAGGGATTGGTGCCACTTCAAGAATCTAGTCTCTTGCAATCGTAAAAGTAAAAACACAAGTAAAGGATTATCAAGTTTAACTAATTACTAATCTAGAAAGCAATAAAATAAAATAAAAGATGAATTCAATTGAGAGAGATAGGCTAGGTTATCGTGAGTTGAGGTGTGATAGCGATTGGATTGTCTTGGTAAAAGAGTGCACGGGCAACTCGGTTGCCGTGGCAACTTGCACGACGGGTTGCCGTAGCAACTAATTGATGGTTGCTTGGGCGACTAGTTGGGCAACTACTTGGGCGATCGGGCAGCAACTTCAAGGTTCGGCGGAGCGTTCTTCAATGGTTTCTTCTTATCCCTAAGTCGAAACTCTAGCTATTTGTGCATGCCTTGATAATACATCCTGCGTGAATCAAGGGTGAACAACAACCAATCTTGCGCTCCTCTTAGCGTTGAAATCCTTAACTTATTCCTAAGCCGGATTAATCTTCACCATCATTGGATTGAATAAAGATCATATTCATTCGTTTCTTGAATCTAACTCTCCCGATATTAGATAAATGGATGAAATCACGAGATCCTCTCCCAATTCACTCGCAAACAATAATAAGAATCAAGAATGAATAAACCTTGAAATAGAAAAGTGCAAACTCTTATTACCTAAACAAAAACCAATAGTTTCTCACAATCTCAAAACACAATAACCATAGCCAAGTAAATTTAGTTCATGGCTAGGTTCCAAAGAAACACAAGATAATTAATCCCTAGCATGAACCCAATCGAACAAAGATGAAGGAAGAGGCTTGTCGAAATCCTCCTTGCCCTTGATGCTTGTTGAAAATTCTCTCCTCTTGCCCTACTTGGACTTGCCGAAATTTCCCTCTTGCTCTCTCCTTGGATTTGTCGAAATCTCCTTGATATTTATAGGGCTAGGCCAAAGTCCTTCTTTGAGGAGGAGTTTGAGTTGGAATTAAATTATCTTTAAAGAATATAATTCTTTATTATAATTTTATTCCTATTAGAACTTCTCCTATCCTCTTGGAATTTAATTCTTCTTTAATCTCTGCATGGCAATCAAATTCCTTTGGGCTTGGACCTTGCTCCATGTCATCTTGGGCTTGTAAAATCATGAATTTCGACATCTATATTGCTTTTGGTCTTTGTCGACAAATGCCATGGCAACTAGCTCGGCATATCCTTCATGCATTGCCCTGGCAACTAGCTCGGCATATCCTTCATGCATTGCCCTGGCAACTAGCTCGGCATTGCTTTGGCAAGTGATCCTGCACATACACACAAAAACACACCAAAGCAGCATCTATTTCCACAAAAATCACCAAGTTATGTAATCAAGCTCAACGATTGAAGGAAACATGGATTAATGCATGAATGGCTAACTATGCAACTAATATGAGCCTAAGTCTAACAATAATATGAGTAAAAAGGGTAAGAAAAATAGTACTTTTGAACACTTATCAAGCCTCTTTAAGTTGTTGGCCACTTCTAGTGGTGATCGTCTTACATTGCTCAGGGCCAGTTCCTCTTGCGACTTCAATATCGCTAGGTAAAACTTCTTGCAGTCTAGTATTCAGGTTTTGAGCAAATTGTCCGACTTGGTTTTCCAATGATTTGATTGCCGCCTATTGGTTTTGCAATCTCATCTCGGTTCTGTTAATAAAAGCATCAGTTCTTTTTATGAAGTTACTATTCTCAGCCATATAAGATTCAGTTTTCAACATAAAAGCATTTAGAGAATTTTCCAAAGAACTAGATGTTGTCGGTTATTGCTACGACAACTGTTGCTGTGGCATATTTTGCTGGAATCCCGATGCTTGTGCATTCTGATTATTCTTGTTTAGAGCATTGTTGGGATTACTCCATGAAAAATTCGGGTGCTTCTTCCAAGCTGGATTGTATGTATTGGACATCACATTGTTGTTCTGGTTGTAATTCCCCACATAGAAGCTGAATTCTGGATTCTGCATACATTCAGAAGAATCATGGTTACTACCACATAACTCACAAAAAGAATCCATTACCTTGACCTTATGTGTGTTGTTTGGTTTCTACATGTTTTGGACCATCTTGGTTAAAGTGGCCAATTGTGCCGAAATTAAGTCTGATGATCCTAGTTCATGTATTGTGGCTTGGCGTCTAACTCCTCCTCTTCTAGTAGAGGGAAATTGACAGCCATTCTTGGCAAGCTTGTTTAGAATTTTTATTGCTTCCTCCGGCGACTTATCTAGGAGTATGTCGTTTGCCGAGGCATCTAGCATCATCCTTGTTGGTGTATTCACGGTGTTGTAAAACATTGTTACTTGTGTTCACACTGGGAATCCGTGTAAGGGGCATTTGTGTAGAAGTTCTCTATATCGCTCCCAAGCCTCGTACATGGATTCATCATTTACCTGCAGAAAAAAAGTAATGTCATTACGAAGCTTATCAGTCAAATTTGTAGGATTAAACCGAGCAAGGAAATCACGACAAAGATCGGTCCAAGATCCTATTAATCCGCCAGAAATGCTATTCAACCATGCTTTCGCCCTAACCCTCAGTAAATAGAGGAATATTCTTAATCGTAAAACATCGGGGGTGACTCCTTGTATTTTGAACGAGTTGCAAATCTCGAGGAAAGATTTAAGATGTTGTCGTGCATCTTCAGTTGCTGAGCCGCCAAATTGACCAATTGTGTTTATCATATTAAACATCACCGGTTTCAACTCAAAGTGGTCAGCTTCAATTTCAGGTACGGCAACTCCTGGATTAAGTCAATCAAGATCTTTTTCAAGATAGTCTCGAATAGTTCTGTTTCGTGCAAGAATCACTCCTCCTGCTAGAACATCTTGATTCATACTGCCGTCCTGATTAGCCATTGCTACTCTTAACCTTCGTCTAAGTCTTTGTAAGATTCGTTCGATTTCTGGATCAAAGGGATATTCTGGTGTAATCGGTCTTGCCCTAGTCATATACCAATGCAAAACCAAAGTTTGTTAGCCCTTTGAATTTTAAACAAGAAAAATAAAAAGTGCAAGAAAATAAAAACAAAGTCGCTATTGCCAATCCCCGGCAACGGCGCCAAAAACTTGTTGCGCGTAATAAGTGCTCCGCAATTGTGCAAGTGTACACGTCACAAGTTATAGTATATAAGATATCGTCTCCACAGGGATTGGTGCCACTTCAAGAATCTAATATCTTGCACTATAAAAAGTAAAAACAGAAATAGAAGATTATAGGAGTTTAAACTAATAACTAAACTAGAAAGCAATAAAGTAAAATAATAGATGAGATCAAATGAGAGAGATAGGCCAGGTTATCATGAGTTGAGGTGTGATAGCCGATTGGATCGTCTTTGTAAAAGAGTGCAAGGGCAACTCAGTTGTCATGGCAACTAGCACAACGGGGTTGCCTTGGAAACTAATTGATGGTTGCCTGGGCGACTAGTTGGGCAACTACTTCGGCGTCTGGGCATCAACCTTCAAGGTTCGGCAGAGCGTTCTTGATTTGGTTTCTTCTTATCCCTAAGTCGAAACTCTAGCTACTTGTGCATGCCTTGACAATACATCACTACGTGAATCAAGGGTGAACAACAACCAATCTTGCGTTCTTCTTAGTCGTTGAAATCCTTAACTTATTCCTAAGCTGGATTAATCTTCACCATCAATAGATTGAATAAAGATCATATTCATTCGTTTCTTGAATCTAACTCTCCCGATATTAGATAAATAGATGAAGTTACAAGATCCTCTCCCAATTCACCCGCAAACAAGAATAAGAACCAAGAATGAATAAACCTTGAATAGAAAAGTGCAAACTCTTATTACCTAAACAAAATCCAATAGTTTCTGACAACCACAAGACACAATAACCATAGCCAAATAGATTTAGTTCATGGCTAGGTTCCAAAGAAAAACAAGACAAAGAATTCCTAGTACGAACCTAATTGAACAAGAAAGAAAAAGATGAAGAATGGATGGAGCTTTGTCGAAATCCTCCTTGCCCTTGATGCTTGTCGAAAATTCTCTCATTCTCTCCCCTTTGGAGTTGACGTCTTGGTGATCTATTTATAGGGCTAGGTCAAAGTCCTCCTTTGAGGAGGAAGTTAAGTTGGAATTAAATTATCTTTAAAGAATATAATTCTTTA
The DNA here is from genome assembly GCA_019671005.1 of Hibiscus mutabilis. NCBI lineage: Eukaryota > Viridiplantae > Streptophyta > Magnoliopsida > Malvales > Malvaceae > Hibiscus > Hibiscus mutabilis. The sequence continues at coordinate 42,968,677 of CM033728.1, read as the reverse complement.
TTATAATTATATTCCTTCTAGAACTTCTCCTATCTTCTTGGAATTTAATTCTTCTTTAACCTCTTCATGGAAATCAAACTCCTTTGGGATTTAGCTTTGCTCCACGTCATCTTGGGCGTGTCTAGTCATCAATTTCGACTACCATATCACCTTATTCTTTGTCGACAATTGCCCTGGCATCTGGCTCGACGTCTCCTTCATGCATTGCCCTGGCAACTAGCTCAGTATCTCCTTCATGCATTGCCCTGGAAACTAGCTCTAGCCTTGCTTTGGCAAGTGATCCTGCACATACACACAAAATACACCAAAGCAACATCTTTTCCCACAAAAACAACCAAGTTATGTAATCAAGCTCAATGATGGAAGGAATCATGGATTAATGCATGAATGACTAATTATGTAACTAATATGAGCCTAAGTCTAACAATAATATGAGTAAAAAGGGTAAGAAAAATAGTACTTTTGAACACTTATCACCCCACGTGAATGAAATTGATGATTTTATCGAAAACATTTTGACTCGATGTGGTGATAGATTCTGCGGTCAATAGCTGCATAGGATAGATAGGTGTCTACCCTTGAACCTTCCTTTGTGAAAGTATATTTACTTTACTGGCTGATCAATAGACGTGATATCCTTGAAATATTTGTCGTTTGTATAAATTATGACATACTTCACATAACTACCTCTATGGCCAAGAAATCAGTTATCATGGGTATGCCTTTAAAGCCATGGACATCTTCTGGTTTTGCAAGAGTTTGAAAGAACTATGCCCAATAGTCTCCTTAAAGCGGTCTCACTTTACTCTTACATAGGTGACTTATGTTGCTTGGCTCATCAAAGCACACAATAGTCATTAAAAGCATTGCTTGGCCTAAACCACTTTGATCACTGTTTACATCATAGGAACGGACTTGGGGATAAGAACCCCTACAGTGACCGCACAGGTCTATGCAATTAGGTTGTCCCTTTGAACCTAGATCTTGGGATCTCTAGTCAACTAGGTAGGGTTTTCCTTCACATAGCGCCTTAAATTTCCCTAGGCTTTAGTTACATTCCTTTTAGATATTTTCTCAACTTGATCTCAATTTTAACCTTTTGGTTAGCGGATTCGTAATATTATCATTTGATTTTACAAAATCAATAGAGATAACTCCATCTGAGATTAGTTGTCTAACAGTATTATGTCGATGACGCATATGTCTCGACTTATGATTATACACAAAGCTCTATGCTCTACCAATTTTCGCTTGGTCATTACAATGTATGCATATTGTGGGCACATACTTTGGCCATTCAGAAATATCCTCCAAGAAATTTTGAAGCCATTTGACTTCTTCTCTAGACTTGTCTAGAACTACAAACTCAGATTCCATTATGGATCTAGTTAAAGCCATTTGTAAAGAGAATTTCCATTCACTTGTGCCATTGATATCTTGAATATCAGATATCCAACTAGCATCATAGTATCATTTTAAATAGTAGGATCTCAGGAATAATGCAATCCATAATTTTGAGTATATCTAAGATATATCAATACCCCCACAATTGATTTCTAGTGATTTTTACCTGGATTGCTTGTGAATCTACTTAAACTGCTCACAATAAAAACAATATCTGGTTTAGTGCAACTTATGAGGTGCATTAGACTACTTATGACCCTTGCATATTCCACTTGATCAACACTTTGACCATTATTCTTGGACAGATCTTGGTTCGTGTCTATTGGAGTTCTGGCTATACCAGAATCATCCTTGCCAAATTTCTCAAGAATTTGTCCACATAGTGTGACTAAGTTAATATGAGACCTTCAGGTGACCGTTTGATTTGGATGCCCAAAATTATATCGTCTAGTCTCATATTTTTCATGTCAAATCTTGAATTTAACATGTCATTGGTACATTTACCATTTCATTGGTACATTTACCATTTCATTGTTAGTTATAACAATGAGTATGTCATCAACATAGGATCATATATCCTAATGTCGGTAGGTTTGACATACACACATTTGTCATCGTGACAATATCGTAGTTTCAACCTTTTGTTGAACACCTGGACTATCTTTACTGTTAGTCTCTAAAGTTCATTTCGTGGAACTTGGTTCAACTTCCTTAGTTATACAAGGAAGAATATTTTCAAAGAATGAAGCATTCTTTGATTCTATTATCATATTCTTATCAATCTTAGGGTTCTTTGATTTGCACACAAGAAACTGATATGCATTGCTATGATCTGCATAGCCAATAAAATACAATCCACCATTTTGGAGATATATTTTTGTTTGCTTTAGTAATGAGGTAATTACCTTTGCAACACCCATACATTTTTAAGTAGTTGTAGGAAGGTTTAGTTACCTTACATAACTCATATGGTGTCGTGCTTCTTTTATTTTGAGAAACCTTATTTAAAAGGCAATTAGCTTATAGAACAACTTCCCTCCACATGTTAGGCACATTATAGTACCAACGTTATTCATCTAGAGCTTATCCCCATCTTAATCCTTCAATAAAGTTTGGGTTTCAACATCATGTTCATAGAGAACAATTTTCTCTATAGTTTCATCTTTGCTTTTAAGCAAATGTACATGACACTATTTTGTGCTATCGTCAATGAAGGTAATAAATGTATTCCTTCAAACAATATTTTGCCATGTCAATTGTTATGCCACTAACATTAACCTCATTTGGAAGTCTATAGTTGGAAGACTTGTTCCTCATCTTATGGCAATTGAAGCATTTCCCATGAAATTTTTCTTCTTGAACACACTGTCCTTTTGGTATCAAATAAGGCTTTCGATAAGGCTTTCGACATAGAAAAAACAAAGTTATTCCATGCTTTGATTCAAGACCTCGGTCAGAATCAACGCTCTAGATTCTGTTGACCAGAATCAGTAACTAATGTTACTTCCAATAACAATTTGAATAAAATATATTTTATTCAGATTGATTCTTGTTTGAAAGAAAGATCAAGTAGACCCGTTAAAACGACAGGAATTAAATTGCCAAAAACAAATTTGTTTACTATATCTCAGCTTACAAACTAATCAAGATTCACAAGAAATAAATTCAACAATTTATTTCCAAAATAGAATCATACTTGATTCCCAAGAAATAAATCCAACAATATATTTCCTTTTACAAAATAGAATCATACTTGATTAACAAATTATTTCCTTTTACAAAATAGAATTATACTTGATTCCCAAAAAATAATAAATTTGATTTATTTTTTTTCCAAAATAGAATCATACAAGATTCCTAAGAAAATAAATTCAATTATTTATTTTCTTTTCCAAAGTAGAATCATACAAGATTCTCAAGAAAATAAATTCGAATTATTTTCCTTACAAAATAGAATCACACAAGATTCCCACGAAAATAAATTAAAAGATTTATTTCCCTTCCAAAATAGAATCATACAAGATTCCCCATAAAATAAATTCAAAGATTTATTTTCCTTACAAAATAGAATCATAATAAATTCAACGATTTATTTTCCTTGTAAATTAGAATCATACAAGATTCTCAAAAAAATAAATTCAATAATTTATTTTCTTTACAAAGTTAGAATCAACACAAAATTCTAACGGAGAAATAAATTCAATGATTTATTTCCTCCTTTTTTCCAATGTTATATCTAATGTTTAATAACGGGATTAGAAATACTAAAACCCTAAACAGAGATATTAAGGCAACCCGATCTTGTTTAACATAAATCAAAAGGAAATAATTCTTTGATTTTGGTTTCGTTAATTCTTATTTGGAAAGAAAGATCAAGTAAACCCGTTAAAACGGCCGAAATTAAATCTCGAAATGATTTATTTACAAGATCTTAGTTTCCAAAACATATCAAAATTTTACATAGGTATCATGTTCGTCTCTATAATTTCTCAAGAAAAATTATTAATAGAAAAAATAATAACCCACTATGTTTTCAAAAAAACACAAACAATAATAATTATCACATCTAATAATTATTATAAATGCCAAAATTATGATACATGATATTCCATATACATGCCATATTTAATATTTTATATTAAAAGCCAAAAATTATAAGGTAATAATATCATAATTCAATATGGCATATTTCTTATCATATTAAAGGTCAAAATTATGATTTAACAAATATTGTATTACCTTAATAATACCATGATTTAAGGTTTTAATATTACCATGAAAATACCATAATTTATTGTTTGAATATTACCACAATATAACCAAACCATGATAGCATACCTCATGGAAAATAACTCAAACGTACAGAACTCCACCATATTCATGTGCGAGCACCATTATTGGGTTCCTTAATAGCCCACAGTATTTGTGCTCAAACGTTGGTTCCTAAACCAAGCTTAACCAAGCTTATGAAAACTGTAGTCATAAAACAATGGTAAATATGGTAATAAAAAAATTAATGCAACAAAAATTAACAGTTGGTTGCTTGGTAAAGATAAGAATAATCAGACCCATGTTTCATCGCGGTTTTTGCACTGGTAGTAAATCACGGCATACTCTCTAAATCATACACCATCATATATATCGTAAAATTAATACATTCGTCTTGAATTAAAACTAAAAAATTTATCTTAAGATTGTTAGAAAAGCGTTAATCCAAGAATAACATAAACAATAAAACATAAATATTGTACTGAAATATTAAATTGAACAGAATCAAAATAAATACAAATTGTCTAAAAAATCAAATATAAAAATATAAATCGTTTACTTGTAGTAGATAGAAAAACTGATTAGTGGAAAATGGGTTGAGGCCTGCAATTGCACAGTTTCCTTAAGACAGATTTTCGGCTACTTCTATGGTGCTAGAGATCATTGGTTGTATGTCTCTCAGGATACAACAACTAGATGATCAACTACAGTTGCACAATTGTAGAGATCACGAACTATAACTTGCATTCGTCTATCACCGAAGAAAAAACTTCTTTTGAAAGCCACTGAGTAAAACAATAGAAAATCTCTGTGTTTTTAGTTGTGTTTAACCTAGTAGGTTAACAAGATATTTATAGGGGTTTCACATGATGAACCATTGGAAATTTGTCCTAATAGAGCATTTAATATTGAGAATCAATTGATTCTTTTAGAGAACAATTTTCAAAATTACTACCTGAATTAAAGGTAACTTTTAATGTTTACCTTTTTAATTTCAAGACAAAATTTGGCAAATATATGCTCTTATTTGAGGAAACAATATTTTAAATTTGGGTCAAAATATTCGCAGGCCCATAGAGGACCCGACCGGTCCGGACATTTTCGTTACCCACGTCGTGTACGTATGCACATTTACAAACCAACAACTGGTTCTACATTTTCCTCAACAACATTTAGATCAATTTGTCATTCAAATCTCCAAAAATATCAATTTTTTCCAACAAAAATATAATACGAGCCTATTGTTTCTTTCTCAGAAAAAATATTCATTTATATCATGAGATTTATTTATTTTTATCAATTTCTTATTTTATTATCCTCAATTATTTCAACTAAAAAATAAAAATATAATTAATTATAATTTTTTAATTGTTATTAAATTGAACTATAAAATGTATATACTCTAATATAAACATATGTTAATTACGATTTTTTTAAAAATAATATATATAAGTTTGCTTTTTAAAATGTTATGGATAATAATTATTTTTCATCCTTAAAAATTAGTCATTTCTCCTTTTTTTTATTCTTTTAATTGTATATTATGCAAATACGTGTTAAATAGATTTTACTTAGGGCGTATTTGGACACCACAATATATTTCCATGAAAATGTATTTATTATGTTAGTAATTTCATTTTCGTATAAATTCTTTATGTTATGTTTGTTAGTAAAAAGTATAATCATCATCCCTCCCTTGAGAATTTAAAAGTGTAATTGGGGGCCTCTAATTAAAATAAATTTAACAAGACCTACAAATTACCATGGTTGACCACATTTGTATAATTACACTCAGATTCAATTATTATGCGACTTTCCAAACACACCCTATTTTAATTCAATCTTACATATTAGCTTTGAGATGAAATAATTTTTTTCATTTCTCTTTATTTCTTTGTTTATATGTTCTAAACAATTTCGTGTATCCTCAATCAATACAATCTCATATGCTTTAATTGTTTATTCGAGTATAAAGTGGAAGTATCATGCTTATTGTATGAGTTTGAATAAGAATAGGTTTTGTGGATATGTCAATAACTAGTAGTGGAAAGATTTACCTTCTTCATAGAGCGTTCTATTCAAAGTAGTAGGTTGTTAAATTTTTTTCAGAAGACTATTATGCAAGTTTTTATGAAAAGTAATGGGCTTGTTTTTCATGTCTTTTACACCCTTCATAAATTATTGTTTTTATTTTATTTACATTGATTTTTAGATGTTTGTTGTGTGATTTCTTTGTATTCCTTTTTACTTTGAATATAATCTTAAATATTTCTTTTTGGTCAAAAAAATAAGAGTAGGTTTAGTTGTCCTAATTACCAATATTTACCATGAACTTTTTATACATGTATTACCAAACAAATGGAGAATTGAACAAAAAAGTGTCTGCCTAGTAACACCAAAATATACAAAAAAAAAGAGATTAGTACTAATATAAATTATATACAAAAGACTTATGGATAACGTAAAAAAATATTAATTTGATATCTAAATAATTAAACTTATAGAAAGTACTAGGTGATACTCCCACAGTTTTGGTTTAGACTATTATCATATCTACGTATTAAAGTAATAACTATCAAAGAAAAAAATAATTCATTACTAGGTTTTTAGTTTAAACCTCTATTTATAGTTAGTTTTTAATTTTTTTTAAATTGTCAATAATATCTAGAGTTACTGGTTAAAGTTCTCAGATGACACCATTCCCTTTCCTTAGGTTGTGGGTTCAAGACCTTGTAGGAGCAAAATTTCCCTTTCCCTCCTCTAAGTAGAAATTGTTCAAAAAACTTATTTTTTTTTAAATTTAATTAATTAAACTATTTAAAATAACTAAGTTTAAAAAGTTTTACAGAAAATATAATATTTTAATTGAAACAAAAGGAGTTTTAATTTTAAATAGAACTTAATAGATTATTCTAAAAGTTAATATATACTTGAATTAAATACAAGTTTAAAATTATTAATTTTAGTCGATTGAGGACGTGTGATCAAGGATGTTTAAGCACTAAATATCTTTTTATTTATGGGGAAAGAGGTATGTGTAGTACAAGCACTGAACCTTGAATGTTAAGAAATGATTAATTTTACTTGAAATCAAACATAATTTAATTATAATTTAATTTTATAATTTTAATTAGTTAAGTTTTTTAATTAAAAATATGAAAAGAAAATTAATATTAATAGTAATAGTAATAGTAATAATAATAATAATAGTAATAATAATAATAATAATAATAATTCTGGTACAGTTGTCTTTACATTCAAAAAGAGAGGTTACTCTTTTGTTTTGAGTAGAAGCCTAGCTAGTTTTGTTAAAAAGTGAAAATATCTAAAATTACAATAAAATTTATAACTATCATCGTAAACTAAATATATAATTTGAACATTTTCTTATAACATTGACACTAACCACTTTAGATCATATAAGAACCATACATGGAAAATGTTAAAAACTCAACAAAAAGACTTAAACGAAAAACAGATACGAACAAATTTTACTGCATCGACAAACAAATCACAAAAGGCGATTAAGCTATTGAAAAACCACCAAGAACCGCAAATCGGATTCGAGCGTCGTGAGAAACTATCCACGAATGTAAATCGCGTATCCTTCAATCCGAGGGTCTAGAGCAGGGAAGATCAGCAGGATTATAAACAAGTGTCATCTTGATCAGTCGTGGCGTCACCAAATCCAACCTTGAGAAAATATAAAATAAAAGAACGACCAAACGACAAAAAGAAGGCGAAAAACGTGCCAAACGACAGAAGTAAACGTACCACAAATGCAGAGTTATTCTTGTAAAAAATTTTAAAAATAAAGAAAAAAGAGAACATACGGTCGCCAACCAATATTAAAATCAATGCCGCTGTGGATAAATAAAATTAAAAAAATTACGACCAAAGAAAATGGGTTCAGGGGCTATTAGGGTTTTTAGAGAAACAAAATAAAGAGGTTAAAACTTTTTATTAAACCTTAAGATAGTAATGGCTATTATTCAAACCATAAAAGTAAGTAGAATTTCCATCAAATCTAAGGGATAATTCAATGATCCATCAATTCTCTTAGTATTGAACTCTTACGAGTTATTTATCGGCTTAATGACTACTTTTATAGTGGTCCAATATCAGCAATGTTACCCGTTGTTTTTAATTTTATTAATTTAGCCTTCAAATTTTTTGAATTGTGTTAATGTTATCTTTTGACAGACGAAGATCGGCGTTGACTGTTACCGTGCTGACATGACATTTAACTATATAGATGTGTCGGTTCATTGTGCTAGCGTGACGGCCCATGATGCTGACGTGGCTGTCCACGTGTAAATGATGATGTGGTAGAGGACAACATTGATTTTTTCTTGGCCGAATTTGAGGGTTTAATTAATTTTTATAAAAAGTTTTAAGTCTTATCTAATCTTTAAACAAAAAAATTAAGAATTTAAGTAATTATTAAAATTCAAAAATATATAAAATGTTAAAATATCTAAAATATATTAAATAATTATTAAAAATAAAAATAATTTTAAAAATTAAGTAAAAATTAAAAAAAAAATCAGAAGCTATAAAATGATAGATTTTAAAATATTAAAAAATTTAAAATTTAAAATATTTAATTTAAACATTTAAACAAGGTTAAATTACAAATTTCATCACTCAACTTTCTTCTCATTCCTATTTTGGTCAACAAAACTTAAAAAATTTCAATTTAATCACTAAACTCTCGAGAGGTTAAATAAAAAATGTAAGGGAGACATAGCAGCCATGTGTGCTGACATGGACTGTTTTTTGCTTACATGTCGGCCACGTGTTATCCACATCGTTTCGCCCTTTCTTCTTTTTTATTTTATCCTTTCTCTCAAAGATGAAAGTTTTGTAGTTTCGACCATGTATCATGTCGGTGTTAAAATCATCATCCCTACGTCTTCTCCAACCACTTAAGACATTGACAAACTCTCCTCATCGTCTCATACCATAACATTAGTTTAGATTTTTCAAAAATCAATTTAAAACTTGAGAAATTTAACCCAAAACTTGCAAAATCCCAAACTACTTCAATCTATAATACCCACCACTCGATCAATCCTTCTCCACCTCTCCACCGTTGGGATTTGAAAGAAGATGTTTCATCGTCGAGAAATCAAAGGAAATTTGAAACCAAGAATTTTTCACAATAAAATGAAAAAAGTTGAGGTCATTTCATAAATTGTAAAAGATGGATGTTCTATTATAACTTCGTTAAGTATTTAGCGACGGAGCGACCAAAATAAGAACAAGTTAAAAGTTTATTCATTAAAATAAAAAAAATTAGTGATCAAAATAAGAATAAAAGAAGCTAGGTAATGAAATTTGTAATTTATATTTAAACAAAAGGGAAAAAGAAAAGTATTGGCAGCGACTCAAATAATTAGACTCATTGGTCACGAGAACAATGGTTTTAGTGTGTATGTTTCATCTCAACTCGCTAACTCTTCTTCCTTCTTTTGATTGTTGAATAATTATTTCCTTGAATCACCCTCCAAAGTCCAAACACGTTAAATTTTACATCAAAATAGTTAAGCGCCCTCCAAACCGGGGCGTAACACTGCAGTACTAGTGGGGTCGTGCCCCCATATATATATATTAAAATTTCTAAAATTCCAAATTAAAATAATAATAAAAATAACATTTTAAAATTTATATTTCATTATTAGTCATTTATAAATTTAAAATATTTTGAATGATCTATTTAATAAATAATATTGAGTTCTATCACAACCTTTGAACAGAATACATAAGTTTTTTATATCAAAAAAGGTATATTTACTAGAATTCTATCGTACTTACTTTGTGATAAAAAATATTTTTTAATAAATAAAATTTATTAAAAATAGTTATGATGTACACATAATTTAATTGAAATTAAAAATTATAAAAAAATGAAATGTTTTATATAAAATAATATAGGGTTAAATAATATTTCGGTCCCTAAATATATACATCATTATCACTTTGATACATGAAGAATTTTCGGTTCATTTTGTCCCTTGAATTTTTCCTCCGTGAAGCATGTTATCCTACTCCGCTCTTCCGTTACAAAAAACGTCATGTGACAATCTAGTAACGTGCCGCCTACAATGTCATATGGCATATAATATATATTAAACTTGATAAACTTAAAAAATTCAATAAAAATTGTTACAGTCTCTACCCATCATTTTTAAATAGTAGGAGAGAACCTCGCGAAATATAAAAAATCATTAAAATAATATTTATTATACGTTTTAAGTAAGAGTGATTTATTAATTTTCAACTGAGTTGGACTTCAGTTAACCAATGGCAAACTTGAGTTTACACAATAATGTGTATACAAGGATTAAGGAAAGATACAAAACCTTATGTTAGTGTGTAAACTTTTAGGAAGTTACATTAAAAATTTAAGAGTTGCGAAATAACAGAATTTAAAGGATGCAAAACTAAACCTTCAATAAAAAATACAAAAAACATTTAAACTATGTGAAAATTTAAAATTTCTAAGAGTGTGACAACCCCAGTACAACCTCGGTCTATCCATGTACATGTATATGATTTTTATACTAACTTATCCCCCAATTTACCCATATATTCATGCGTTAATTCTTCCATGGCTTAAAATGCTAAGTTTAAAGGTTTTCTCCTAGAGGATCTCAAGATATATATTATTGGTTAAAAAATAAAATTTCACTAGTAATAATTATATTTAAAATCTATAAATAAATAAATAATTCGACATTTGTTATATTTTAACCATACTTTAAAACCTTTTTCACTTTCTATCAGCACGTACTTAATAAAAGTATCCATTAGTTATTTAAACATTCAGTATATAATGCATATACTACTTAGACCTTTTTCCACCTATAAATAAGAGGATATTGAACACTTAAACATGTCCGATTCCATATCCTCTATATATTATGCTAATAATAATATCAATCAAGTTATATTCAATTGACAGTATGCATTAAGCTTGATTGCACAATAAGTAAAAAAAACCCTTATTATGGCATAAGTGAAAAAAAAAAACACACGATCCATTGGGTTTGGGATAATTTCTCAAACCCTTATTATGGCATAAAAACCATTTTCAAGATGCGAAAGCATATAAATTAAGTAAAACTCATTTTTAATACTCAAGAAGTAAACCTCTCAAATGACCATAACGGTAAATATAGTCCTTAAAATATCAACAAAGAGCTTTAACTACATGTTTCTAAGGTAGCCAACTTTATGCAGTATGGATAAGATTAAAAAGAGAAAAAATTTCTTAATTAAAAAAAGTTAAAACTTTAGTGGTATTTATCTTTTCATTTTACCTAACGATATTTATTTCTAAACTCTTCAAACAATTGTCGGTACTCAATTGAGACCCACAGGGCCACACCCCTACCCCATTTAAAAATCAGGAAAAAAAAATTAAGTTAGGTAATGGTAAAATTATATTTTAGTCCTTTAAAAATATAATTTATATTGTTAGGCTTTAAATTTAAAAAAATAAATAGCCCCTAATGAGTATCGTTGAGTTTGCCACTTCTTCAAACTAATTTACCACAAATATCTAGTCATAATGATTTGAACATAAATTAATTAGAAATAAAAATATCTGGCCACTCAATTATGTCTCACCCAACAATGTGACCTTTCAAGAATTTTTATTATCAATTATGTCTCACTCAATCTGGCCACTCAATTATGCCTCACCCAATAAATTAATGTTGAGTGATTGTAATTGTAGCAGCAGGTTGTGCATGGTCGAGATATAGAGTTTCCTTTGAGAATAGACTATCATGTTTGATGAGAAGTGCCAGTTAGTTGTTCCGTTCAGTTTCTTCCCTGATTATTTTGTACTTTTTTATTTAAATTTAAGGGTTTTTTTAAGGAAGCAAACAATTATGGGTTAGGCTTATATGATTATCCTTAATAAATCATATTTGATGAGGAAAAAAATATTACAAATGAAAAAAATAAAAAATTACATGATTTTTTCACTTGAGATAAATACTTTTTTGTTTCAATCTTTATTTCCTCAAGAATGAGTATACAATAAATGTCATTAACCGATATACACTACTAATGTCATATATTGATATTCAATACTAATATGAAATAGGATAAAGTACACTATTAACCACCAAATTATCACTTCTCTTTCATTTCAGTCATCATACTATTTTCTTTTTGCAAGAAAAGTCTTTAATGATACATTTTTCTACTTTGGTCAATGGTTGTTAAGCATTAATGGAGATGATGATGTGGCATAACATAATAATAATTTTAGTCTCAAAACTTATACATTCAATCAATTTAATCCTAATTTGAAAAATAATCCAATAAATTTAACTCTCAATATTTGCATATTCTATCATTTTTTTCCTTGAGGTTTAAAAATTAATAAAAATGAATTTTATTTTAAAAATTATAAATATATATAAAAAAAATTTACAAATATTTTTTGTTTGATTAAATCCTCCCTCAAAATCTTTGCTTTTCGTATTCTCTTTATTTAACCCAACAAAATCAAAAGCAACAAAAGCTAGTCATGTTCAATTGTCATTGAAGACCAATTGAAGAAAAAAAGTGATCCAACTGGTTACCCGATACCTGGATTCTCACCATCTGATTTATAATTTGGTTCCAATCACCTAAGTCTAGGTTACGTAGTCATGGATGGAGATGATATATTTTTTAAGAAATCTGACTTTACATGGAGGTTTATAAGTATGATTTATATTGTGTGATTTGCTCTTTCACATTGTTGATTTAAACCATTAAAGGATTAAATGTTGAGACTACATCTTATTTATTGTTAATAACTTTTATTTACTTAATATTTCTACCCTTTTAGTGTTAGTGTTTATTCATTAAACTATCTTCAAATTTTGGTATATGAAATAATATTTTTAAAATTTTATGTTGCCTGATATTTTCTCAATATCTACCACAAAATTTCTTTGTTATGGCCGAATCGAATTTGAGGATTAGAGAGAAAGAGAAAATTAGAGTTGGAAAATGGGATCTCGTTTATAAAGAACCCTAATTTTATGAATATTTATATCATTAGAATCGGTAACAGTAAGTTTTGACTTTTTTTTAAAATTATAGCTATGTATTTCTTTGTTTCGTTTAATCGAAAATCAGAATTTTAAGGTTTTTAAAAAGCTCCAATAAAAAAAGTTTTAAAAAAGAGAAAAGACGAAGAAACATAAAAAATATTATAATTAAATTAATTTTAATTTTTAATATTAAGCCAAGTGTTAATTAAGATTAGTTTGAATATTTTTATAACTTTTTTAATTTTTAAATCTTAAGGTTGAAATTAAAAATATTGTATTGTTGAGGACTAATCATGCTAATATGTCTTAAGCAAACAATTTTTTTGAAAAATATATCATTGAGGAATTGAGTATAATTTATACTCCAAACATGAAATTAACACATATTTTAATGACATTAATTGGGAAAAAATAAAATCTTTTAGTTTTAAGATTTTTCCCTTTTAAATTAAAAATTAGTGGTGTATATCAGTTTTGAACAATTATTGTAGAATTTTTCCTTTCCTTAATTTATGTCATGTGGAGAAGTCATGTCATTTTTTTTTTTCAATTCGTGTGCCGTATCAGTTATGTATTGGTCAACCAGTTCACATCATTCTATTGTGATGGCAATGGATAATATATCAGACAATTAAATAGTTGAGTGTCGAATTGATGATAAAAATTCTTGAAAGGTCATATTGTTGAATGAGACATTATTAAGTGACCAAATCACTATCTAACCCAATTATTATTATAAATAATAGATTTCACTATAAGACATGTCTAACTAAGAGTATGTTTGTCAACCATCTATAGAACAGGTGATTAAAGTTTTCAGTTGACATCTTTTCCTTTCTTTAGGCCGTGGGTTTAAGACTTATTAGGAGCAAAACTCCCCTCCCCTCCCCTAGGTAAAAATTGTTAAAAAAAAAACTAAGAGCACGTCTTAAATTTAAAAACCGAATATTATTATATACTGAATTATTTATGTTATTTTATATGTGCATAATTTGAATTACGAAATTGTTTAATGGAGTATATCGTTAAAATTAAGCACAATATATAATTATGTTGTTTGATAAAAGAAAATATTTATTTAAAAAAATCATTATTGTATAATTTGAACCTTATTAATATGATATTGTAACCCCTAAATTTAACCTAATTTCTTAGGTTAAACCTTGAAAGTCAAGTTTAAAAGCTTGTCCTTCAAGAAACGCATTTTAAGTTTACTTATTTATGGAACAAAATCATTATTAAATAATAATAACTAACGTAAAATATCTCAGTTAATGATGAATCACAAACGTTAAAATATATCATAAAAATTCAATAAAACATCTGAATTAAATCTAGAAATGCATGTTGAAACAAAATCCCAATTTAAATGTCTCAAATGTCTGAATTACAAAATATTCCAAAATATGTTAAAACATTAATCTGAAATAATTGAAACGAATTCATACTGAATAATAAAATATCCGAGTAAAATGCGAGGTACCGAGTCGCCTAATCAGTCTGAGTATCTAAAAGAAGTATTAAGAGGGTGTAAGGTAAAGAGCTTAGTGTGTCGCTATAGTGCAAACAAACACAAAACAAAACCACATTTTATTTTTTGATAAAACCATTTCTGAAAACTCAATAAGTTCGATAAATCCGAATCATGATAATATGATGTTCAATGCATGATTCAATATCTGATTATCCAATATCATAGAGAGTGGAGGATTGCCCTCGACAGAGTGGAGATTTCCCTCACATTTTCCGAACACATTTTCGATCCAATGACTCAATAATATGATTTAAAAATCATAAATCTAAATTCTTACGAGTAACACATTTCCGAAAGTCTGATGCTTGATTTAAAAACGCAATTTAATGTTATGTATGATGTTTCTAAATATTTAGAATCAGAATCAGATAATAAATCAAGCAAGTACAAATTATCATTTCACAAACATATAACACTGTAAGATAATAAAATTTCAAAGGTTTTTAAGATTTTTGAAGAAAGCCAAAAAAATGGGAAAGGGTCGATTTTTTGACCTGAAGTTATCTTTTATAGGTGTTTTAAAAAATAAAATCGTTTAATAACAACACCCTTCCGCCCCAAAATATTCACAGTCTAGGGCATTACACTTTTCTGAATTCGTTATGCCGTCCATGAACCTTTTCAAAATATTTTAATTTCGTCTCTTCTTTAATTTCCAGATGATCAGTGGTAAAATCACCTATTTAGTCCTTTTTTTTCTTTAATTATAGTCTGTTTATTTATTTATATGTTTGATATTTTATTTGTATCTATGTTTTCTTCGCTCATATTTGTTCGAATATGTTGTCCTTTTTACATAAGCATTCTGTTATATATATACTATATTTTTAATATATGTTATATATTATATATTATTATATCTTTATGCGTAATATAGGTTTATATATCTATAATACATGTGAATATTTTACTATATTATGTTGTTTATTGCGTAATTATTACCATATCGTAAATATATTATTACATTTTACTATGCCTACTGTTTGTTATATGTTGTATATATTTTTTATCCTGATCTTATATACACACACACATATATATATATATATATATATGTATATATATATATGCGTGTATATCTTATTATATATTATACTGTTTGTAGTTTTATTATATCCTTCTATATGTATATGTTTGTTCTTTCTCTATTTTATTTATGTCTATATTTGATCATGCATTATTATTCACTGTATTTAATCGCATTAGTTTAGTTTAGCACTCGAAGTTTTGATATCCTAGTGGAAGTGCCGTCCTTTGGTATCGTGGGTTGCGGGTTAGGTTCTTCGAATCTCATGTTCATGCACTCATACATTTTTTAGGGGTTAGAAATTAAGTTAGATTCGAATTTAAAATTTTCTTAGTCAAATGTGATACAAACCCTTAGGTATCGATTTCCGGGCATGGTGGGGGAGCGAAACCTTCTCCACTCCTGTAATATCCCAAATTTTGGCCAGTGACCAAAATGTAAATTTTGAAAGTTTTGGGGTTAAAGTATAAAATTTGGAAAAGTTTGGGGACTAAAGTGTAAATTTCCCTAATAAGTAATTTTATTCAGTATAAGATTGAATCGGATCGAAATAAGTATCTTGATATTGGTTTTAAGAATTAAGATGCAGTAAAAGGTACTGAATTTGGATCGAATAAAATTGTTAAGCGTGCTCAGGCCAGAGAAATGTTAGGATGGGTGACCTTAGGGAATGTCCCATAAAAGTTGGTTGGATTTCAACTAGACTTAGTTGAATTTTTACAAGGATGGCAAACTAGTAAATAAAGACTAGTTGGAGGGCAAATTGGTCATTTGACAAGGATGGCAATTTTGATATATTGAGGGCAATTTTGGAAGGTGAATTACACTTGGATTAAATCATGGCCGTTGATTTTTTGATAAGATTAAGTCTTGGCCATTGGATTAAAAGGGCAAATTAGTAATTTTACTAATTAAATAAATTTTAAATTCATTTAATTTTAACATGTGGATTTAAATAAGTAAAAGATGAACCAAATTGTTCATCTTTCTTAAAATATTTCGAACTAAGGGGATAAAAAAAGAGAGAAAATTTTTCAAGCTCGATTCAAGCCCCGAAACTCGATTTTCAAGTAATATTTTCAACTGCAAAGTTGTTCTACTCTTCAAGCTCTATCTTTTGATGTCAATAATTCATGGAATACATGCTTGATTGATGAGAATTTTGAGGAGAAAGAAATTAGGTTTATGGACTCAATTTGGGGTTTTTGAGATTTTATGATTCCATGTTGAAATTCAAGTTAAAATCAAGCTTTTGTGATGTTAAAATCATGTTATTGAGTTGGGATTTAAACTCTACATGTTTTTATTATTATGAAGATTAGGGTTTATGGATTCAAGTTTGATTTAGGGTTTGTGATGTTGGACAAATGATCTAGTAAGCTTGAATTTGTTATTTGGAAGCAAAACCCTAAATTAAAGGTACATGGACCATTTTGGCAATTCTAAAAGTTAGAAGACTAATCTAAATTTTTATGATTTTGAAGTGTATTTATGTTATTATTGAAGTTGGAGATGTGAAATTGAAGTTAGAATGTTAAACCGATGTTGAATCGAGTTAGTGACCATTTTGACAAATTGTCAAAGCTAAGTGACCAATTCAGAAATGAGATTTTAGAGAAGAAATAAATCTGATTTTAGTTGAAATAATAGAATTCAAGTGGTAATGTTGATTTGAGGATTAAATTGCAAAGTTAAGAAGTTTGAATCCTTATCTTTGCATTTTAGTGACTAATTCGGAAATAAGGAAAATTTAGGTGGGATCAATGTTGAATAATTATTTGATGAAAAGGGTGATAAGTTGATGGTTTGAATCAAGTATTGGGACCAAATTAACAAATAGAAAGGTAAGGAGAAATTAGTATAAAGTTTGAAGCTATTTATGGAAGTTGTGTAGGAAAACTGGATTTGGCAGTAAGTTTAAAAAATCACCATAAATTCTAAAAAAATGGTTAGAAGGTGAATTTTATACCAATGTAAAGATTTGTTCGTCTAGTTTCTTCTCCAAAAAACGGAAACTGATTTCGAGTTCCAAGTAAAAAGATATGAATTTTTAAGTGGTGAAATGTCAGAAAACAGTATAGCAGTCTGTTCCAAAATCAGCACTGGAAATTGAGTTTGAAAATTTGCCATAAATCGTACAAGTTGAATTTGTGATATTAATTTATATGGTTGAAAATCTTATTGAATCTAGTTTCTTTCAGAACAAACGGAATCGAATTCCGAGTTGCATATTACTTTATAGAAATATTTCTTTGAAGGTAGTGCAATTTGCCAAAAAAATGAATGAGAATTGATACATTTTGTATCTAAGGTTAATTAGTAAGCTTGAAAAGGGTTAATGGAAGTTCTAAATGGTTATTAAGGACCAAAATGAGTTTTGGATAGTATAAGGAAGGAAAGAGGAAATTTGTATATTCGAATGATTAGATTTGATAGCATGTTTGCAAAATTGTTAGATTTGAATCTAACAAATGTTGTTTATATTCATGTGATTAATGAAGTTTGGATACGAATCAAAGAGGATTCGAGATACTATAAAGGAAATGATCGAGTATAATTTAGTGAGGCATACTATAACATGGCCCAGGTGAGTGCATTTCTAAATGTTTGCATTACATTGAAAATGGCATTGCATTTCTTTATAATACATGATATGATACAATGCTCAACATGGCAAGCTTGATGGAATACCAGGTACGAATTATTGTTTGCATAAATGATGATGAATTATGCATACATGAAATATGGATAATGACAAGATTAAAATGAAACACGATACACCCTGGGGATCCAAGCCCATAGTGCAAAATGCATCAACGAGGTGTTTAATATAAAGAGCAAAGAGCATCCTTATATGAGGAGCAAAGAGCGTCCTCTCGAGTACGTACTCCACAAGGCACTACGGTGCAGATAGGCTACGAGGTTTCCATGGGCCTCTAGCTAGACATGATGATAATAATAACAAGATGTTACATGATACATGATACAAATATACATGGTTACATGAGACATGATACAGACGTTACATGATACAGATGTTACATGATTACATGATACATGATACATACGTTACATGATACATGATACATATGTTACATGATTACATGATACAGACGTTACATGATACAAATGTTACATGATTTTATGATACATGGAAAAGAAGTTACACGATACTTGACAGAGAAATACATGACATACATGATAGAAATGTTATTGATATATGATAGACATGTTACATGATACATGATAGAATACATGATATGCAAATGATTTCATAATGAAAACATGACCATGGTAGAATACATGACATATGTACATTGTGATATACTTGCCATGTTATAGAGAACACGAAATGCACTTATATATATGACATACTGTATTATATTATTTCAGGATTTTAAAATAAATAAGTTTAACCGCCTCACTAAGTTCGTACTTAGCGTGTGTCTTATGTCACACGTAGGTTTCTTGGAAATCGTCTATCGAGGAGGAACATAAATTTGGGAAAATCAAGTTACTACAATAAGTTCAGTAAGTACGTCTTTACCACAATTTGATAGACTAGTGGGCATGTAAGTATTTTAAAGTTGAACTGTCTACAACATAAGTTTACAACGTAATCATATGCTTTTATGGTTGGATAAGTTTAAAAATATGAATTGTTAACAATAGCAAAATCTTTGGTATGGTTAAAATGTTGTTTAGCCCTAAACGCGTAAAAAATTTTAAAATCAAGAAAGGGTCTAGGCAGCTTGCGTAGTTTTCACCCTGAATTATATTGTTTTTATTTTAATAATTCAATTATAAATTTTGTAAACAAATTCAGGGTCAAAACTAGCTGCACCTAGACAATATAGTTTTAAATTTAAAACCGAGAAAGGCTTAAACTACAAATTAAATTTTGGTATAAAAAATAAATATATTTACAAGTCAAGATTTCTTCCAATGATTTCGTAACATCTTTAATGTATATTCCGTCTATGAGTATACGTTAAGGGTGTTACATTTATTGGTATCAGAGCTACATGGTTAGCCGATTTTGGAGGCTAAATCAAGTTTAATATGAATTGATGTTAAATACATGCCCCTAGGATGTCATGTT
Source organism: Hibiscus mutabilis (assembly GCA_019671005.1). NCBI lineage: Eukaryota > Viridiplantae > Streptophyta > Magnoliopsida > Malvales > Malvaceae > Hibiscus > Hibiscus mutabilis. The sequence goes on along the minus strand of CM033728.1, from coordinate 42,948,779 downwards.
ACTGACGTACTATTGTGTAACTTGATTATGCTCCTTAATAACATGAATAAGTTATAGTAGAAATAAGTAATGTCAAGTATTGTTGAACTGTTTTAGACATCTAATAATTGAGACCAAAAGGAGGCCTAATGTAGAAGTAATGAAATACAGAATGTTCCATCTCTAGCTCTTACCTCAATAGAGCTACTCGTATAGCAGAGAACTCTAGCACAAAAATATGAAACCTTAGCATGAGCTTTAAAGGTTGTGGTTAGTAGAATTAAGACCCTTGTGCTTGCACCAGCCTGGTATCTGCACCAGTAAGGGTGTCGATTGTTAAGGAGCTTAAAAGTTAGGAGCTCCTGAATTTAATGGAAAAAGTGGTCCAATAATTGCCAATTTGTGGCATAAAGATGCTAAAATCATGCTATAGAGGAATTAAACTGTCTATATACTAAGAAGTTAGAAGAAGCTGTATCCTGCTAAGGGAACATGTTCGTATTTAGTGGTCTAATGCCACGGAGTTAGTACCTTTTAAGGAAGTGATGTGTTTTTTAGTAATCTATTTGGACATAGTGAATGGGTGGCTAGAATATATACGAAATGTCCATTAGTAATTCAGTGGATTAAGTTCCCAGCGAATTTAATGGAACTTCCATTTCATGAATTTGAAGTTATCCTTGGAATGAATTGGCTATCTGCATATGATGCAGAAGTGATGTGTAAAAAAAGGGTTAGTGCTTCAAGAACCTGATGGTTCTGAAGTAAATGTGAAAGAAAGAACTAACTGTTTAGAGTCAGTGATTTCTACGACAACAACTCAGAGGTTGTTAAGTAAATGGATATAAGGCATGTTAAATTTATGTGATGATTATACAGATATCACCCAAGAAGATTAAAGATATACCGATTGCGGTAAAATTTCAAATATGTTTTCGGATGAGTTATTAGGATTACCTCCGGATAGAGAGGTACAATTTGGGATTGATGTCTATCTTAGAATTGAACCGGTATATTAATAGCACCACATAGGATGGTGTCAATTGAGCTAAGAAAGTTGAAAGCTTAATTGCAATAACTGCTAGACTAGGATTACACGAGTGTATCACCATGGGGTACTCTGGTATTATTTGTAGAGAAGAAAGAGGGTTCTCTACAATTATGTATAGATTACCGGTAGTTGAATAAAGTAACTGTTAAGAACAAGTATCCACTACTAAGGATTGAAGATCTATTTGATCAGCTTAGAGGTGCAACAATGTTCTCAAAGATAGATATTCGATCGGGTTATTAACAACTCAAGGTCAAAGAAGAAGATGTATCAAAGACAGCATTCAAGGCTCGTTTTGGACATTATGAATTTTTGGTAATGCCATTTGGACATGTAAATTCCCCTGCTGTATTCATGGAGTTGATGAATAGGGTATTCCAATACTACTTAGACCAGTTTGTAGTAGTAGTCTTCATGGACAATATTCTGGTATACTTAAAGATAGAAGCTGAGCATGATTATCATTTTTGAGTGGTACTATAAACATTAAGAGATAAGCAGTTTTATGTAAGGTTTTCTGAATATGAATTTTGGTTATCGGAAGTAATTTTCCTTAGACATGTAGTATTGGCTGAAGGAATAAGAGTTGAATTCCAATAAAGTACAATCTATTTTTGAATAGAAGGCACCGAAAAATGTCTCTAAAGTTCAGAGTTTCTTGGAAATTAGCTGGATATTATAAATGTTTTGTGTAGAATTTATCTATTATTATTATTCTACTTACTCAACTATCATAAAAAGGTATTCCATTGGAATGGTAAGAAGTGTCCTAGTTACACTGATCACAAAGGTATTATGAAGGTATCATCTCAGAAATCTGAAGTGTAATTAAGATAAGTTGGTTATCTGTGCACAAGTTAAAAGTGATTATAAGAAGAAACGTTTTAATTTTTTTAAAAGAAATTAGTTCCTTAATGAATTCAAAGGAAGTGTGTTTAGTTGAGGATTGTTTCGACTAATAGAAATTTCCCTAGAAGTGTTTAAAGACAAGAATAAGAGTCTCAGATCACAAGGATTATAAAGATACCCGTAATAGTAATAGTGAAATGAAGTATGACTTATTCCGATTTCTATTTTGATTGAGCTATTGGTGCAGTAAGAAGCTTAAGTACAAGAACAAGAAGTACCTAAGAGGTTGTAACTTTCAGCATCTGTATATAATAAAACATTGGTTGTTTAAATGTTTAAGCTGTTGAGAGCCTTAAATGTCGGAGCAAAAGAGAAGTGATGATTGTTTATTTGAAGATGAAGGATGATAAAACTCCTATAGAAGAAGAAATATTGATACAGAGTAAGTAGTTTGGAAAACTTCCTAGAAAGGTGTTAGAAATTGGAGTTAGTGATTAGTTCATAAGGAAATGATTTCACTGATTTCTGAGCTTTGATAAAGTACTCACATATTTATGAGAAAAAGTGTGAGATCAGTGGGTTAAGCCGGTATGACAAGGAATAATTTTATATGAAGAATTATAGTATGACCGCTAATAAATGATTTGAAGCATAGCACAAGAATTATAAGAAATTTTAAGAACTGTCTGTTAGTAAAGCTGAAACTAAAGCCAGTAATCTGAGAATTCTAAAGCCAATTTTAAGATAAATTGGCTATCTATATGAAATGTAGAAGTAAGATGTAAAAAGAAAGTTGATCTTTGAACAAGATGTTATAAATTAAAGCTAAAAGAAGAGAAAAGGAACAAAAGTATCAATTCGAGGAATGATGATTTGCATAGGTCAAAAAGGGGGAAAACTTGGTTCCAGAACTGCTATACCTCAAGGAATCGTGAAAGAGTTGGACCAAGAGTATATTAATGGGTCTTATCTCTAGAAGTGAGCAAAAGTCTATAGTATTTGTACTTATGTTTTGGGGGCATTGGCTAAATTATTTACATGTCATCACTCCTGAATAAATTGAGATGTAATTAGATTTGATACATGAAGGAGTTAGTAGAAATATTGGTTTGAGCTACAGGACTGAAATGTTGGGTATAACCCAAAAGTTGGGAGGGTTGATTTGACACGTGAAATAGAGGATAAAGTAACAATTATTTAATATAATCTCAAGGCTACCGCAGATCAACAAAAAGGCTTATGCATACAAGAAGAGAAGGATGTTAAGTACGAAGTTGAGGACAAAGTGTTTTTAAAGGTTTCACCTTAAAAGAAGTTGTTACATTTTATTCAAAAATGAAAGCTTAGTCATAGAATCATTGGGCCATACAGGATTCTAAAAGGAGTTGAAGTAGTGGTTTATCAACTGGCGTTACTCCCAGATATGAGTAACGATCAGTGAAAAATTTGGCATATAAAGTCAAAAAGTTAAGGAACAAGAAAATTCCACTAGTTAAAAGTCTTTTGGAGAAATCATAAAATGGAAAAAGTCACATGGGAAATTGAAAGGAGAATGTAGGAGTAATACCCGAAATTTTTTGAAACGGGTAAACATTGAACATTCGAGGAAAAATTTTCTTAAGAGGGGGAGAATTGTAATATCCCAAATTTTGGCCAGTGACCAAAATGTAATTTTTGAAAGTTTTGGGGTTAAAGTATAAAATTTGGAAAAGTTTGAGGACTAAAGTGTAAATTTCCCCAATAAGTAATTTTATTCAGTATAAAAGTGAATCGGATCAAAATAAGTACCTTGATATCGGTTTTAAGAATTAAGATGCAGTAAAAGGTACTGAATTTGGATCGAATAAAATTGTTAAGCGTGCTTAGGCCAGGGAAATGTTAGGATAGGTGACCTTCGGGAATGTCCCATAAAAGTGTTTCTAATAGATATTTTGGACTCAGTAAAGGTAAAAAATATTCAAATGGATTATCGATAAAGGATTTCTAAGAGAAAATTTATTCTATGGAGATTTTCGATAATTATCGGAATAGTAAACTAAGTTAGGAAAATTTAGTCTAAGACTTTAGGAAAGGAAAATTTTATAAGATGATAGTGTTCATTTTCCGGATATGGAAATATGAACTTTTTGGAATAAATCCGATAGCTCGATAAAGGTGAAATAGCAGTAAAAGTATTTTATGAATATCGATAGATCGGATCGAATCAAAATTTCAGAGGCTGGTCCAAAAGCCATGGAAAAGTCATAAAATACTATTTTATGAATATTTTATTATAGTTGGTTGGATTTCAACTAGACTTAGTTGAATTTTTACAAGAATGGCAAACTAGTAAATAAAGACTAGTTGGAGGGCAAATTGGTCATTTGAAAAGGATGACAATTTTGAAAAATTTTGAAATATTGAGGGTAATTTTGTAAGGTGAATTACACTTGGATTAAATCATGGCCATTGATTTTTGATTAGATTAAGTCTTGCTATTGGATTAAAAGGCAAATTAGTAATTTCACTAATTAAATGAATTTTAAATTCATTTAATTTTAACATGTGGACTTAAATAAGTAAAAGATGAACCAAATTGTTCATCTTTCTTGAAATATTTCGAACTAAGGGGAGAAAAAAAAGGAGAGAAATTTTCAAGCTCGATTCAAGCCCCGAAACTCAATTTTTAGGTAATATTTTCAACTACAAAGTTGTTATACTCTTCAAGCTCTATCTTTTGATGTCAATAATTCATGGAATACATGCTTGATTGATGAGAAAGAAATTAGCGTTTATGGACTCAATTTGGGGGTTTTGAGATTTTATGATTCCATGTTGAAATTCAAGTTGAAATCAAGCTTTTGTGATGTTAAAATCATGTTATTGAGTTGGGATTTAAACTCTACATGTTTTGATTATTATGAAGATGATTAGGGTTTATGGATTCAAGTTTGGTTTAGGGTTTGTGACGTTGGACAAATGATCTAATAAGCTTGAATTTGTTATTTGGAAGCAAAACCCTAAAGTAAAGGTATATGGACCATTTTAGCAATTCTGAAAGTTAGAGGACTAATCTGAATTTATATGATTTTTAAGTGTATTTATGTTATTATTGAAGTTGGAGAAGTGAAATTGAAGTTAGAATGTTAAACCGATGTTGAATCGAGTTAGTGACCATTTTGACAAATTGCCAAAGCTAAGTGACCAATTCAAAAATGAGGTTTTAGAGAAGAAATAAATCTGATTTTAGTTGAAATAATAGAATTCAAGTGGTAATGTTGATTTGAGGACTAAATTGCAAAGTTAAGAAGTTTGAATCCTTATCTTTGCATTTTAGTGACTAATTCGGAAAGAAGGTAAATTTAGGGGGGATCAATGTTGAATAATTATTTGATGAAAAAGGGTGATAAGTTGATGGTTTGAATCAAGTGTTGGGACCAAATTAACAAATAGAAAAGTAAGGAGAAATTAGTATAAAGTTTGAAGCTATTTATGGAAGTTGTGTAGGAAAACTGGATTTGACAGTAAGTTTAAAAATTCACCATAAATTCTAAAAAAAATGGTTAGAAGGTGAATTTTATACTAATGTAAAGATTTGTTCGTCTAGTTTCTCCTCCAAAAAACGAAAACTGATTTTGAGTTCCAAGTAAAAAGATATGAATTTTTATGTGGTGAAATGCATAAAACAGTATGGCAGTCTGTTCCGAAATCAACACTGAAAATTGAGTTTGAAAATTCGCCATAAATCGTACAAGTTGAATTTGGGATATTAATTTATATGGTTGAAAATCTTATTGAATCTAGTTTCTTTCACAACAAACGAGTTGTAGATTACTTATAGAAATATTTCTTTGAAGGTAGTGCAATTTGCCAAAAAAATGAATTAGAATTGATACATTTTGTATCTAAGGTTAATTAGTAAGCTTGAAAAGGGTTAATGGAAGTCTAAATGGTTATTAAAGACCAAAACGAGTTTTGGACAGTATAAGAAAGGAAAGAGGATATTTGTATATTCGAAATATTAGATTTGATAGCATGTTTGAAAAATTGTTAGATTTGAATCTAACAAATGTTGTTTATATTCATGTGATTAATGAAGTTTGGATACGAATCAAAGAGGATTCGAGATACTATAAAGGAAAGGATCGAGTAGAATTTAGTGAGGCATACTATAACATAGCCCAGGTGAGTGCATTTCTAAATGTTTGCATTACATTGAAAATGGCATTGCATTTATTTATAATACATGATATGATACAATGATCGACATGGCAAGCTTGATGGAATATCAAGTACGAATTATTGTTTGCATAAATGATGATGCATTATGCATACATGAAATATGGATAATTACAAGTTTAAAATGAAACAAGATACACCATGGGGATCCAAGCCCATAGTGCAAAATGCACTAATGAGGTGTTTAATATAAGGAGCAAAGAGCATCCTTATATGAGGAGCAAAGAGCGTCCTCTCGAGTACATACTCCACAAGGCACTATGGTGCAGATAGGCTACGGGGTTTCCATGGGCCTCTAGCCAGACATGATGATAATAATAACAAGATGTTACATGATGCATGATACATATGTTACATGATTACATGAGACATGATACAAATGTTACATGATACATGATACAGATGTTACATGATTACATGATACATGATACATGATACAGACGTTACATGATACATGATACAGATGTTACATGATTACACGATACATGATATAGACGTTACATGATACAAATTTTACATGATTACGTGATACATGAAAAAGATGTTACATGATTTTATGATACATGAAAAAGAAGTTACATGTTACATGACAAAGAAATACACGACATACATGATAGAAATGTTATTGATATATGATAGACATGTTACATGATAGAATACATGATATGCAAATGATTGCATAATGAAAACATGACAATGATAGAATACATGACATGTGTACATTGTGATATACTTTCCATGTTATAGAGAACACGAAATGCACTTATATATATGACATACTATATTACATTATTTCAGGATTTTAAAATAAATAAGTTTAACCGCCTCACTAAGTTCGTACTTAGTGTGTGTCTTATGTCACACGTAGGTTCCTGGAAATCGTCTATCGAGGAGGAGCAGAAATTTGGGAAAATCAAGTTACTACAATAAGTTCAGTAAGTACGTCTTTACATAATTTGATAGACTAGTGGGCATGTAAGTATTTTAAAGTTGAACTGTCTACAACATAAGTTTACAACGTAATCATATGCTTTTATGGTTGGATAAGTTTAGAAATACAAATTGTTAACAATATCAAAATCTTTGGTATGGTTAAAATGTTGTTTAGCCCTAAACGCGTAAAAAATTAAAATCAAGAAAGGGTCTAGGCAGCTTGCGTAGTTTTCACCCTGAATTATATTGTTTTTATTTTAATAATTCAATTATAAATTTTGTAAACAAATTCAGGGTCAAAACTAGCTGCACCTAGACAACATAGTTTTAAATTTAAAACCGAGAAAGGGTTAAACTACAAATTAAATTTTGGTATAAAAAATAAATATTTTTACAAGTCAAGATTTCTTCCGATGATTCCGTAACATCTTTAATGTATATTCGGTCTATGAGTATACGTTAAGGGTGTTACAGTAACCAACTCTCGAACCCAATTTTCTCTTGTTTTGTTTTCTCGGTGTCTGGATTACCTTACCCAAGTGACCAGTGGCGACTCCAAGTTTGATTTTAAAATACGGGGTTTTTTTAATAATTTCTCATTTAATCAAAATTTTCAACAAATGTGGGAAACTTTTTTTAAGCGAAAATTAGTCGCTACAGCATGGCGACTCCCCTGGGGACAATTTTTTTTTTCAAAAGCAAAAAGAAATGAGTCAAGCCTTAGTTTGGGTTTATATCGTGTTTACTAAGAAAAGTTTAAATTCTATTAAATTTAACTTTTAATCTCTAAACTTGTTTGTTTTACCGCTTTATTTATCCAGTGTTTGATGTATATTCTCATTCATGCATGAGCTTTCTTCCCAAGCTTCGTCCTTGTTAAGTGGGAGTGATTACTTTGCCTCGTGGGGTATTCACCTCTGTATGGTGTTGTAATTCACTTTTGGGATTTGGTCCTTATATTTTGTGGGGTTCACACCCCCGTATGATATATGAGTCGTACCCCCCGATCGATGTCCTAACGATAGTTCGGGTACCCTTTATTTTAGAATCTAACCGCATATAATGAACCGTAGAGCTTACCTTTTAGAGCCATGCTAAAATGTTGTCCGTTTAGCGGTGACCCTACTTAGGCTTTGTTTGATTTATTCGTATTTTTTGTTGCTTGTTTTAATTGCATGATTTAGTTTCTTTAATTTATCGTCTTGTTTATTATTTGCATTTAATTTATTTAATTTTATACAGTTGATTATTTCATCATGCTGACATAGTTTTTTTGTGTTTGTTTTTTTCCTTTACATATGTTTTTCATTGTATCCTTATGGCACAAAATAAAGGAATTAGTTTCACAAGTGGCTATCACTTTAGAAGGCGATCATAATGGATAAGAGGTCTTGTGATCAAATAGAACAAACAATTTTTGGGCGTTGTCCTAAAGATACACCGAAGACTAGAGAGGGTAGCACATTTGAAGGCTTTGAATCGAACATAGCAGACGATGCTCACACTAGTGACGAACAAATTGAGATGCAAAAATTAAAGATGCTAATGGACAAGATGATAAACCTGATTACCGCTATGGCTAAAGAGAAAGAGATTGTCAAATCAAGAGAAGAATTGGTCAAGAATCAGAACGTGAAGCTTGGTGGTCATAACTCTACCCCTGAACGAGACAACTCCAACAAATACCATAGTGGAACCCATTTGTGATCCACATCAACAAACCAGTAGGAGGAATATCTAAGTCAAGCTCCAAGAAAGTGGTGGTAGGTCCAGAAGAAACCCAAGAGGTAAATGATGTGAAGAAGCACATTTTGATCCCTATGAAGTACATTGAGTTTCTCCTGATCTTGGTTGAAAGGAATCTCACTACCCCTGTTCGGTATGTACCAACGGAACCTCCTTACCCTAAAGGTTACAACGTTCGTGCTAGATGTAATTACCACTTATGAAGTTCGAGTCACTCTACCGAAAATTTTGGGGCTTTAAAGAATAATGTTCAAGACCTTATCAAGACATGAGTGTTAGATTTCAAAGACGAAAGACCTCGATTCTACAGTGAACCAGCAATCACCCGAGAGGCCAAATTAAAGAAGATTCAGTACCCAGGATAAGGTTCAAATCCTGATGTCTACTTCCCGACTAATGGTCAAAAGGCAAGAGTTAAAGGTCCTTATTTCGATTTGATACCCATATTGTATGGAGATTTGTATTCTCAATTGTTGGAAGCCCAGTTGGTAAGTCTGATCTTTCTAACACCAATGCAACCCCCGTATCCAGATTGGTACGACGTTAATACTCGTTGTGAGTATCATACTAAAATTCAAGGGCATACCATCGAGAATTGTATCGCCTTCAAATGAGGAGTTCAAGCTCTTTTAGAAATTGGGAAATAGGAATTCAAAATAAGGGGTCAGCCTAGTATGGTAATGGGCTACGCAATAGAATCAAAATTTGAGGCTAAGGATGAGAGTACTCTAGAGGAGGGGCATTCGCTCGAACGTGACACCCGAGTGAGTAAGCTCAGGCAAGAAAGAGATGATTTGAGTGAGAAACTAAAGATTTTGCAGGATGAATATCGGAAACTTTATTGGGTGTTCAGGCTACTGGATTGGGAGATACTATTGAGGAATGGAAGAACGGTGTCGTTCAGTTGAAAAATGAATTGGATTATTGGAAGAAGAGGAGCAGGACAAGTGAAAATCAATCCAGGCTGTTGTCACAAAATTTGATGGAAGCTGAAAGTCGATGCAACATTCTTAAGGGTGAGTTGGAAAGTTGTCTAGCTTTGAACAAGGTTTTGAATACAAATATACAATAGTACGAGGTCAAGTCCAATACCCTTCAATTGGAAAATATAGTACTTAAAAAACAAGCTGATGAGCTTAGAAGTTCTTTGTGCACGTACGAGATTCGTGTTGAAGCTATCAAGCACGACAAATATGAAAGCACTATAAAACTAACTTCTAAGTTGCGAGAGGCTAGACGAGAAATAAAAGAGAGGGACAGTGACATAAAGATTGCTATCACCCAAGTGCATGAAGTGGCTCAGTAGATGGCAAACTTGGCTGATGCAGCAATGCCATTAAGTCAGAATATTGATCCAACATTGGACCACGAAAGAAAGCTGACTCGGCTGTTGAACGAAGTCAAGAAGTTGGGTGTTAAGGCTCATCAGTATCTATGAAGCTTACAAAAGTAATATCTAATTTAACAAGCCTTTTGTTTAATGAAAGTCTTTCTACGATGATCACTAATACTTTGTTGCATACATGTTTACATTTCATTTCGATATTGTATGCCATAGGTGTTGATTCAAAAATTGTTCCATATTAAAAGATATTTACAATGAGAAATATGTTCTATAATGTACAAAGAATGACAATGCTACGGTTTGAGGATGGACTGAACGGAAGCAAATGGAAAGGGGAGACAGAATTGGGGCTTCGGGTATACACTTTGCTCCAGGAAGTTAAGATACTAGGAAGAATGGTTGGTTGATACTTGTAGAATATTGTCAATCTATTGTAAGCAAACATCTTCCCTTAATGAAAGTCTTTCTAAAGGACTATTTGTGAATCAACACCTTATTTGTATTCATTGCATTTATACTTATTGTTTACCATTCTTTTCTTTTATTCATTTATGACACATTTCATGATTTAATTAATTAAATGATAAGATTCTTGGGGTTCGCTGATAGTAATTTGAGAACCAGTTTAAAGCTTTGTCATGGACAAAAAAACTGAATAAACTCAAAAATCAAGACTCAAGCAATTAGAAGATAAATTCGAGAAAAAGAGAAAAAGATGACGTTTTCAATATAAAAGGAACTCTGCCTGGTCTTAGATCTAGTTTTCTTGCCTGATTTCAGAGCCCCCGACTTTGAAAAGTATGACGTCACAAGCTATCCCAAGATTCATTTGACCATATTTTGTAGAAAGATGGAAGGCTACTTAAAGGATGAAAAGTTGTTGATCCATTGCTTCCACAATAGTTTGGCAGGGCCAGTCATAGTATGGTATAATTAATTGAGCAAAGACAGAGCGTGATCCTAGGGTGGCTTAGCTAATGCCTTTTTGGGGGTAATACATGCATGCTCTAGGCTTAGCACCAAGTATTCAATTTCTTTAAGGCATGAAAATGAGACATGATGAAAGCTTCAAGGAATATGCTTTGAGGTGGCAGAGTTTAGCAGCCCAGGCACAACCTCCCATAATCGAAGAGGGAATAACTCCTCTACTTTATGCAACTCTTCCCCTCAATTTCTTTGATATAATGCTCTAGAAATCAAGAAGCATATTTGAGAATTTTATGATGGTTAGAGAAATGGTAGAGTACGAGATTTAGAAAGGAAAATTGGGGTTTAAGTTTATGGACCAGAACAGTCGAGAAGTGGAAGAAGACAAAGAGGTAAATGAGTGCCACTTTCAAGGTTGTTACCTTACTTCTAGGTTGAGGAAGGTTACGTCTGACTTATATGCCCACAATTTTTAACTAGATAGTGCTTGCGGTTTCCATATAGGGGCACTGGGCATTCCACCAAGAAGTGTAGGTTGTTACTGGAAGAGATCAAGAGGCTAGTTGGCGAGGGAGTCTTTACACAAGAGTTAATCCATCAGTGGAAAACAATGGCGATGGAGCAAGCCTACACCAAGCTGAAAAGGACAAAATGATTTGAAAGTCCCTTTGCTTAGGTTTTTCATCTTTTCATGAAGATGTTAGTTTGATTCCCTCATATTTTGGTTTCTTCTTTTTTTTAGAATAACACACAGAACAAACCCTACGGCTTAAGCCCTAAAGTAGTTGAATATTTTGTAAAGATACATGTCTATTTATTTCTATCATAATGAAAATTGTGTTTTCTTTATTCTTATTTAGAAAAAAAATTTGCATTCTTTGACTCTTTAAATATTCCATTCATTGTTATGGGGTAGTTTTTGTTCTCTCATACCTAGAATCTCAATTGCAATAGTATTTTTGATTCAAATCCAGAGATTAATTCCAAGCTGCTTATGTTTAGAATGAATTGAATATTGTGGGGATAGTGCAAATGTGGGCATCTAATGATCTATTTAGGCCAACGGGGGAACAAAACAAGTATTTAGGTAATGGGCAGATACCATTTAGTGATTTCTCCCTCATGTATTTGTCGTTTAAGATCCTTCAGTCGAGTGGTATTCTTTCACTTTCAAAGGATGAAGAAATAAGACTTTCTCTGGATGTCTATGAATGGGACGGCAAATGGTATTCTTTCACTTTCCAAGGATGAAGAAATAAGACCACATGCATTGGATACAAAGACCAGAGAATCATCAAAAAGAAACGGTTGAAGAAAAATTTATGCTCAAAGAGACAACCAAATTAAGTTAAGAAATGCCAACCAGAAAGCCGAAGCAATCAAAAATGAGAGCACTAAGTTGAACAATGCAATAAAGAGAAAGCGAGAGATACACATGCGAAATTATCCATTCAATTTAAAAGAGACGTGGAAAATTGATTAAGTTCGAGCGAAAACTTGCATCAATACTAGTCAGGATATAGTATAGTCTAAAGATACATTCCTAAATTAGAAGAAAAAGAATAAAATTTAGGCTGAAAACCAAAAAAGGGGGCAGCCTAAAAAGATTAAAAAGAAAAAGAAGAAAAAAAGGAAAAAAAGAAAGAAAAAAAAGAAAAAAAGAAAAAAAAGAAAAAGAAAAAATAACAAGAAAATAAAAAAAGAATAAAAAAGAAAAGAATACTTTACATAAGCACTCCCAAATCCAGCAATGCAAGAATAAAACTTTGAAAAAAAGGCTTCTACATAATCCTTCATTCAAGTAAATATCAATTTTGAAGACATGGAGGGTTGATCTCCTTTGAATAGAAGTGCGCATCAATGTCGAGTCAAGACGCAAATTGGTCCAAACATACAAATTCCCAAATTCGAAGAAAAGAAATAAACTCCAGGGTAAAACCCAAAAAAATGGGCAGCCTAGAGCGATCCAAAGAATAAAGAGAAAAGAATATTTTGTCTAAAACATGTCAAGCATAGGAATAAGGTTTTGATCAAAAAAATAATCCTAGAGATTTGTACGTAATCTTCCATTTGAGTAAATCTCAATTTTAAAGAGCCTTAAAGGATTGATCATCTTTGAATAGAAAGCAAACATTAATATCCAGCCAGAATGCAAGCCGGTCCGAAGTTACAAAAGAATGAAATGAACTCCAGGGTAAAAACCCAAAAATGGGCAGTCTAGAGTGACCCATGGCCTACACTGCAAGCCTACAAAGACCATTCTAATCATACGTGGATATCTAAGTTGGATGAGTCTGTCTTCAGATCATATTCTACCTATAAGGGTTAACCTTTTCTTCAAGGAACGTCAAACTTCAAGTGCTTGATCGACACCAAATGAGGAAAGGATAGGGCATGGTGAGTTAGTGAGATTAAGAGAGTCACTTTAAATTGGTTAGAGATTAGGTATGAGAATAGTTTCTCTCCAAAGCCTAATAGAATGGAAGAGACTACATGTGCATATATCATCACAACATTCAAGATATTCTAAGCATACGCTTCACTTGAGTTAATCTTTGTTAATTTGAAGCAAATACACTATTGTATTTGATATTTTGGGGCCAAACATTGGTTTTAAAAATGTTTTTCATTTTCTCCAAATTTTGATTTAAAAAAAGTGTTTGTTATTCTTTTCAAAGTTCAATTGTTTTCTTATTTTGAAATGTACAAAAGCAAATTGCCTTTTTTTTGCATCACTTTATAATAAGAATTAAAGCATAGGGACCTAGAGTTGGTTTTCACCGAGATGATTCGATGAGTTTGATAAGAAAGATTGAATTTAAGTATGAGATTAGGGAACTGAGGCGTATGCTTACCCTAATGTTGAGCTAAAATGAAGACTCTGAATATTGGGTCAAAGGTAAAAATATAGTCGAGCCCAAGATTGATTAGGGCAATGCTGAACATAAGAAATGATGAGAATTCTTATTTGGAATAGTATAGGTACCAAAGACAGATCAGCTACGAAGGTAGGTAGTAACATTGAAGACGAGAAAGCTATTCATGCAAAAGAATTGAAAGCGTGTTGCTAATTCATATTTGAGATGAATGCCTAACGAACAAGATGAAGATTTAAGAGCATACAACAAAGAAGCGAAGCAAAGAAAGATAAAAATGACCTTTCAGGGGGCAGAAGCTTGATTCAACAATTTTGAAAATTTCATGCATCATAAGTAGTTAGACATCCCCATGTTAGGATCATGCTAACCTAAAAACATTTTGCTTATTTAAGAGGTAGATCACATTAAAGATTTCTACCCGGTAGTCTTTAAGCGAGATGCCACTTTTTAAGTCCTTCGGGACATCAGTAAGACCTTCGGGCATGATGTCAAGTCCTTCGGGCCATTAATAAGACCTTCGAGCATGATGTTAAGCCTTTTTTGATACCGAGACGAGTAGAAATTGGGGCATCATCTTAATGTATTTTGGTATTCTCTAAGCGAGATGCCACTTTTTAAGTTCTTCGGGCCATTAGTAAGACCTTCATGCATGATGTTAATTCTTTCAAGCAATAGTAAGACCTTCAGACATGATGTTAAACCTTCTTTTGATGCCAAGATGAGTAGAAATTTAGGCATCATCTTAAGGTATTTTGGTATTCTCTAAGTGAGATGCCACTTTTTAAGTCATTCGGGCTATCAGTAAGACTTTCGGGCATGATGTTAAGTCCTTCAGGCCATCAGTAAAACCTTTGGGCATGATGTTAAGCCTTCTTTTGATGCCGAGATAAGTAGAAATTAGGGCATCATATTAAGGTATTTTGGTATTCTCTAAGTGAGATGCCACTTTTTAAGCCATTCGGGCCACCAGTAAGACTTTCGAGCATGATGTTAAGCCTGTTTTTGATGCCTAGACGAGTAGAAATCTGGGTATCATCTTCAGGTATTTTGGTATTCTCTAAGCGAGATACCACTTTTTAAGTCTTTCGAGCCATCAATAAGACCTTCGACCATGATGTTAAGTCCTTCAGGCCATCAGTAAGACCTTCGGGCACAATGTTAAGCCTTCTTTTGATACCGAGATGAGTATAAATCAGGGCATCATCTTAAGGTATTTTGGTATTCTCTAAGCGAGATGCCACTTTTTAAGTCCTTCGGGCCATCAGTAAAACCTTCGGGCATGATGTTTAGAATTCTTTATGTGCCAACACAACAAATATCATGTAATGTCCCAATTTTTGACTAGTGACCAAAATGTAAAATTTGAAAGTTTAGGGGTTAAATTGTAAACTTTGGAAAAGTTTAGGGACCAAAGTGTAATTTTTAAAAGTTATGTATTTTGACCCTGTAAATGAATAGTTTACCCCCAAGAGTGACATTTCCGTGTTACCCAGATTTTTCGTACGAAGCTTATATTAATGGCTATAAAACGATAAAGTTCAGAAATTTGGAAATCGTTGTTGAATTGAATGAAAAAAATTGTCAAGCGTGCTCAGACCAGAGTAGCACAAGGATGGGTGACCTACTGGGAAGGTTCCATGTTAGTATTTTTTACTGATAAAAAGGATTCAACATGAGTCAATAATATTTATAATGATTATTATTATAAAATTTCAAAGAGGGGTTGTATCCGATAAAAATTCCTGGTAATTATTTGTATATCGGATCGAACTAGAATTTTAAAGACAGTTCCAAAGTTATGGAAAATTTATAAAATATTATTTTATGAGTATTTTATTGTAGTTTGTTGGATTCCAACTAGACTTAGTTGGATTTTTACAAGAATGTCAAACTAGTAAATAAAGAATAGTTGGAGGGCAAGTCAATCATTTAGCAGGGATGTCAATTTTGAAATATTTGAAGTTACAAGGGATATTTTTGGAAGAAGAAAATTAAAGATTAAATCTTGGCCCTTGATTGATGATAAAATCAATCTCAACTGTTGGATAAAAGGGCAATTTTGTAATTTCCCTATTTGAATGAATTTAAAAATATATTTACATAATACAAGTGGCATATTTGTGGCAATTTTAAATTAAAGGCCAAAATATGAATCATCTTTTCCATTTTCGAAAATTAAGGGGAAAGGGAGAAAATTTTCCAAGCTAGATTCAAGGCTCAAAACTCGATTTTCAGGTAATCTTACGAACTGCAAAGTTGTTATACTCTTTAAGCTCTATCTTTTGATGCACTTAATTCATGGAACACATGCTTGATTGATGAAGATTTTGCATGAGAAGGAGATTAAGGTTTATGAACAAAATTGGGGCTTTTGAAATTTTATGATTCTATGGTTGAATTTAAGTTGGAATCAAGCTTATATGATGTTAAAATCATGCTATTGAGTTAGGATTTGAACCCTACATATTTTGTATGGAGAAGATTAGGGTTTATGGATTTAAGTCTAACTTAGGGTTTATGATGTTGGATTAATAATCTAGTAAGCTTGATTTGTTGTTTGAAAGCAAAACCCTAAGTTAAATATGTAGGGACCAATTCGGCAAGCTTCAAAGTTAAGGGTCGAATCTGAATTTTTGAAAATTGGAGTGTACTTATGTAATTAATGATGTTGGAGATGTGAAATTGATGTTAGAATGCGAAACCGATGTTGAATCGAATTAGTGACCATTTTGATAATTTGTCAAAATCAAGTGACTAAATAGGAAATGAATTCTTAGATGGGGATTAAATCTGATTTTTAGTTAAAATAATAGAATTAAGGTAGTAATGTTGATTTGAGGACTAGATTGCAAAGTTAAGAAGTTTGAATCCTTTGCATTTTAGTGACTATTTTGGCAAAGAAAGAAAATTTGAGGGAATTATTTTGAATAATTATTTGATTAAAGAAGATGATGAATTGGAGGTTTGTAGCAAGTGATGGAACTAAATTGACAAGTAGAAAAATAAGAAGAAGTTAATATAAATTAGAAGTTAGTTATGGAAAGCTAGGTAGAATATTGAATTTTGGCAATGACTTTGAAAATTCACCATAAATTATACAAAAATGTTTAGATGATGAATTTTATATCGATGTAAAGATTTGTTCGTCTAGTTTCTCCTCCAACAAACAGAAACTGATTTGAGTTCCGAGTTAAAAGATATGAATTTTTAATCGAATGAAGGTCAGAAAATTACAGAGCAATTTTTGGTCAGGACAGCTCTGTGACGGGAGTTTGAAGAATTTTCATAATTTTGTAGATTTTATTAATTTATGTGGCTTATACCGTTAGAACCATTATTGAATCTAGTTTCTTCAGTATAAAGGAAATAAATATCCAGTATGTATTCTGCTCGGTATAAGTAAATATTTGAAGGTAGCGCAAGCTGTCAGAAAATGGAATTTAAAACATTTTGTATTTAAAATGTTAGTCAGTAAGCTCGGAAGAATTATTGGAAGTTCAAAATGGGTATTAAGGACCAGAAATGAATTTTTGGACAGTATAAGGAGGGAAGGAAAATTATAGAAATTTTTATGTTAAATGATTAAATAGCTTGATTGAAATATTGTTATAAGTGAATCTAACAAATGTTTGTTTATATTCATGTGGTTAAAGAAGTCAAATCCGAATCAAAAGAAGATTCGATGTACTATGAAGGAAAGAATCGAGTAGAATTTAGTGAGGCATGCTAATAAATAGCTCAGGTGAGTGCATTTCTATATGTGTATTATATAAAAAGGAGAAGACTTATGAAAAGTCAACCCAAATTTAGAAATAACATTGCATTACTTTTAAAATAAATGATATGATGAATGACTCAGTATGACAAGCTTGATGGAGTAAAAGGTATGAACTATTGTTTGCATAAATGATGATGAATTGTGTTTATTAATGAAGTATATGTTGCTCAAAGATATGCAAATGGCATGAATTATTAAATGGTATATATGATACATTGATATGGCATAAACATTTATCTAAGATAAATCGGATTTTAGAATTTGGGTATGAACAACCTAATATCGACTTATATGATTTATATTGATGCATAATGCAGTAATGACAAGTACATATGAAAGATTATTATGAAAGATGGGATGTGAATTACTCGTTTACATGAATGAATGATAATTGATTGATAATGAAATGAAATGCCCAAGTATTTATTTATGAGAGTCCATGGTATAGTTGGCATGCCATAGAGTCCTAGCAGATGTGTCATAGCACTACGGTGCGAGATAAACAATGTAGACTCTTCGGGGTCAAGATAGACAATGTAGACTCTTCGGGGTCAAGATAAACAATGTAGACTCTTCGGGATTGAGTTAGACTCTACGGATTCGGTTCAAACACTACGGTGTTATATACAACATAATGTGTGAGTATAAGAAGCAAAGGGCCTCCTCGAGTACGTAGGTGTCGTAGACACTATGATGTCGTGATGACTCGCGTACCTTGGTCTCATATAATATACTTTGGGCTATGATAAAGGAAATGATATGCAAATGATTGCATGATGAAAGTATGACTTTGATAAAGGAAATGATATGCAAATGATTACATGACGAAAGTATGACTATGATAAAGGGAATTATATGCAAATGATCGCATGATGAAAGTATGACCCTATTACATAATATAATATGTAAATGATTACGTGATGAAAGCATGATTACTTGATGATCATGAACCATTGATATCATGATTCTATGACAGAATTGATAGATGATATGAATCACATTGAAAGCATGTTTATGTTAAAAAAAATTATAATGCATATGAATATCTGATGAACATAGAACAATGATGACATGATTCTTAAGATAGTCATGATACATGATACTATTATGTTGTGAAATGCTTGCCATCTTACAAAAATTGCAATGCACTTCTATATAACACACTGCATTGCATCTCTTCATGTTATGATAAATGTGTTAAATGCCTCACTAAGTTCGTACTTAGCGTGTTTTTTATTTCACACGTAGGTTCTCTGAAGTAAATTAACAAGGAGGAGCTATTCTTTTGGAAAAATCAGGTTACTACAATAAGATACAGTAAGTACATATTTATCATAATTTGATATCTAGCGGGCATGTAAATATTTTTAAGTTGAGCTGTTTAAAGTATAAGTTTATATCTTAAATATATGCTATTATGATGAATAAATTTAGAAGTATAGTTTGCTAATAGTAGCATTGAACTTTGGTACAATTAAATATAGTTTAACCCTAATCGTGTAGAAATTTTATAATCAATAAAAGATCTAGGCAGTACACATAGTTTTTACCCAGATTTATAATTTTTATTTTAATAACTCAATTATAAGTTTTGTAAATCAATTCAGGGTCCAAACTAGCTACTTCTAGACGACATAGTTTTAATTTAAAACTGAGAAAGGGATAAACTACAAGCTAAATTTTGATAAAAAAAATTTACAAGTCTGAAAATTTGTGTAAACCAGTTAGTAACATCTTAAATATGTATTCAAATATCGAATATACAATTAGGGTGTCACATATCGGGGCATCGAAGAACTCGCAGCTTGAAGAATCAGCCGAGAAAAAGCAAAAAGTTCTAGAAGAACTCGTGATTCCGAGGCTATAAACAAGGAAGTAGGATAAAAATTAGTGCTTATAATATTATTATTACTATTGATTATTATTGTTATTATGTTTATGTTTATTATTATTATTATTATATAAAAGCAAATCTTAATTAAAATAAATAAAAGCCCAATATTATACCAGTCCAAGTCCATTACAAATTTTAACCCAAAATAATAATAACAATACCAATGGCCCATTAGGCCCAAAACAATTTAAACCTAAAACCCTAAAATATGATAACAAGAAACCCTAATATTCTCTAATTTTCATGCGCTACCACCCCTGGACCGTTGGATTAAATCTGACCCAAAGATCATGATTGAACCTAAGAGCCCATTCAGATTCTGCGTGAAGCCCATGCTTAGGCTACTCGTCTCCCACGCGCGCATGTGGTGCATGCCCAAGACCCCTCATCTCCCACGCGCCCTCGCCGATGGTCGCCACGTGTCCAGATCGATAGTTCCCACCGTCATCAGAAAGTACGATGCTGCGTACGGCCACTGGTTTTCTTCAACAACCGAGTAGAATAGAAAATGATAAAAAAAAAAAAGGATGTCAGTGCTAGATCAGCCACAGTAATTTTTTTATTGTTGCTTAAAATTGTAAACAAAGAAATGGAATAAAAAGAATCCATATGTAATCAGAAACATTACAAAGCAATAAAAAAAAGTTTTCAGAAGGTATATTTACTTTCTTTTCTAGCATGCAATAAAAACAAAAAATAAAAGGAGATAGATTTACTTTCTTACTGTTTCAGTTCTTCACCGGTGATAAGCCTTCGGCTTCACTGAACCGAACAAGGTGAATCAGAGTAAGAAAATATAGTTTTTATGTCAGAAGGGACTACTGTTTTTTTCTTAAAAAACGAGGGATTTTAGTGTTTCATTCACTGAAATAAGGTTGGTTTCAATTTTAAAAAAAGAGAAAAAGACTCGAAAGAGGGAGATTTTGAAATTTTCGGCATCGATTCACTATGGCCGGAGGTCGACCACGATGGTCGGAGTGATGAAGCCGTCGTCGGCTTATGGGTTTGGTGGCGGTCGGAGTCGAGTTTTGGGTTCGAACCCAGAACTCAGTTGAGTTTGGGGATAAAATTTTAGAGTTCTTTTAAGAATTTTGAAGAAAGCAAAAAAAATAGGAAAGGGTCAGTTTTTTGGCCAGAACTTGCCTTTTATAGGTGTTTTAAAAAATAAAATGGTTTAATAACAATACCCTTCCGTCCCAAAATATTTAGGCCATTCCGCTCTTCTAAATTCGTTATGCAGTCCCTGAGTCTTTTCAAAATATGTCAATTTCGCCCTTCTTCTTTAATTTAGTCCGGATGATCAATGGTAAAATCACTTATTTAGTCCATTTCCTTTTGTTTTCTTTAATTACAGTTGTTTTATTTATTTATATGTTCGATATTTTATTCATATCTATGTTTTCTTTGCTCATATTTGTTCGAATATGTTGCCCTTTTTACATAAGCATTCTGTTATATATATATATACACTATATTTTTTAATATATGTTATATATTATATGTTTATATCTTATATGCGTAATATAGGTTTATATATCTATAATACATGTGTATATTTTACTATATTATACTGTTTATTTTGTATTTATTACCATATCGTACATATATTATTACATTTTATTATGCCTACTGTTTGTTATATGTTGTATATATATTTTTTATCTTTATCTTATATATATATATATATATATGCATGTAGATCTTATTATATATCATACTGTTTGTAGTTTTATTATATCCTTGTATATGTATATGTTTGTTCATTCTTTATTTTATTTATGTCTATATTTGCTCATGCATTATTATTGGCCATATTTAATCGCGTTAGTTTAGTTTAGCAGTCGAGGTCTCGATATCCTAGTGGGAGTGTTGTCCTGAGTCTTCCGGTGTCATCTCCTTTGGTATCGTGGGTTGTGGGTTAGGTTGTTCGAGTCCAATGTTCATGCACTCATGCATTTTTTAGGGGGAAATTAAGTTAGATTCAAATTTAAAATTTTCTTAGTCAAATGTGATATGAACCCTTATGTACCGATTTCCGAGCGTGATGGGGGTGCGAAACTTTCCCCACTTGTAACTGACTCCCGAACACAATTTTCTCTGGTTTTGTTTTTCTAGTGTTCGGTCTACCTTACCCAAGTGACCAGTGGCGACTCCAAATTTAATTTTAAAATATGGGTTTTTTAAGAATTTATCCTTTAATCAAATTTTCAACAAATGTGAAAAACTTGTTTTTTAAAAAAAAATTAGTTTCCAAGCAATGGCTTTTTAATGAGAATATCTTCGACACCTTTTATGTTTGTCTTTTAATTATATTATATTTTAAATACTAACAAATTTATAATTTAAATTCAACACATAACTTTTCAATATTTAAGCATTCAACACTTTTTTTAATTTACCAAATAACAACACCTTATGCCAAACATAATTAAAAAAAAAAAAAAAACCAACTTAATATTTTCAATATCACAATTTAGATTTGTAAGGATCCCAAAAGTCAAATGTCAAATTTCCCGCTACATATAATACATATGAACATGGAAATGATTTTTTTTTCTCAGCAAATAATTTTTTATTAATGAAACCTTGATCGTATGCCTCATTAAAAACTTTTTTAAACTTAGATTGGAGAAAAAAAGTAAACAATCAAGGGGGTTACGGAAACCGATTCATACTGCTTACAAACTTAACATACCCCATACTATCCACACATCCATAATGCATATCCAAGAAGAAAATCCTGTAACAAACCAAAAAACTAAGGAAACATAACAGCAAACTGTAGGCCTACCACCAAAAACTAAGAAGCATGACAGAAAATCCTGTAACAAGCCTGTCACCAAGAACTAAGAAAACATGACAGCAAATCCTGTAACAAACCAAGAAACTAAGAACATGACAACAAACTGTAGGCCTACCCCCCAAGCTTTAAAAAATATTCGAGTGTTTGTGTTTAAGTCCATCCTTCACAAGGCTATCAGCAAACAAATTCATTTGTCGTGGCATAATTTCAAATCTCACATTTCCAATTTTTCTAGACAGTGAATCTATTTCAACGAGGATTGGCCACCAACGCCATGGTCACTGCAAAGTCTCTTGTAACCAATTCAGAACCACTTTTGAATCCGATGCGATTATCATGCATTCCTCTCCCTGCCATTCGGCTTCCAAAAATACCTCTATAGCTGTTTTAACTGCATATAATTCGGCATAATCTGCTCCCAAACCTTCAGTTAGACCTGAAACATCATCCTAAGTACTCCACCAGTCGTTCTTAATACATCTCCACATCCTGTCATTTTATCTTTGAAAGCTCTATCTACATTGAACTTGGCAAAGCTCGTTATTGAAGGAGACCAAGGTACTATTGAATCTATCTAGCCCCGAGGCCTTTGTCTCGTCGCAACTCTACACTGCATCTTGTATTTCCTCCACTGTGAATTGTTCCTTCAATTTATTGGCTTCTTCAAGCGAGAGATTTTTTAACTGCATATTAAAAAATTCCTTTCCATAATATTTTTTTCACAGTTGAAATGTTCCCTAAAGTGCTCAAACTTTGGTCCCCAATCCACATTTTCATTGTAAATCAACACAGGAGCATGGTCCGATGTTACCCGAGATAACCCTTTTTGAATTATATCTCCAAAAGAATGAGACCAATTCGCATCTACCATAAACCTGCCCAGCCTGCTCTTCCTGTTACATGATCGTAACCACGTGAATTTTTTGCACTGCATTGGCAGGTCTATAAACTCTCCTTTCTCGATAAATAAATTGAACTCCCTTGTCCCTGTCATAAACCTATTTCTCACTGCATTTATTGACCATGCTTCTACTCACGAGACCCTCCCAGACCACTTTTATCAGCATTGAGTATCCACTGACTTTTCCCAGGCAGACTTATTGGACTTGGTTTTGTCTTGGCTAGACTTCAGTTCCTCTAGTGGTTCAAAGCCCATACACCTTAAATCTTCCAAGGCCCATTCTGGGATATTTTTTTGTAACTCCTTTATTGGGCAGACCCTCTTATTTGGATCCCAGCAATATTTTGGTCCATATTTTTATCATTTCCTCCTTTAACCACATCAGCCAAATTTTCTTTCTTCTTAGTTTCAATATCACACATTCTTCTTTTGGCCACGTCAGCCCATTTTTCTTTTTTGTCTGTCAGAGTACCTGGCACACATTTTTTCTATACCATAACTGTTTTTTTTAGTTCCAATTGGCTGCTCATTATTACAAGCCCTTTTTCTATATCTTCACTCCGGCATTATTATATAAAAAAACTTTTTTTAAATAATTATTTATGAAAATGAGCCATGTTAATTATATTTAAAAAATAATCCTCAAATCGTCTACGTAAGGTGAACTCGTGTTCTACAGAAAGCAAATGCTATGTTAAAAAAGGCAGGGAATTAATTTTTTTTTCTTTTTTACTAACTTACTCAATACAGAACTCGTGTTTTTGTAGAAAACAAGGTTCGTACTCGCTTTCTACAGAAAACGAGTTAAGCTTATGTAGACAATTTGAGAGTATTTTTCTAAATAACATTGGCTGAAAGTTATTTTCGTAAATAACTATTTAAAAAGGGTTTTTCATATAATAATTCTCTTCCACTCCCATTCAGTTTACTTTCCCCCTGGAAACTCTTAGTTACGTAACTGCTGGAGAACAGTTTTGATTATCTTCTTTTCCAATGCGTTGAGCATTAAATGACTTGTTTACCGCCACGTTCTTGTTCTCCGATCTCTTCTTTTCCATAACTGCTCCTTTGCATCTCCATTTTTCTCGTTCGTCTATTCCTTTGGACTGCTAGCAGAGTTCTCCGTAAAACCAAACTCTGTAATTTTACCTACATGCATAACATCACCCGCATCTAATTCCACTGCTTCTTCAATTTCCGTTTCATGTTCAGTGGAGATAAGTGGGGTCACTTTCTCACATTCTTTGGTGTGGTTGCCATTCTCACCAACTGCTTCCAAGGAGCCCTACTGTTCTGCTAGTCTTTCAAAGGTTTCATAGTTCCAGCAATGTAATGGAAGCCCTGCCACTTCAATCCAAGTTGCCCTCTCTCTATGTTTAATGTTTTCTGACCATGGTATAACCTCTTCAAAAATCTTCCTTAAGTAAGACCAGTTCACATCCTCTAGCATAATATAAAGATCCTCGTTTTCAATCGAGAGTAAGAATATTTCCCCCCATTCTTTGCACTCATATTTCACCCAATCCCCAGGAATCAAGCTTTGAGATGATGCTCCTCACACTGCACACCGCTATCATTCTCCCAACCAAACATTTTTTCAGTTTCCACAGATCCTCATTCCCCACATGACCAGTAAGTCTTTTGGTTTTCGTGCCTATTGAAGCGCTACGTTCACCTTTCTCCGTGCTTTGGAGCTTGGCCGTCTTTGGTTTTTGTGCATCTCTCAGTTGTTCATCTTTTGAGATGTTCCCCGTCCTGGGTCCCCCAGGCTTCTGGTTCCTCACTATCTCAGGATGTTTCTTTCTCCAAAATTCTTGTCTTGCATTAAACTTTGCCAATGCTACTGTTATTCTCCTACCATAGAAAATCGTTGGGATGAACAATCAATGTAAGATAGCAAGAGGAGATGAATTGACAATTTAAAATTTTTGTGGAAGCAATTGAAAAGGTAAGAAAGATTGGGACACAAGATTTATACTAGTTCAACCTTCTCAAAAGGTCTACATCTACTGGTTTTTCAAATCCACTAGATTTGCTTTCCTTTAGAGGCTAACAGAGATAACATTACAACTCCGTTAAGACTTGCATCCCAACGCCTTAAGAATAATCACAAAGAGAAATACAAATAAAGCAAATTGGAAATCCATCACAAGGTTAATTGTTTGCACAATTCTAGGCTCACTCAAACCCCAACACTTGAATAAAATGGATACAAATTAAATCACTCAAGTGAGTTTACAAGATATTACAATAAAGGCTCAAAGATTGTTGAATGTGTGCTTGAATGCTTTAAACTTGTTGAATTATTGTTGTTGAAGCTTTGGAGACTTGATTTTATACCCCTTCATTAATTTCTAGTCGTTCGGGTAGTTGAGATATTGATTATAGCCATTGGGCTGCTATTTTCCTGCAATAAATGTTGTTTGTTTGTAGTGGTATCGATACTTAAGCTATATTATCGGTACCTACCATAGAAGAAATAGTCATTGCAACAAAGGGGTATCGATATGTGTGAAGCTATATCGATACAGAGTGTAAATTTATAAGGGCTATTGGTACAACCTGTACCGTATTGATACCAGTTTTGCTCACTTGAATCCTGATAAGTTTTACACAAAAAGTCATATTGATACGCCTATATAGGTATCGGTATGAGCTAACTGATTTTCAAAGTTACGGTTCCAATAAAACTGACAAGACAACGGTCAATAAAACTTGACCAGTATGCATGAAGCAGTACCGATACTCATATGTAAATTTGGTTACAGGTTTAACAAGTCGTACCGATACAGCTACACGCATATTGGTACTCTATAGCCATCACGAATAAAACAGTTTTCCAAGTAGCTAAAATTTGTATAGATACAGCCTTAGGTGTATCGGTACTCATGTACAAAATTGGCTATTTTTGAGTACCAAACAGTTAGAAAAACTTTGGGGGTTTAATGTTTTGACTTAGAAATTTTTTAAGTTCAAATCTTTTTTCAATTTGTGAGCCTTTAAAAGTCTGTAAAAATTTATTTCATTTTATAAAATAGTCCTTGTTATATCACAATTAAATATAGGTTTATCAATCTCCCCCTTTTTGATATAACAAAACCAAAATAAATTTTTACGTCACTCCCCATTTCTTTAAGGCTAAAAGATAGTTTATTTTTTGAAAAAAGACTTTTGAAAAATTTATATCCCATACTTCTCCCCTTTTTGTTAAATCAAAATCAATAGGGCAATTAACGACAAGATATAAAGCACAATAACTCCAAAGATAAATAAACAACATAAATATTATATATTCAAAGCAACAATAAAATCCAACTTAAACATAAAAAAATAAAACAAAGTATAAACATAATGTCATAGGAAATCAAATAAGAACATAGGTGCATAAAACTCAAAACTTAATATATAATATGCTATGAGATGAATGAGATGCAAAACCTAAGAGTCGTCTTAATCTTTATCATCCTCGTCTTCATCTTCCTCATGATCATCACCAAGAGCATGACCATGCTATTCGGTATGAAATGCAGTAAGGGTCATGTCCATCGAGGTTTGACGGTTCTTAACGGAGGCAACTCGAGCATCAATTGAAGTAAAACAAGCATCAAGAGAATCAAATCCTACTCCCATAGCGGCAAAGCAAGTGTCCAAAGTAGCAAACTTTCCATCAAGACAGGCCGTAAGAGCATCAATGGAAGGTTGAGCAACCGGAGCCTTTAGAGGAACGAAAACATTCTCTATGGGATCAGCTTGAGCACCATCAGGAATATCCACATTGCGAATCCATTCTCTATTGTAGAAAGTGAACTTCACTCGCCAGAGAGAACGATCATCAATGGGATCGGTGAGAGGCACTCCAAGATCAAGGGAACAATATATCCCAAGTTTGTGAAATATGTATATAAGAGCAGTACCATAGGTGAAGGAAGACACAAGGGTGGTATAACGGTTTTGGACAAGGAAGACTAACTCGGCAAACATGATTTGGGCTAGGTTTGGGCGTTTTTCCTCACGAAAACAATGTAGCCAAAAGTCATCGACTTGGTGAGCGGTGGACCACTTACCAAAGAATGGTCAAAAACACCAAGTGATGAAAATGTAAATGAAATAATCATGGGCATCGAGCACGGTTACGGAGCCACTATATGTTTGACCAAAAGCATTTTCATCATTTATACCCTCATCATCCATACCCAAAAGTTTGGCAATTTTAGAAGAATCAAGTCAAAATTTCTTTCCCATGAGATAAGACTCAATAACTATGACCTCAGTTTTCTTTCGATTTAAAATACACCAGGTATTAGAGTAAAAAATAAGGACAAGATTTTTGTAAAGAATGTCGGGTATGCTTAAAAAGTCATAAATTTCCATTGAGTCATTAAAGAGATATAACGAAAGTTAAATTTATCAGAGCACATAAAGGGCATAGAAACAACACGCTCACGACAGATTTTGTAAGATTGAAATTGTTTAAAAAGATCCATAGCATTGGGATATTCCGGTTCATTAAAACATTGGATAAAAAATTGGTTTAGGTCTGGTCTTGTACCATTGTTTTCTTGATTGGGATTTGGATTCGGAACGGTAGAACTAGACCTCAACTCTCTTCTAGATCTTATCTTAGGAGGCATGGTGAAAAACCTGAAAAGTTCAAACCACAAAAACATATGTATGCATAAACATCACATTCAATCCAATGATCAAGGTAGTATAAAAATATATATTGTATAGTTTAAAATCATATACAAGTATAAGGAAAATTTTTGGCATAATTAAAATTTGAAAACAGAAAAATAAAATATATGAGTATAATTTTATATTTGAACTAAAAATTTCCAATTTTGAAAGAATTTTTGCAAAATCTTTGAAAACAATGGTATATACATCCTAAAAATATATATTGTAACAAAAAAAAACTATACAAATACGAAGGAAAATGAAATTTAAAAAATAGGGTTTTTACCTTAAATATGGATGATGGATGAATGAAGAGATGATTGTATACAAATCTTGATGAAATTGATTGGGTTTGATGTTGAAAATAAAAGCCCCCAAAGATTTTGAAGTAATTTGATGAAAAATCAAGAGGTTTTGAGTGGGTTTTACAAAGAAAGCCGACTAGGTTTCTAATTGAAAGATATTTAGTTTGATTTAAAGTAAGAAAGCCCATTTAAAGCTTCAGCAGCTACGCGTACCGATACGCAGATGTGCATACCAAAACCGCATACCGATACGAGTTTTACTCATACCAATCCTTGACCCGTATCAGTATAGGTCAGCCTGTATCGAAACGCTACCTCTGATACCTCGTATCGATACGTCCTGGCCAAATTTGACAGATTTGGCTTCTAAGGACACAAAAATTTGATTCCACTCGAATCGATATGCATGATTATGATATGAGATCATCATGAATGGGCAACAATATATACATACTCCCCCTAACAGCATGAATAGATTCATATAGGAGCAAAATCATATAAACATCTAAATCAACCAAATTCAGGCAATATTTAAGCACAAAACAAGACTCTATAGTTCAAGAAAGGCTAGTAAGCCCTAACTCTCTCCTAAGAGACCAAAAACGCTCTTTGTCTAAAGGTTTGGTGAAAATATCCGCTAATTGGTTCAAGGTGTCTACATACTCTAGAACAACATCATTTTTCAAGACATGATCTCTAATGAAATGTTGTCTTATCTCTATGTGCTTGGTTCTAGAATATTAGATGAGATTCTTAGTGAGACAAATAGCACTAGTATTTTCACACTTTAAAGGAATGGTACCTACATCATATCCATAATCAAAGAGTTATTGCTTTATCCAAAAGACTTAAACACAACAACTATCGGCCGAAATATATTCTACTTTGATGGTAGATAGCGCTATGCTATTTTCTTCTTAGAAAACCATGATATGAGCATGTTACCTAGGAATTGAAATGTACTGGAGGTACTCTTTCTATCTATCTTACAACCTCCATAATCCGTATCCAAAAAAACATGTAAACTAAAGGATGGGTCTCTAGGATACCAAAGACCTAAACAATGTGTGTCTCTAAGGTATCTAAAGATTCTCTTAACAGTTTGTAGATGTGATTCTCTAGGACTAGCTTGAAATCTAGAACACAAGCAAACACTAAACATGATATTTGGTCTACTTATGGTAAGATAAAGCAAATATCCTATCATAGATATATAAAGCTTAAGATCAACACATTTACCTCCTTCATATTTGTCAAGCTTTGTAGATGAGCTCATTGGAGTAGTTTGGGGCTTCACATTCTCCAAGCCAAACTTCTTGAGCATATCTTTGATGTACTTTTCTTGATTGATGAAGATGTCACCATTTCTTTGTTTGATTTGAAGTCCCAAAAAGAATGAGAGCTCCTACATCATGCTCATTTCAAATTCACCTTGCATTAGCTTAGCAAAATCTTGGCAAAGAGACTCATTAGTAGAACCAAATATAATATCATCAACATAAATTTGAACTACCAAAATGCCATTACTTTTTCTTTTTATAAAAAGTGTAGCATTAGCCTCCTCCTTGTCAAAATCTTTTTCAATAAAAAATTTGAAAATCGTTCATACCAAGCTCTAAGAGCTTGTTTCAAACCATATAAAGCTTTTAAAAGTTTAAAAACATGGTTTGGAAATTTTAGATCTTCAAAACTGGGTGGTTGTTCTACATACACTTCTTCATTTATAAAACCATTTAGAAAAACACTTTTAACATCCATTTGAAAAAGCTTGAATTCATGATAACATGCAAATACAAGCAACATCCTAATAGCTTCCATTCTAGCTACGGGTGCATAGGTTTCTTCAAAATCAATTCCTTCTTCTTGAGTGTAACCTTGAGCAACAAGTCTAGCCTTGTTTCTCACTATGTTACCACTCTCATCTAGTTTGTTTCTAAAAACCCATTTAGTGCCTATAGTAGATTTATTACTAGGCCTATCAACTAATGTCTAAACTTTACTCCTCTCAAATTGATTTAACTCTTATTGCATAGTCAATATCCAATAATCATCATTTAATGCTTCTATGATATTTTTAGGGTCTATGCATGAGATAAATACAACAAAGTTACAAGTATTTCTAAGAGAGGATCTAGTGGTTATCCCTTTGAATGGATCACCCAAAATTTCACCACCTTTGATATAGTTGAACTCACTTGGGTAGGTGACCTCCATTTTCTCTAGAGGCATGCCCTTCAAGGCTTCTAGAGGTGGATCGTGTGGTTCTTCCTTATATGGAACTTCTTCTACCTTTGATGATTGCCTTTCACCATCATTAGCCTTCACTATCATTAGCTTCCAAAATTCCTACATCATCATCACAAGTATCCTTCCTAGGAAGGAGGTTATCATCAAAAACAATATGAGTTGACTCTTCAACCACTAAAGTTCTTTTATTAAATACACGACAGGCTTTAGAGTTTAAAGAGTAACCTACAAAAATAACTTCATCACTTTTCCATCAAACTTGCCTAAATTATCTTTTACATTGTTTAAAACAAAACATTTACGTCCAAAATGATGAAAATAACTAATGTTAGGCTCTTTATTTTTGAAAAGCTCATAAGGTGTTTTTTTTAAATAGACCTAATCATTACTATTGCGACCCCTTTTTTAAATTTAAAAATCAAAATTTGAGTTTTAATGAAGATGATTGAAAATGGGGAATTTTTTCGTATTTTTTAAAATAAAATGTGGGAGTCGCCACCGGTCGTTTTAGAAAGGGTAGACCGGAGACCGAAAATAAAACCAGAGATAAAAACGAGTCTGGGAGATGGTTACGGGTGAGGAAGGATTAGCACCCTCACTCGCCCAAAATTGGTACCAAAAACAATTATCGCTTTGTTAATATTAAGCTTTTCGAATTAAAGTGACGATTAAATTGAAATTTGGTTATACATGCGAGTAAATTTTAAGGGCCCTGTTATTCGAGAGTAAACCGAAAAAACACCACCACTATGTTTGGTATTGGTCACGTTAACTCCCGAATAGAAAGGCACCGCATTATCAGTTTATATTTCGAATGCAAGAAAAATAAAGCAACACGAATATATGAAGCCAAAGCATAATAATAATTGCGGAAATTAAAATTGCGGGAAAAATAAAAGTTAGATGCAAAAATTAAATGTTAGATGCGAGAAATTAAATGTTACTTGCGGAAATTAAATGATAGATGCGGGAAATTAGATGTTAGATGAGGGAAATTAAATGTTAGATGCGGGAAATTAAATGTTAGATGTTAGTTGGCTACACTAAATTGACCATAATAATACGGATCATTCCCCGTAGCGGGTCATCGTAAGGCCGAAGTTATAACGAATATTAAATTAATATACGGATCATTTTTTTAAATTAATTAGAACAAATATTATGTATAAGATATAATAATATACTACAAATAATATATATATAATAATACTATATGTATACGCATATGTAAATAAACAGAGGGAGAAACAGTTTTGACAATAAAATTATATATAATATAATAATACACATAAACTATAGTATATTAAAATAATATATATATAACACGGTCTACTACACAAAAATAATGAATAATACATATTACACATGATATAAAAGGGAATAAATACGAACTATATCGAACAAAAACACAAAACACTAAAGGTAAAACGATTTGTACTGGAGGTCTTACTAAAGGTCTTACTACAAATAATAATAATAATAATAATAATAATAATAATAATAATAATAATAATAATAATAATAATATGTATATGTATATGCATATGCATATGTATATAAACATAGGGAGTAATGGTTTTGACAAAAAATTATATATAATATAATAATACATGTAAACTATAGTATATTAAAATAATATATATATAACACGGTCTACTACATAAAAATAATAAATAATACATATAACACATGATATAAAAGGGAATAAATACGAACTATACGAACTATATATAACACGGTCTGCTTCTTCCATCGCGAAGTTGCATATTAAGATCTTTGTGATCTTTGAATACTTGTCAAAAAAAGGTAAAATGATTTGATGCATGTGTTAGCATGCCCCTTAACCTAGGGAAGTCTAACTACGTATGATGCATAAATGAATGCCAATTGAGGACCACTTGAGCGAGTCTTCTTCTTCGAGGAAGTTCATTGAAAACTCTCAGTCTTGTTTCTTCACTGAGGCTCCAATGAGGCTAGAATATCCCATCTCACACTCAGGCCTCGTTTGATTTATCATCTTCCTGGCCAAAAAATTGGGTTGCTTACCCTTGCTCTTCTGATGCTAGCAAAACATCGAATGGCTCAAAAAGTCCTCTCTTGTCCATTCAGACTCGAAATCTCAAGTTTTAAAGTTCTTGTTATTTTGTAGACAAAGTTGCCCCACTTTCTTCGAGGGACACCTCGTCTTCTCACCAAAACTCCCCTTCATGTTTGGGCTTCATCAATCTTTGTCAACCTAAGATAATCATTTGCATCAAAAACTTGCAGTTTGAAAAGAATCTTTTTGTTTATTCAAAAAGGGTCAGTTTGCTAACCGATACTTTAATGAATGATGCTTTTTTAAATTGGTATACAGGACTTGGAAACCCAAAATTTGAAAAGAGAAGGAAAAGAATAGGATTCCTTGGATATCAAATGCGAGAGTGTCTTAGATTCAACTCCCGGTGATCAATGGCTTGCCTTTGAATGTTGTGGCGATATTTGAATTTGTGATATCTTTCTCGAATGGATCGGTTCATCCTCATGATTATGATCTTTGCTTGATCCGTTTGAAAACTACTCTTTCTAGTTCTTAACAGTTTTTTTCCTCTTATAATCATCCTTTTGAGAATTTGGGATGTAATCGTAAATTGAAATTAATTACAATTATGATTGTGTCAGTGTCTTCAAAGATTCATCTCTGACGCTAGGGTATTGAACAGGTGGAATCTAGTTCCTTATTAGATTTGTTCTTCCCCCTACAACTCCATTAGGATGTTCCGAGACTTATTCAATTGTTCATTGATTTTAAAGACTTATCCCTGATCCTAGGGTATTAAACAAGTGGAATCTAGTTCTTTATTAAATTTTTTCTTCCCTATAGTTTCATCCTGACAGATTTTTTACCTTTTTTTCATTTTTCTTTTTCTCTCCCTTTTTTAAGTGTTAAAGGAATTCTCAAATTTAAGCAACTTCATCAGTCTATCCTAGGAGATTTCTTTATCATCAAACATTATCGAAGGAGTAGTAGTCTTGCTTCTCGTGCTTTACCGACCTGAACATGCTGAGCAAGAAATCATACTTCATCGTCATCACAACATTCGATTGATCTTTGCATTTGAATCAATGTCACAGCAGGCATGTGATATCCAAGGACATTCAAAGGTAAGAAAGGATATACAAATATCTCATGATTTAACAAAATGCATCTTTTCATTGAAATAAGAAATTTGCAAACATGAAAAGTGCCTTTTTACAAAAGATCATTGCTATTTCTGTGCCAAAAGTAACAAGATTGATTTAACGGAAAAAAGAAACAAAAAATGTAAGGAAATCCATGCAAAAAGAAATCTAAGAAAAAAACAAAGGTAAGATGCGTTTAAAGCCTTCAACAACTTAGGCCGATCTTGACTTCTTGATCCATTAACCTGATCCCTTAACGGCCATCATGATTAGGCAAATGATTGGTTGCCACATCTGGTGTGTCCAGTTGCAGAACTCCGGTATTGATCAAGTTCTGAACCACTCGCTTAAATGCTTTGTAGTTGTTGATGTTTTGCCAGGGATTCCCACATGATACTCGCACTTAGCCTTGGGATCAAACCATGACGCATAAAGAGGTTGCATCGGAGTAAAGTGATAAGGGTGAACCAAGTCTGCCTCGAAAAGCTTGGGGTATAACTCACTATAAGTTATGGGTAAAGAGTGAAAACCTCTTCCTTTCTAGGCTCCCTTCGACCGGTCCCTTGGGAACTTGTCGTTGCAGGCTTTAGTGAGATTGTGACATTACTCAGGCGACGATTACTCATATTGCTCACCTCATTGTCTCTTTTCTTTGGTTACTTTTATAGATTTTCCCCGATCTTGAGCTTGCTACTCTTGAAATCAGCCTCGAAGGATTTTATCGCGTTTACAAATTTGACGAATCCCAAGGATACATTGCTGATCGTCTTCTCATAGAATGGACCTTGCATTGTATCCACAAACATGCGAGTGATTTCACTCTCCAAAATAGGTGGCTAAACTTACGCCGCAATGTCTCTCCATCTTTGGGCATACTATCGAATATTCTCGTTTTGCCCATGAGTCAAACCCTGAAGCAAAGTTCTATTTGTGACCATGTCCTACACATGCTTATATTTCTCGATAAAAATTCTTGACAGATCCTTCCATGTCTTTATGTTTGTTCGGCTCAACTGTGCGTGCCAATGGGCAGCTATCCCGGTCAAGCTATCCTGGAAGCAAAAAAAGAAGTTTTTCATTCTTTAAGTGTGTCGCTATCTTACGGCAATACATAGTCAAATGGGCCGAAAGACAAGTGGTCCCATCATACTTCTCAAAATCTGGTACTTTGAATTTGGGTGTGATGACCAAATTAGATACCAAGCTCAACTCATAGGCATCAATTACGTAATCATCGGTCACTTGCATCGAGCTAACCTTCTCTCCATTTGAAGGCATTGCTCCTCAAACTTATTTTCAAACTCCCTTTTCAGTCTTGTCTCTATCTCATTCATCATATTCAAGTATGGGATATCTACCTCAACGTCATTCTTAAAACTATGCCCCACGTCGACGGGGTTGTTAGCAAATGCCCCGGCTATGTGGACACTCTTTAGAACTGATTCTTCTGGTTAAACCTTCGTGTGAGATGTGTTTCCGCCTAGGTCTTCCATATTAGAACGTTCATCGACAATATGGGCTTTTCCAACATCCCTCTTTTCTAGAAGAGCAGTGACGTGAGCTATGATCTCCTCTTGAGATCTTTCGATCCTTGACTCGATATTGTTCAAGCATTCCTCGATATCCCTTTGCAACTTCTCAACACTAGCCAATCTATCTTCCATGACTCTGGTCTAAGAACATGTGTCGTACGAGTATGGAATGGTTGCAATTTGAACTTACTGCCATAAGATTCCCACTATTAATCTCATGGTTTAATTAATTCATGTAAAATAGATGCTATGAGATGCATGGAACGAAAAATAAAATGCAAGGATGAATGCAAGTAAAGGTGTTGATTCCTTTGGTGGTTACCCTTGAGCAACTCTTATTGGATTGGAAAAGATTCTCGCTATAGAGGAGGGAGAATGTCTTCCACAAACAAGTTTTGACCCTATCTTCTAATTCTTCGAGGTCTCCGAATAGTTAAGGGGAGTTTGATGCATTTTCCTATCCTGAGGTAATAAGAGGATAGAGTGAAACGACTTCTGCGGCTAGAGTCTTCCTAGACTGTAGAAAATGTGTTGTACTGATCTTAATCTTGAATGAGTTGGCTAGGATCACGAAGGTGCCTAAATGATCTTGAACTGTAGCTTTGAATCTAATTCCGGCTAGCTTCAAAGCAATGTCGAATTCTTGAGCGAGTCTCATCCTTTTTGAGAAAACTCTCATTCGTGATGAAAGATCTCTAATTGGGCAAACCACCCGAACCAACACCTCTATGTCATGCAATGTTGATACGAGAATAAAATGAAACATAAAATAAAATAATTAATGCCGGATAATAAAACAGAAAAAAAATCATCAAGCAAGAAAAAACATATTTACCCGATCTAAAGCACCTAGGTTATCTGCATGGCTCTAAAAGAGTTGGGCTTACTATGTTCTCTACACGCAGTTTTGGTGCTAAAAAGGATACTTGAATTGTCCTCGCTGTCCCCTTCTAAGGTTAGTAAGGCCCCCGATCATCACCCTGTAATATCCCAACTTTTGGCTAGTAACCAAAATGTAAATTTTGAAAGTTTAGGGGTCAAAGTGTAAACATTGGAAAAGTTAAGGGACCAAAGTGTAATTTTCAAAATTTATGTATTTTGACCCAATAAATGAATAGTTTAACCCCAAGAATGACGTTTTTGTGTTACTCAAATTTTTCGTACGGGGCTTGTATTAATGGCTATAAAGCGATAAAGTTCAGAAGAAAAATATTCGGATAATCGGATCGAATCGAATGTCCAAGATATTTTGAAGGATGATAAGCCAAGGTTGATTATGTCATTTTATATGTCTAAGATATTTTATTTGTGTTGGAAGAATATGAACCCTTGGATTTAAGTTGATTTCTCCATGTCAAACATGAGCCGTTGGATGAAAAATGGCAAGATCGTAAGTGTGAAAAAATTACAAGGTTAAAGTTGGTAACTACCAACTTATTGGTTTATTTTTTACCATTGGATGAATAAATTGACATGTGGCCGGTTGAGAAGGAACTAAGTTAGTTAGATTTTTATGGAATGGCAATTTTGAAACCAACTAGTAAATAAAGACTAGTTGGAGGGCAAATTGGTCATTTGGCAGGGATGGCAATTTTGAAATATTTAAAGTTACAAGGGCTATTTTTGGAAGAAAAATTTTGAAGATTTAAATCTTGGCCCTTGATTGATGATAAGATCAATCTCAACCGTTGGATAAAAGGGCAATTTAGTAATTTCCCTATTTGAATGAATTTAAAATTCATTTATAAAATACAAGTGGCATAATTGGAGGAATGGAAAATTAAAAGGCCAAAAAGATGAAGCTTTCTTCATCTTCCATTTTCGAAAATATGGGAAAAACGGGAGAAAATTTCCAAGCTCGATTCAAGCCCCGAAACTCAAATTTTAGGTAATCTTTTGAACTGCAAAGTTGTTCTACTCTTCAAGCTCTATCTTTTGATGTAATTAATTCATGGAATACATGCTTGATTGATGAGAATTTTACATGATAAGGAAATTAGGGTTTATGAACAAAATTGGGGCTTTTGAGATTTTATGATTCCATGGTTGAATTTAAGTTGGAATCAAAGCTTATATGATGTTAAAATCATGATATTGAGTTAGGATTTAAACCCTACATATTTTGGTATGTATGGAGAAGATTAGGGTTTATGGATTTAAGTCTAACTTAGGGTTTGTGATGTTCGATTAATGATCTAATAAATTTGTTGTTTGGAAGCAAAACACTAAGTTAAAGGTATATGGACCATTTCAGAAATTTTGAAAGTTAGAGGAAAGAATCTGATTTTTTATGATATTAAAGTGTATTTATGTTATTATTGATGTTGGAGATGTAAAATTGAAGTGAGGATGCAAAACCGATTTTAAATCGACTTAGTGACCATTTTGACAAATTGTCAAAGTTAAGTGACCAATTCAGAAATGAGGTTTTAGAGAAGGACTAAATCTGATTTTAGTTGAAATAATCGAATTAAGGTAGTAGTGTTGATTTGAGGACTAAATTGAAAAATTAAGAAGTTTGAACCCTTACCTTTGCATTTTAGTGACTATTTTGGGCAAAGAAAAAACTAGAGGGAATTATTTTGAATAATTATTTGATGAAGAAGATGATGAATTGGTAGTTTGAAGCAAGTGATGGGACTAAATTGATAAGTAGAAAAATAAGAAGAAGTTAGTAGAAATTAGAAGTTTATTATGGAAAGCTATGAAGAAGATTGAATTTTGGCAGTGACTTTGAAAATTCACCATAAATTCTACAAAAATGGTTAGATGATGAATATTATACCGTTGTAAATATGTGTTCGTCTAGTTTCGTTTCCAGGAAGCGAAAACTGATTTTGAGTTCCGAGTTAAAAGATATGAATTTTTAATCGAATGAATGTCAGAAAATTTACAGAGCAGTTTCTGTTAAAACAGCACTGTGACGGGAGTTTGAAGAATTTTCATAATTTTTGTAGATTTTATTAATTTATGTGGCTTATACCGTTAGAATATTATCGAATCTAGGTTCTCCAGTATAAAGGAAATTAAGATCCGGTATATATTCTGTCTGGTATAAGCAAATCTTTGAACGTAGCAAAAGCTGTCAAAAAATGAAATTTGAAACATTTTGTATTTAAATGTGAGTTAGCAATCTTGGAAGAATTATTGGAAGTTCAAATTGGTCACTATGGACCATAATGCGTTTTTGAACAATACAAGGAAGAAAGGAAAAATATTTGAAAATTTTATATTCGAATGATTATATTAGGCAGCATGTTTAAGGTATTGTTAGATTTGAATCTAAAAAATATTTTTTTCTTATTCATGTGATTAATAAAGTCAAGGCCGAATCAAAGAAGGTTCGAGGTTCTACAAAGGAAAGGATCGAGTAGAATTTAGTGAGGCAGGCTAATAAATGACCCAGGTGAGTGTATACATATTTTTAAATGTATGTTTATTAACATACTATAGGGAGACTTGTGATAAGTCACCCAAAAAGGTAAAGAATTTTTATAAATAACATAATATGTTTTGGCATGGTACTTTATTTTACTCATTTAAAGATTATGGCATATTTTATGATTACATATGGTTTATAGAATGATATATATACGAAAAAGTTATAGGATACAGTTATTTTTATGGTAGTACACCATGAAAATTATAGAGCATATTGGAGTATGAACTGCTCTAATATGATATGTTTTACATTATATGAATTGTTTATGGGTTGCTTTCCATTTTATAGGAATTGATTTTTAAGTTGCCCTTCGTAGTATAATATTGAGTTGGACAATATTGTGGTATACCATTAGGAGTCATACAGTTATTTGACACTTCAACGTGTCTGACATGTGTCCTACAGTTATTTGACACTTTATTGTGTCCTACAGTTATCTGACACTTCATTGTGTCTGACAATTCATTGTGTCCTACAGTTATTTAACACTTAAATGTGTCCACAATTACATAAAAGGATAGTACTTTTCAAGTACGCTACTCGTATATTAGTCACTTGATATTTACCTTGGGCTATATGATTTAACAGAATGATCACAGTATGCTTGCTAGTAGAAATATTCTTGAATTACAGAATCATATGATTTAATGATTATCATGCTTTTGAAAGTATCATGCATTACAAAGTATTTTATATATGTTCTCATCTTATGCCTCACTAAGTCGTACTTAGCGTCTGTTGATTGTGCACGCGTAGGTAAATCAAGTTGAGAGTGAGAAGAGCATTGCATCAATATGGGAAAGCTCAACAGGTAATCACAGTAATGACATCCTAATTAAGATTTGATCTTTATAGTGGCATGTATACTTGCTAAACCTATTTGAGTTGCGATTGGCCGTTAAAGTTCGTTATGGTTTCAAGATAATTGGCGTTTCTGCAAAGATTCAAGGTTAAGAATAACCTTAAGTGATGAGTAGCATGCTAAGATAATTGATTTATGAATAGAACTCGAACAAATAATTCAAGTCAATTTTAAATAAAGTTAAGCGTCCTTGGGCTAGAGAAATTTTAGGATGGGTGACCATCGGGAAGTTTTCTAAAATTTTTAAATTACCCTGATTTTTGGATTAAAAAAGTTGTAACTTTTTCGACTCGTACCCGGTGTACGGATACGGGAAAGAGGTGTTACATTTATTGGTATCAGAGCTATAAGTTTAGCCGGTTCTGGAGATTAAACGAAGTATGGTAAAGGTCAAAAGTGTATACATGCCACTAGGATGTCAGGATTACTGATGATTTTACTTGTTGGAATGGATGCAATTGCTTACTATGATAATAATGTTGAATTCCAATGTGTGAAGGTAAAAGAATTATGCCAGGTGTTTAGATGAGTGAATCAATAAGAGATTCACGAGCATGATAAGGTTAATGATAATATTCTACCCTCATCTTTGCATGGTGCAGAGGCACCAGGGTAACATGATGTGTATGTTCTGGAATAAGATTTTTCTTCCAGACATTAGATTTGATCATGAATCAGATTGCTTAGGCACCGATTGCAAAAGAATTGAGAGTTCTAGCACTATATATTTTCAGAGAAATATTGATGGAGATCCTATGATTATTAATCCATGGTTTAATGATATGAAAGTTATATTGAAAGAACTCTGTATTAATGATCAAATGAGACTAAAAAGAAAGGGTATTATCTCATCTGAAAAGGTCAAACCAGTATTTGATAAAGTAATGTTACGGTACATACTCAAAGGTCTATTAATTAGAAGTTCTTTCTTTGAGTGTTCCGTAACAAAGTTTATCCTAGAGACACAACAGAGTTTCTTGCATCCTAATTAGGGCAATTGGATTATTTATGGGTATGAGTGCAAGTTTAATAAACTGAGTTGAATTGTTTCTAAACTTCTTTCTACAGACAGAATGAAAGCCTGTTGTGACAGTTCATAGAGGGCTAGAGGTCAGGTACAAAGAAGTACTGACTGCCATATGTATTTCAAAATTTCATGAAGCAGTAAATTATGTTGAATGCAGTGGAAAGGGTTTAGAATGAGAAAATATCTAAACAGAGGTCATAACTCGTAAAGAGGAATAGTGAATCATTATTCATTTCACCACTTCTAAAAAGTGGTGAGGATTCCCGACAAAGATATCAAGTTGAATTTATTACATAGTTCCACTAAGAGATCAGGACAAGGAAAATTAAAAACTCTCTGACATTTATAATTATTGTTAGAGATTCAAGAAAACCACAAAACTAATCATGTGAGTGTGGTAATAATTGTTATGCATGAGCATGAAGAGTTTTTATTGGAATTTTTTACCAATGTGAAAATTATTTAATTTATCTATGGAAACTGAGCATCAAGGGTAAGCTGGGAGCGTATTCCTATTGTTTGCGAAATTTAAATGGGTTGCCCAAGAGGAGCTTTCAGGCTTGATGTTTAATCAAGAGGCTAAGTTTAGGATTGGATTTAATCCAATATTGGACCTATATTGATTATACTCTACAGAATGGCTCTTACTAGATTGAGAAAGCTAAATATCTAGTTGCAAGGGTTATTAGATTGAGAAAGCTAAATATCTAGTTGCAAGGGTTATTAGATTGAGGTTTTATACGACTCGGTATATCATGTTGGGAAGCTCCAGTGAGTTAGTTAAAGAAGCAGTAATATTCTTCTAAGGTTAAATTTCGATTATATTATTACCAGTAAAAGAATATTTGATGGTAGCACTAGTATTAGTGCAGTATGAATATAGTAAGGATTCAGAATCAGATTTATTTTAGGAATACGAAGAATAAAGTAAGAATGGTTTGAAGCAATTTAGGATTGCCTTAGAATGATGGAAATTATATGTTAATCTCGCTTGATAAAGTCCTTTGGTGAAATTATGAAGTCGAAAAAACGACTTGGGAAAGAGAAAAAGGATATGAGAAAGTAGTTTCCTCACCTTTTTGAATCAGGTACGTATTGAAAATTCAAGGAAGAATTTTCTTAAGGGGGAGAATTGTAATATCCCATTTTTTTGGCTAGTGACCAAAATGTAAAATTTGAAAGTTTAGGGGTTAAAGTATAAACTTTGGAAAAGTTTAGGGACCAAAATGTAATTTTCAAAAGTTATGCATTTTGACCCTGTAAATGAATAGTTTACCCCCAAGAATGACGTTTTCGTGTTACTCAGATTTTTCGTACGGAGTTTGTATTAATGGCTATAAAGCGATAAAGTTCAGAAGAAAAATATTCGGATAATCGGATCGAATCGAATATCCAGGATATTTTGAAGGATGATAAGCCAAGGTTGATTATGTCATTTTATATGTCTAAGATATTTTATTTTTGTTGGAAGAATATGAACCCTTGGATTTAAGTTGATTTCTCCATGTCAAACATGAGCCGTTGGATGAAAATGGCAAGATCGTAATTTTAGAAAAATTACAAGGGTAAAGTTGGTAACTACAAACTTATTGGTTTATTTTTTACCATTGTATGAAAAAATTGACATGTGGCCGGTTGAGAAGGAACTAAGTTAGTTAGATTTTTTATGGAATGACAATTTTGAAACCAACTAGTAAATAAAGACTAGTTGGAGGGCAAATTGGTCATTTGGAAAGGATGGCAATTTTGAAATATTTGAAGTTAAAAGGGCTATTTTTGGAATAATAAATTTGAAGAATTAAATCTTGACCCTTGATTGATGATAAGATCAATCTCAACCGTTGGATAAAAGGGCAATTTAGTAATTTCCCTATTTAAATGAATTTAAAATTCATTTATAAAATACAAGTGGCATAATTGGAGGAATGGAAAATTAAAAGGCCAAAAAGATGAAGCTTTCTTCATCTTCCATTTTCAAAAATATGGGGAAAAAAGGGGAGAAAATTTCCAAGCTCGATTCAAGCCCTGAAACTCGAATTTCAGGTAATCTTTCGAACTGCAAAGTTGTTCTACTCTTCAAGCTCTATCTTTTGATGTAATTAATTCACGGAATACATGCTTGATTGATGAGTATTTTACATGAGAAGGAAATTAGGGTTTATGAACAAAATTGGGGCTTTTGAGATTTTATGATTCCATGGTTGAATTTAAGTTGGAATCAAGCTTATATGATGTTAAAATCATGATATTGAGTTAGGATTTAAACCCTACATATTTTGTTTGTACGAAAAAGATTAGGGTTTATGGATTTGAGTCTAACTTAGGGTTTGTGATGTTGGATTAATGATATACTAAGCTTGATTTGTTGTTTTGAAGCAAAACCCTGAGTTAAAGGTATATGGACCATTTCAAAAATTTTGAAAGTTAGAGGATCGAGTCTGATGTTTTATGATATTAAAGTGTATTTATGTTATTATTGATGTTGGAGATGTAAAATTGAAGTTAGAATGCAAAACCGATGTTAAATCGAGTTAGTGACCATTTTGACAAATTGTCAAAGTTAAGTGACCAATTCGGAATGAGGTTTTAGAGAAGGACTAAATTGCAAAGTTAAGAAGTTTGAATCCTTACCTTTGCATTTTAGTGACTATTTTGGCAAAGAGTAAAAACTAGAGGGAATTATTTTGAATAATTATTTGATGAAGAAGATGATGAATTGGTAGTTTGAAGCAAATGATGGGACTAAATTGATAAGTAGAAAAATAAGAAGAAGTTAGTAGAAATTAGAAGTTTATTATGGAAAGCTGTGAAGAAGATTGAATTTTGGCAGCGACTTTGAAAATTCACCATAAATTCTACAAAAATGGTTAGATGATGAATTTTATACCGTTGTAAAGATGTGTTCGTCTAGTTTCGTTTCCAAGAAACGAAAACTGATTTTGAGTTCCAAGTTAAAAGATATGAATTTTCAATCGAATGAATGTCAGAAAATTTACAGAGCAGTTTCTGTCAAAACAGCACTGTGACGGGAGTTTGAAGAATTTTCATAATTTTTGTAGAATTTTCATAATTTTTGTAGATTTTATTAATTTTTGTAGATTTCATAATTTTCATAAAGGAAATTAAGATCCGGTATATATTCTGCCAGGTATAAGCAAATCTTTGAAGGTAACGCAAGCTGTCAGAAAATGAAATTTGAAACATTTTGTATTTAAATGCGAGTTAGCAAGCTCGGAAGAGTTATTGGAAGTTCAAATTGGTCACTATGGACCATAATGAGTTTTTGAACAATACAAGGAAGAAAGGAAAAATATTTGGAAATTTTATATTCGAATGATTA
Organism: Hibiscus mutabilis; assembly: GCA_019671005.1. Taxonomy (NCBI): domain Eukaryota; kingdom Viridiplantae; phylum Streptophyta; class Magnoliopsida; order Malvales; family Malvaceae; genus Hibiscus; species Hibiscus mutabilis. The sequence goes on along the minus strand of CM033728.1, from coordinate 42,904,882 downwards.
TATTAGACAGCATGTTTAAGGTATTGTTAGATTTGAATCTAACAAATATTTTATTTTATTCATGTGATTAATGAAGTCAAGGCTGAATCAAAGAAGGTTCGAGGTTCTATAAAGGAAAGGATCGAGTAGAATTTAGTGAGGCAAGCTAATAAATGACCCAGGTGAGTGCATACATATTTTTAAATGTATGTTTATTAACATACTATAGGGAGACTTGTGATAAGTCACCCAAAAAGGTAAAGAATTTTTATAAACAACATAATATGTTTTGGCATGGTACTTTATTTTACTCATTTAAAGATTATGGCATATTTTATGATCACATATAGTTTATAGAATGATATATATATACGAAAAAGTTATATGATACAGTTATTTTTATGGCAGTACACCATGAAAGTTATAAAGCATATTGGAGTATGAACTGCTCTAATATGATATGTTTTACATGATATGAATTGTATATGAGTTGCTTGCCATTTTATAGAAACTGATTTTTAAGTTGCCCTACATTTATTTGACACTTCATTGTGTCCTACAGTTATCTGACACTTAAATGTGTCCACAGTTACAGAAAAGGATAGTACTTTTAAAGTACGTTACTCGTATATTAGTCACTTGATATTTACCTTGGGCTATATGATTTCACAGAATGATCACAGTTTGCTTTCTAGAACAAATATTCTTGCATTACAGAATCATATGATTTAATTATTATCATGCTTTTGAAAGTATCATGCATTACAAATTATTTTATATATGTTCTCATATTATGCCTCACTAAGTTCGTTCTTAACATTGTTGATTGTGCACACGTAGGTAAATCAAGTTGAGAGTGAGAAGAGCATTGCATCAATATGGGAAACCTCAACAGGTAATCACAGTAATGACATCCTAATTAAGGTTTGATCTTTATGGTGGCATGTATACTTGCTAAACCTACTTGAGTTGTGATTGGCCTTTAAAGTTCGTTATGGTTTCAAGATAATTGGCGTTTCTGGAAATATTCAAGGTTAAGAATAACCTTAAGTGATGAGTAGCATGCTAAGATAATTGATTTATGATTAGAACTCGGACAAATAATTCAAGTCAATTTTAAATAAAGTTAAGCGTGCTTAGGCTAGAGAAATTTTAGGATGAGTGACCATCGGGAAGTTTTCTGAAAATTTTAAATTACCCTAATTTTTGGATTAAAGAAATTGTAACATTTCTGACTTGTACCCGGTGTACAGATACGGGAAATGGGTGTTACATTTATTGGTATCAGAGCAATAGGTTTAGCCGATTCTGGAGATTAAATGAAGTATGGTAAAGGTCAAAAGTGTATACATGTCACTAGGATGTCAGAATTACTGATGATTTTACTTGTTGGAATGGATGCAATTGTTTACTTTGATAATAATGTTAAATTCCAATGTGTGAAGGTAAAAGAATTATGTCAGGTTTCAAGATAAAAGTCCTTGAATCGGTTCTGACCCGATCTGACATGACCCGTTGACCGAGTTAACTCAGTGAGTCAACCCAGCTGAGTTAACTAAGTGAGTTAACCCGATCGAGTTAACCCAGTGAGTCAACTCACCCGAGTCAAATCATTGACCGCTGACGTCAGCATGACATCAGCGTTAACTTTGACCAAAAAGTCAACTTTTTATGAAAAGCCTTGTTTTATGTTTTTCGACGTCCTGAATTCATTTTTGAAGTCAGCTTTGTGAAATTCAAACCCGAAAGCCTCCAAATTGGACCGTGGACCAAAACTTAAGTTTGTTTTTAATGATTCAGTTAAAGTGAATTACGAATAAGGATTGATTATAATGACTAAAATGAGTGAGAGAATTAATAATACAAATTTGGTCGAATTGGAAAATGACCCAAATGTCCTCGGGTTTTGAAATTTCTAAATTAACTAAAATGACGAATATACCCTCGAGTCCTAAAATAAATGGATGGTTTGGAAGAACCGAAAGGACCAAGATGACTAAATTAACGCCAAGCGCGTTAATGATTGAAATACCCTCCTGACTATAGATAAGCGAAAGATTAGATAATCATGAAAATTCTGATAGACTGCGAATGATCGTAATGCCCATGTGGGTTGAAGGCATGATTTATGTAAGTCAGTCATTCTTAACACTGTAACAATAATGGAAAAATACTACATGATTGTTTTATAAAATGGAAGTTCGATATATGATTTTTGATGATTTCTTGTCCACTGGTTAAATTGATATTTTCTAGGGTATTACTGGGAATATGATTTGAATTCGTGTAGGCAACCTTGATCAAGTTGACCTTCCGTTAGGCTTTGTGCCTCCAGTTAGGCTTTGTGCCTCCAGTTAGGCCTCATATGCCTTCGGCCCTAGGACCAACCTCTAGTTATGGGGAAAGTACACATTGGTGTTCGGTTGGAGAGCAGATAGGTTAAATGAATATGATTATGGATCTATGACCGATATCAGTTTTAGAGTTCCATTGGAGCACGGTACATGTGTATTAGTGGGCATGTATGCCACATTTTATTATATGATTGATGTGGTTTTAAGCTATGTTTGAACAAAATTTTAATATGGTTTTTAACATAAATATTACATTTTATATGTAATTCTAAGAGTTTTCTCCTGTATTTTTCTATGGGTTGCTCAGGTGACCCGAATGTGACCTACTAAACTTAGACGTATCGTATAGGCGGGTTTAGGGTGTTACATTTACTGGTATCAGAGCTTAGAGTTGTGTCATTCTGGGGTCCCAAGTCAGACTAAAGTGTTGAGGACATTACCAGATTGATTTGTGACCGTCTGCGAAGTCTCGAGAACAAGCATGCTCTGATAGTTAAGTTCCTGTTGAAGAATAGATTCAAGGTTATGGTTTCAAGATAATTGTCGTTTCTGGAAAGATTCAAGGTTAAGAATAACCTTAAGTGATGAGTAGCATGCTAAGATAATTGATTTATGATTAGAACTCGGACAAATAATTCAAGTCAATAAACCTACTTGAGTTGTGATTGGCCTTTAAAGTTCGTTATGGTTTCAAGATAATTGGCGTTTCTGGAAATATTCAAGGTTAAGAATAACCTTAAGTGATGAGTAGCATGCTAAGATAATTGATTTATGATTAGAACTCGGACAAATAATTCAAGTCAATTTTAAATAAAGTTAAGCGTGCTTAGGCTAGAGAAATTTTAGGATGAGTGACCATCGAGAAGTTTTCTGAAAATTTTAAATTACCCTGATTTTTGGATTAAAGAAGTTGTAACATTTCTGACTTGTACCCGGTGTATGAATACGGGAAATGGGTGTTACATTTATTGGTATCAGAGCAATAGGTTTAGCCAGTTCTGGAGATTAAATGAAGTATGGTAAAGGTCAAAAGTGTATACATGTCACTAGGATGTCAGAATTACTGATGATTTTACTTGTTGGAATGGATGCAATTGCTTACTTTGATAATAATGTGAAAATTCCAATGTGTGAAGGTAAAAGAATTATGTCAAGTTTCAAGATAAAAGGCCTTGAATCGGTTTTGACCCGATCTGACCTGACCCGTTGACCGAGTTAACTCGGTGAGTCAACCCAGCTGAGTTAACTAAGTGAGTTAACCCGATCGAGTTAACCCAGTGAGTCAACTCACCCGAGTCAAATCATTGACCGCTGACATCAGCATTGATCATTGACGTCAGCATGACATCAGCGTTAACTTTGACCAAAAAGTCAACTTTTTATGAAAAGCCTTGTTTTATGTTTTTTGACGTCCTGAATTCATTTTTGAAGTCAGTTTTGTGAAATTCAAACCCGAAAGCCTCCAAATTGGACCGTGAACCAGAACTTAAGTTTGTTTTTAATGATTCAGTTAAAGTGAATTGCGAATAAGGATTGATTATAATGACTAAAATGAGTGAGAGAATTAATAATACAAATTTGGTCGAATTGGAAAATGACCCAAATGTCCTCGAGTTTTGAAATTTCTAAATTATCTAAAATGACGAATATACCCTCGAGTCCTAAAATAAATGGATGGTTTGGAAGAACCGAAAGGACCAAGATGACTGAATTAACGTCAAGCGCGTTAATGATTGAAATACCCTCCTGACTATAGATAAGCGAAAGATTAGATAATCATGAAAATTCTGATAGACTGTGAATGATCGTAATGCCCATGTGGGTTTAAGGCATGATTTATGTAACTTGAGTTTGTATTAAAGTGAATTGTGAATAAGGATTGATTATAATGACTAAAATGAGTGAGAGAAATAATAATACGAATTTGGTCGAATTGGAAAATGACCAAAATGTCCTCGAGTTTTGAAATTTCTAAATTAACTAAAATGATGAATATACTCTCGAGTCCTGAAATAAATGGATAGATTGAAATGATTTTTTGAACTGATCGTGATATGCTTTCCTGAAGTATTATATGCAAGTATGTATATTTATAGCATGTTTTCTGGTTACAATTACTGAAATGTATACCTATCAAGTGATTCCTGATATTACTGTTTACTGCATAAATTGTTTTAATTGGGTTCATTGGGAGAATGATTGGAGATCCTTAGGTACAACCCTGATCCAACTGTGCCTCCAGATAGGCTTTGTGCCTCCATATAGGCATTGTGCCTCCAGATAGGCTTTGTGCCTCCAGATAGGCATTGTGCCTCCAGATAGGCTTGTGCCTCCAATTAGGCTTTATGCCTCCAGTTAGGCTTTGTGCCTCCAGATAGGCTTTGTGCCTCCAATTAGGCCGGCCTCCTACGCCTTCGGGCCTAGGACCAGCCTCCAGATAAGATAGGCCTCCTAGGCCTTCGGTCTTAGGTATAGCCACCAGTTATAGGGAAATTACTTTTGGTGTTCAGTTGGAGGGTAGATAGGTTAAAGGAATTCGACCAAGGATCTATGACTGATATCAGTTCAAGAGTTCCCTTTTGCGTTACACGTGGAGTACGGTACATGTGTATTAGTAAGCATGTATGTCACATTTTATTATATGACTGAGTATGGTTTTTAGCTATATGTAAACAAAATTTTAATATGGTTTAACAGAAATTTTATTTTATGCCTTTCAATGTATTTTTTAAGGGTCTTCTTCTGTGGGTCACTCCGGTGACCCGAATGTGACCTCCTAAACTTAGGCGTATCACATAGTCAGGTTTAGGGGGTTACATTTAGTGGTATCAAAGCTTAAAGTTGTGTCATTCTGGGGTCCCAAATCAGACTGAAATGCTGAGGATATTACCAGATTGATCTGTGACCGTCTGGGAAGTCTCGAAAACAAGAATGCTATGATAGTTATGTTCCAGTTGAAGAATAGACGAAAAGAATGATTTTGCATTCCTTCGACTCTGATAAATTTCAAGGATGAATTTTTTTAAAGGGATGAGAGTTGTAACACCTTTAAAAAAGATGAATGAAAAATAAATAAAAAGAGAGGATTGAAGGTCATGGGATTTGAACCCATTACCTGTAGCTTTGAGCCTTGCACCCAACCATCTGAGCTAAGTAGCTCTTAGTGATATTTGTCTCTAAGTTTTCTTTTGTTTAATAGTGGGATTGGCTTAATAATAAGAATGATAAAAATCAGAATGACACATTAGCTCTTATTTCATATTCGAACCAAAATACCCCAAACAACTCTCTCACCTACACGTTCGGCCTCGGTCCAACCCGCTTCCACCGCCACGCCGCGCCAGCCCACCACCGTCGACATTGAAATCTTCCCGGCTCTTCTCGATCAAAACCCCACCCTCGCGCCCGATCCGCTAAGTCGTTCGTCGGTAATTTTAATTTTTAGGTTTGTTTAACCTCGGGATTAAATCCTTCAGCCTTGCTTCAAATCCGCCGCCACACGCCTTTGTTTGTAATATGATGATGGCACCAAAGTCTCCCCGCCTCGATCCAACCGGCGATCTTCCACCTGATCCAACCGACCGATCTTCCAACCGGTTTTGATTGAAGCTTCATGATAAGGTTTGGTCGTTTTGGGGTAAGTGAGGTAAATTTAGTTCATTTTTTGGTTGATTTAAATAGATTTTGGGTTGATATGGTTAACTCATTGAGTTAACCCGACCAAGTCAACTCACCCGAGTCAAAATTTGACCGTTGACGTTAGTATTAACCATTGACTGCTGACATCAGCATTGACAATTGACCGCTGATGTCAGCATTGACCATTGACCATTGACCGCGACGACGGCTTTGACCGACTGACCGATGACGCGCGAGATGATGATGTTAACATTGACTTTGACCAAAAAGTCAACTTTTTATGAGAAGCCTTGTTTTATGCTTTTCGACGTCCTAAATCCATTTTGAAGTCATTTTTGTGAAATTCGAACCCGAAAGCTCCAAATTGGACGGTGAACCCGAACTTGAGTTTGTATTTAATTATTCAGTTAAAGTGAATTGGGAATAAGGATTGATTATAATGACTAAAATGAGTGAGAGAAATAATAATACGAATTTGGTCGAATTGGAAAATGACCAAAATGTCCTCGAGTTTTGAAATTTCTAAATTAACTAAAATGATGAATATACTCTAGAGTCCTGAAATAAATGGATAGACTGAAATGATTTTTTGAACTGATCGTGATATGCTTTCCTGAAGTATTATATACAAGTATGTATATTTATAGCATGTTTTCTGGTTACAATTACTGAAATGTATACCTATCAAGTGATTCCTGATATTACTGTTTACTGCATAAATTGTTTTAATTGGGTTCATTGGGAGAATGATTGGAGATCCTTAGGTACAACCCTGATCCAACTGTGCCTCCAGATAGGCTTTGTGCCTCCATATAGGCATTGTGCCTCCAGATAGGCATTGTGCCTCCATATAGGCATTGTGCCTCCAGATAGGCATTGTGCCTCCCGATAGGCTTTATGCCTCCAATTAGGCTTTATGCCTCCAGTTAGGCTTTGTGCCTCCAGATAGGCTTTGTGCCTCCAATTAGGCCGGCCTCCTACGCCTTCGGGCCTAGGACCAGCCTCCCGATAAGATAGGCCTCCTAGGCCTTCGGTCTTAGGTATAGCCACCAGTTATAGGGAAATTACTTTTGGTGTTCAGTTGGAGGGTAGATAGGTTAAAGGAATTTGACCAAGGATCTATGACTGATATCAGTTCAAGAGTTCCCTTTTGCGTTACACGTGGAGTATGGTACCTGTGTATTAGTAAGCATGTATGTCACATTTTATTATATGACTGAGTATGGTTTTTAGCTATGTGTAAACAAAATTTTAATATGGTTTAACAGAAATTTTATTTTATGCCTTTCAATGTATTTTTTAAGGGTCTTCTTCTGTGGGTCACTCCGATGACCCGAATGTGACCTCCTAAACTTAGGCGTATCACATAGTCAGGTTTAGGGGGTTACATTTAGTGGTATCAAAGCTTAAAGTTGTGTCATTCTGGGGTCCCAAATCAGACTGAAATGCTGAGGATATTACCAGATTGATCTGTGACCGTCTGGGAAGTCTCGAAAACAAGAATGCTATGATAGTTATGTTCCAGTTGAAGAATAGACGAAAGAACAATCTTTGCATTCCTTCGACTCTGATAAATTTCAAGGATGAATTTTTTTAAGGGGATGAGAGTTGTAACACCTTTAAAAAAGATGAATGAAAAATAAATAAAAAGAGAGGATTGAAGGTCATGGGATTTGAACCCATTACCTGTAGCCTTTGAGCCTTGCACCCAACCATCTGAGCTAAGTAGCTCTTAGTGATATTTGTCTCTAAGTTTTCTTTTGTTTAATAGTGGGATTGGCTTAATAATAAGAATGATAAAAACCAGAATGACACATCAGCTCCCATTTCATATTTGAACCAAAATACCCCAAACAACTCTCTCACCTACACGTTCGGCCTCCGTCCGATCCCCTTTCACCGCCACGCCGTGCAGCCCACCGTCGACATTGAAATCTTCCCCGGCTCCTCTCTATCAAAACCCCTCAACCTCCGCGCCGATCTGCTAAGCCGTTCGTCGGTAATTTTAATTTTTAGGTTCATCGAACCTTGGGATTAAATCACTTCAGCCTTACTTCAAATCCAACCGCCACACGCCTTTGTTTGTAATACGATGGCCACCAAAGTCTCCCCTGTCTCGAGGCAGACCTGATCCAACCGGCCGATCTTCCAACCTATTATGATTGAAGCTTCATCGGAGTTTGGTCGTTTTAGGGTAAGTGAGGTAAATTTAGTTCATTTTTTGGTTGATTTAAATAGATTATGGGTTGATATGGTTTTACAGAAGATAGATCTAGCCAAAATGATCATTCTGAGCCATTTTTTTGCCGTGTAGGGTCGCGCGTGAACCCCACGCACCCCCTGGGGTAAATTCCAGCCATCGTGAACGGTTCACCCGTAAATCGGTCCGGTCCAGTTCGGTTCAATCTAGTCTATCTCGGCTCAAACCAGTTCATCTGAACCAAATCAAAATGGCCCGACCCGAGCCGAATCGACCTGACCCAACCCAACTGAGTTAACTTATTGAGTTAACCCGATCGAGTCAACTCAATAAGTCAACTCACCCGAGTTAAACTTTGACCGTTGATGTCAGTATTAACCGTTGACCGCTGACATCAGCATTGACAATTGACCGATGATGTCAGCATTAACCATTGACCGCTAACGTCAGCATTGACCATTGACCGATGACGTCAATTTGATGTCAACATTGACTTTGACCAAAAAGTCAACTTTTTATGAGAATCCTTATTTTATGTTTTTCGACGTCCTGAATCCATTTTGAAGTCATTTTTGTGAAATTCAAACCCGAAAGCTCCAAATTAGACGGTGAACCCAAACTTGAATTTGTATTTAATTATTCAGTTAAAGTGAATTGTGAATAAGGATTGATTATAATGACTAAAATGAGTGAGAGAATTAACAATACACATTTGGTCGAATTGGAAAATGACCAAAATATCCTCGAGTTTTGAAATTTCTAAATTAACTAAAATGACGAATATACCATCGAGTCCTAAAATAAATGGATAGATTGAAATGATGTTCTGAACTGATCATGATATGCTTTCCTGAAGTATTATATGCAAGTATGTATTTTTATAGCATGTTTTCTGGTTACTATTACTGAAATGTATACCTATCAAGTGATTCCTGATATTACTGTTTACTGCATAAATTGTTTTAATTGGGTTCATTGGGAGAATGATTGGAGATCCTCGTGTACAATAATCCAAAAATATACACATGATTGTTTTATAAAATGGGCTTTGTGCCTCCGATTTAGGCTTTTCTTGTGCCTCCAGTTAGGCTTTGTGCCTCTAGATAGGCTTTGTGCCTCCAGATAGGCTTTATGCCTCTAGTTAGGCTTTGTGCCTCTAGTTAGGCTTTGTGCCTCCAGTTAGGCCTCCTACGCCTTTGGGCCTAGGACCAGCCTCCAGGTAAGATAGGCCTCCTATGCCTTCGGGATTAAGACTAGCCTCTAGTTATAGGGAAATTACTTTTGGTGTTCGGTTGGAGGATAGATAAGTTAAAGGAATTCGATCAAGGATCTATTATATGATTGATGTGGTTTTAGAGTTTGAACGAAATTTTAATATGGTTTTTAACATAAATACTACATTTTTATATTTAGTAAAAGTATGTCACATTTTTTATTATATGAGTTCCATGGTCACTCCTAACATGAGAAATAGAGTAACCAACATCGTTTTGATTAGCTTTTGAAAATGTAATGAATTTTTCTAAAGTCTCATCCTTTGTACTTGAAAATAGAACCCAAGTAAATCTAGAGTAATCATCAACTAAAACAAATGCATATAGTTTTCCACCTAAACTCATAGTTCTAATTGGCCCAAAAAGATTTATATGGATAAATTGTAAAATTGTACTAGTAAAAACTTCATTAATAGGTTTTAAAAAACTCTTTTGTATTTGCATTGTGCACAAGCATCACAAATTTTGTCAAGAGAAAACTTTATTTTTGGCAAACCTCTTACTATATTATTTGAAATCAATTTTTCCAAAATATGCATGCTTGCATGTCCTAGTTTTCTATGCCATAACTAAGAATCGTGCTCATCTTTCGCAACAAAACATGTATTTGAAATATGAATGTCATCTAGATGCACCATGTAAATGTTTCCTATTCTATGACCAATAAGCACAATTTTGTTGGAATCAATGTTAATAATTTTGCAACCATTTAAATCAAAAAAGACATTGAAACCTATATCACACAATTGGCTTAAGCTCAAAAGATTATGCTTAAGACTGTTGACATAAAGAACATTATTAATAAGAATAGAAAAGTGATTACCAATAGAACCAATTCCTTCAATGTGGCCTTTAGAGTTGTCACCAAAAGTTACTACTCCTCCACTTTTTGGTTTTAGCTCCAAGAATCAACTCTTGTCTCCAGTCATGTGTCTCGAGCATCCACTATCAAGGTACCATGAATTTGCACTTGAAGTTTTGACCTTGTAGCAATGTTTCCCCTACAAACATAGAATCAAGTCTTGATTTTTGGTACCCAAATCTTTTTGGGTCCATGAGTATTAGTTCCCAAAATCATGGTTCCCTTGAGAATCTAAGAAGCAATAGCATCAACATTATTAGAAGTGACAAGTTCCTTAGGAACCCAAACACTCATAATTCTCCTACCATTAGAGAGCCTTTGGAAGCCTATATGTTTGTAGCCACCAAAGTTTCTTCTCACATGGTTGGGTTTTGAATGATTTCCTTTTTCAAAACTAAATGTCCCATCCCTGTTCAAAAAAGCTTTGAGATCACCCACTTCCTTTTGGTGATCATCGTGAAATTTGGAAAGTAGGTTATACAAATTTTGATTTTTCTTTTCAAAATCATTTTTTGTTTGCAAATCCATAAGCTTCCTTCCAAGTTCCAAGTTGGTTTTAGATAAGAAATCATTTTGTTTTTTTAAATCAGAAATCGTTTTCTTGTTTTTCAAAAGTGATTCCTTATACTTTTCCACCAACTCATCATAAACCTCTTGCAACACATCATAAGCTTTTTGAAGCTCATCAAAAGTAAGATCAAAGTTAGATGAGTTTGAGGTTACCTTAGGATCCCCCTCTAATGCCATAAGACAAATATTTGCTAATTCTTGTTCTTTCTCATTGGATGAGTCCTCATCGCTCCAAGTAGCAACATGTGCCTTGAGCTTCTTCTTCTTTTTAAACTTTTTCTTATTTAGTTGGGGATAATTAAACTTGATGTGTCCCGGCTTCTTGCACTCGTAGCATACGATTTGGTCCTTTTCTTCCTCATTAGACTTGTTCTTGAAACCCTATTTTTATTGAAACTTTTTTCTCTGGTTGGATTTTATGAACCTTGTGAATCTCTTGGCTAACATGGCCATTTCTTCATCTTCTTCTTTACTTAAATTGCTCTCATCTTGTGAAGGTTTGAGAGCAACTCTTCTATTCTTTTTCTCTTTTTCTCTTCCTTCGTCTTCTCTTCTTTTCTTCATAATCTCATGAGTGAGAAGAGACCCTATAAGAGCATTAAGCTTCAAGGTCTTGAGATCTTTAGCTTCGGTGATGGGGGACTTCTTTGAGCCTCATGACTCGATAAGAGAGTATATAAGCTTCTGAACAAGATTTCCTTTCAGAATGATTTCTCTAAGTCCTTTAAGCTCGTTGACGATGATAGAGAATCCATCAAACATCTTGGCTATGTTTTCATCTGATTTTATTTTTAAGTTCTCATAGCTTAGATTGAGGAGTCCAATCTTGGTCTCCTTTACTTTGTTGGTGCCCTCGTATATAACTTCTAGCTTTTTCCATATCTCCTTAGAACTTGTACAAGAAGACATCTTGGCGTACTCGTCCGGTCCAAGAGCACAAAAGAGAATATGCATGTCTTTGTCATTTATTTGCATCTTTCTCTGATCTTCATCGGTATACTCTTGTCTTGTCTTGGGAACGCATTGGTTTCCTTCTTCCTTCAACGAAATAGATGGTATATCTTCCACTACATCCCAAAGAAGGTATTCATTGAACTTGATGAAGAGCCTCATTCTATTCTTCAAATTGGGATAGTTATCCCCATTGAAATATGGCAGTTTGGTGATGGATTGAGACTCCGTGAAGTGATTCCCAAAAGTAGAGGTCATGGATTGGATTGTTGATTGATTGAACACCTTATGATCTACTCAAGAGGATGTGAAGCCTTCCAATGAGTTTAGATTTGATACCAATTGTTGGGATGAACAATCAATGCAATATGGCCAAGATGGGGTGAATTGGCAATTTAAAATTTTGGTGGAAGCAATTGGAAAGGTAAGAAAGATTGGGACACAAGATTTATAGTGGTTTAACCTTCTCAACTAGGTCTACGTCCACTACCTTAGCTATCCACAATAAGGATTTCTCAAATCCACTAGATTTATCTTCCTTTTGAGGTTAAAGAAGATAACTTTGAAACTCCCTTAAAACTTATACCCCAAAGTCTTAAGAATCCTCACAAAGAGAAATACAAATAGAGCAAACTGAAAATCCCTCGCAAGGTTAATTGTTTGCATAATTCTAGGCTCACTCAAACCCCAACACTTAAATAAAATGGATATAAATGAAATCACTCAAGTGGGTTTACAAGATATTACAATAAAGGCTCAAAGATTGTTGGATGTGTGCTTGAATGCTTTAGACTTGTTGAATTGTTGTTGTTGAAGCTTTGGAGACTTGATTTTATACTCCTTTATTGATTTCTAGCCGTTTGGGTAGTTGAGATATTGATTAAGCCGTTGGGTTGCTATTTTCCCGCAATAAATGATGTTTTGTGGCTAGTGGTATCGGTACTTGAGTTATCATATTGGTGCCTACCATAGAAGAAATAGTCGTTGCAACAAAGGGTATCGATATGCGGAAAACCGTATCGATACGAAGTGTAAATTTATAAGGGGTATCGGTACAGTTCGTACCGTATCATACCAGTTTTGCTCACTGGAATCCTGATAAATTTTGCTCAAAAAGTCGTATCGATACGCCTATATGGGTATTAGTACGAATTAACTGATTTTCAAAGTTATGGTTCCAATAAAACTGACAAGGCAACTATGAAAAATTAAATGAAAAGATTTGGAAAATCTTTAACCCTGTACTGGTACGCATGAAGCCGTACCGATACGCGTATACAATTTTGGTTACAGGTTTAACAAGTCGTACCGATACAGCTACACGCATACCGGTACCCTAAGCCATCATGAATAAAATAATTTTCCAGTAGCTAAAATTTGTACCGATACAGCCATAGGCGTATTGGTACTCCTGTACCAAATTGGATATTTTTGAGTACCAAATACTTAGAAAAACTTTGGGGTTTAATGTTTTGACTTAGAAATTATTTTAAGTTCGAATCCTTGTCAATTTGTGAGTCTTTAAAAGTCTTTAAAAATTTATTTCATTGTACAAAATAGTCCTTGTTATATCAAAATCAAATATAGGTTTATCAAAAATGAATCCATCAGTCTTTCGATCGTTCTATCAGCATCTTGCCTGGACACATATCTCACAAAACCAAACCTTTTACCTCTCCCGTTGTACTTTCGAGCTATGGAAGCATCCACCACATCTCCGTGTCTTCCAAAAGCATGCCATAGACCTTTCCAATGGAGTCTTTCCGAAAGGTTTTCTATTTAAAGTGTTATTGCCTGTGAAGATTTCCTCCCATTAGTCTCTCTTCTCTCAGTTTCTCTCGCCATCTCTACTTTTGAAAGCACATTACTTAATAATGGATATAATATATATATATAAAAAAAAACTTATAGCAAGAACGAGTTCCATGAAATTAGACAATGTAAATTTGTATTAACCCTAAAATTAAATGTCAAGATACATAACTATATATATAAGATAGAATCCGTTGACATAGTGTAAAATTTAAAAAATTTATATTTTGTTGGATCATTGAAAGGGTGAAAATAGATAATTGAGATTTTTACGGAAAAATAAGTCAGATTTATCTTTAATTAAAAAAACCATAATATCGGTTATTAATTCAATAAATGCAATGATCCAAAAACACATATAAAACTTTAAAGTTTATAATGTGTAAATAAACCTTGACCATATATATATATATAAATATAACATCATTAGTTACGTCAGTCAATGGAAATAATAATCTCTATATATGTTCAAGTATGCAAAGTTCGCACACGAATTGAAGAGTCAAGCAGTTCATTTTTCAGCAATCAATTTGCAATGCATGCATGTCGTTTTGAGTTTCTTCATATTCTTTGATATCATAGGTCAATAGTGTCCGGCAGGCAATATGACTTGGAATGGAATACTCTGGTCAAAACGTACAATATATCACGAGAATGATCCATCTTTTATGACTCACTAATAATAATGTTGATAAATTAACTTACTTTTCCCCCTTGTCAACTTGATTTTAGTGACTCACCGTCGTCTATAAATACCAGATATTTCTGTTCATTGTAAAAATATCAGAATCCAACCAAAATATCTAAACATTTTACCTGCATAACCTGCACATATATGCATCATGTCAGTTTCGATAGAAGCTTTAGCAATGGCGGGGGTTGATTATAAGGAATGGGGCATGCATTTTGAAGACTGGGAGCGTGAAGACGAGCTCCCTCCGCCACATTTACTGGCAGACGACGACGGCGAAAAAGAAGAATTCATGAGAAGGCGGTTTCAACAAAGCTTCTGTTGTAATAATAATAACAATAATGTAGAAGATGATAGCGAGAAAGAAGGAGTTGGCGATCATGAACATGGATATCCGGGAATGGTTCAATGGAGAAGACGAATGGAGAATATATGGCTTTGTTTCTTGTCAATGTTGCAAACCATGATAAAGCTGTTGATGATGATTTCATGGACCGAAACATGGTTTAATTACAATAAGTCATCTTGATTTAATTTATACCCTCAAGATCAACGTCGATATTGTGTTTGTAACAAATAGTTTAGCAACATTCTTTTGTGAAATTCGTTCATTGTTAAATGTATTTACCCTAAATAAAATTTCACAATTATTTTTTATAATTATCGGTATCTAATTCATTAATTAATTAATTCAAATCGAATATTGTAGATATCTATTATAAGACATCCCTAAATAAAATTGCACAATTAGTTAGAATAGGTTTAAGTGCCAATTTAGCCCTCAGTTAAAAATCAATTACATCCTCATCAGTGGCGGAGCCAGGATCGAATATTGGCAGGGGCCAAAATGTTGAATTTCAAAAAATGCAAGGACTTATTACGTATTTAAACTCAAAATTCATGGGGCAAGGCCTAATTTGTCTAATATTTAAATTTATAAGGACCTAAATTGTTATTGGACCAAAAAACTTGAGGATATATGTTCATTCTTCTTTAGTTCAACCTAGAGGCGTAAATAAACAGAGCGTTCGACAAATTGTTAGTGAATCGTTCGTATAACGTTAGTTTATGAAGCTAAATAAATGAGTATAAACAAATTTTTATGTCCGTTTAATAAACAAACGAACACGAACAAATGTGCATTTTGTTCGTTTATGTTCTCGAGCAAGCTTGTTTATTGGCTCATTTATAAGCTCATTTACTTGGTTTCTCTTTCCCTTTTATTTTTTTATATTTTAAATATTTGTGAATATATGGACTAAATTGAACATGTGGTGAACTTTTGAGTTCAAACTGGAAGCTTAATGAGCTTAAAGACTAGTGGTGTAATTCCACCATATTGGCGAACATATAAATGAACATGTTAGCAGTCATATAAATGAACATGTTTTTGAACATCACACGCGGATATGTTCACAATAGTTAAACGAAATGTTCGTGAACGTGTTAAATAAACGAACACGAACACCATCAAAAATAAATAAACGAACATGATATTAAAAATTTAAACGAACCGAGCATGAACACATTCAAATATAAATAAACGAACATGAACAAAACCTTATTCGTTCAAACTCGGTTCATTTACACCCCTAATTCAACCCCTACTTAATTAAATATTTAATAAAATCTGATATTTTTTAATTTAAATAATTATTTTTTATAGGGGCCAAATTATTATTAAACCAAAATTATCAAATAATTAAATTTTGCAACAGGGGCCAAGGCTCCCTTGGGCCCCAAGAGAGCTCCGCCCCTGGTTCTCATAAATATTTTGCACTCAATTTAAACCTCATAATTCAAACTACAATCAACTAAGCCATCATAATTCAAATCTCGATCGATTAGACCCTCTCATAATGTTGACTGTTACAATTGACCAAATTTGACCGTTAACTTAGAAATAACCATTAAGATGGTGACACGTGTTAAACTTTAAAAGTGCCACATCATAAAACCGTAAAAATTATAAAAATAAAAATTTTGTAAAAAATTATAAATAAATATATTTTATTTAAAATCATAAAAATGTTTAAAAATATAAGAGTAATTATTTAAAAATATAAAAAAGATTTAAAATGAACTAGTATTTAAAAATTCTATAAAATTATAAAAAAATATAATTTTAAAATATAAAAATAAAATTTATTTTAAAAAACTTGAGATAAATTATTTAGTGACTTACCCATTAGCTTTTCTAAATAAGGACTTATCAATGAATTAAAGCTTCGAATTTATTTAGAATACTATGTACACATTATTTTTATTATTTTATCATCGCTTTTAATAATGCTGCACTACACTGATCATTATGTATACAATTATTATACATTAAATGTTAGAAAAATATTTTGATACAGAGACTTTTTAATTTTAGGGTTTAGGGGTTTAGGTTTTAGGAGTTTATGTTGTAAGGTTTAGAATGTATGATTTAGGGCTAGAATTTAGAGTATAGGATTTATGGTGTTAGGTTTAGAGATTTAAGTTTTAGATTTTATAGTTTAAATATGAAGGGTTATGCTAATTATTTACACATCTTGGTAGGGGTGTAAACGAGCCGATTCGAGCTCGAGTAGTGCTAAACTCGACTCGACTCGTTAAGATTTCGAGTCGAGTTTGAGCTCGAGTAATTTTTAACGAGTCTGAGAAATCTGAGCTCGACTTGGCTGTTAAAAACTCGAGTCGAGTTCGAGCTTGATTCAAGCTCAATCGAGTCAAGTGTTGACTGATATTTGATCGTATCGAACTCAAGTAGCTCGTCATCTATCACGTCTCATTTAAAGCCCTGTCATGAAAAAACTTTGATACACAAGTTGTGTAAACTCAAGCTTGTTACTTTTAAGGTATAGGGTGTTAGTTTAGGGTTTAGAAGTTTAGGTTGTAAGGTTTAGAATTTAGGATTTAGATTTTAGGGTTTAGACTTATGTTTAGGTTTTATATTTTAGGGTTTTAAGTTTAGGAATTTAGATTTTAAATTATAAAAATTAAAAAAATTAGTATATTATATTTTCGAATAGCTCACGACCTTTTCGAGTTGGATATCAAGTAGCTCGGCTCGGCTCATTAAGAACTCGAGCCGAGTTCAAGCTCAAGTCGAGCTTTAACCGAGATTTGACCGAGTTAAGCTTGTGTAGCTTGCGATCTATCTCGTCTCATTTACAGTCCTACATCTTGGGTATCAAAATATAACCCTAATAAAGTGCATGGAACAATCAAGTTTGCATCACGGCTTCCCTCAGTGAAGTTGACTTTTCCGTCTACGCTTGGATGATCAAAATCTTGTAAAGGTTACTAATACAAAATTTGCAGGGTTCAATTCATGGTTCAGCCGTTAGATGATTATGATGGATAATATCAGACCAGGCGAATTACGAATACAATCATGAACTAAAAGCCTGCGTCATAGCTTTAATCATCCATGAATCACGAGACTATTGCCTTTTAATCTATCTGCATTGCATTTTGATTTGTATGAAATCCGTGAAGTTTTGACAAGTCTGCATCTCTATATAAATTGTGCAAAACTTGAACTCGTATAGAAAAATTGAAACAATCTATTGGTTCTTGTCGCAAAGAGCAAATTTTGAAACAGCAGAAAAAAAACACAATTTAGAAATTATTAATGTCAGTTTTTCAGTAGAAGCTTTAGCAATGGCAGGAAGTGATCAACTTGAATGGGAAGAGGAGGATGACTCGGAGTTTCCTCCACCCCTTGCTTCCCTCCAACACCGGGACAAAATGTAATTATATCATTAGAGTGAATTATATAAATTTACAATTGTTAAAGGGACTAAACTCAAGTTTCACCATTTATTTTTTTGGGAGGTACGGCAGCCACTTCCCTTGGTTGTTATTATCTAATTTGAGTGCGTGTTAAATACCGATATGCATCCGATACAAATATGTCTAATTTTTTTAGTACAAAGATGTTACATTATTTATAAAATTAAAAGAAAAAAAACCATAAACCTATAGAATCATATTCTAATACCATGTATAGAAACAATTCTATTAACAAAAAACATAGGTAGCAGAGCCATTACCCTATTTCAAAGAAATGTATGATAGTATGTGTATCGTGTCACGGGCCGCGAGCCAATGTCCGAGTCATTGGCACCACAGGTTGCACACCAAGGTTCCCAAGAGGTTCTGATAGAGATTTTGAGCCCAAAAAGACCACCAGACTTAGCCCGATCCGTGGGAGATTCTAGAAGGTTTATCCATCCACTTTGACCTATGTAAACTTGCCTTGTATACATAGGATTTGTTACCATAGATAGAAGGGAATATTCCCAGGATTGTACCATTATGGTTGGCGGGCTTTGACCATAGCCGTCGATGTAAATTTGTATAGACCGTCGGATTAGGGGGAACTCAACTATAAATAGAGGCCTCCCCCTCCTCATTTGATGTATCCAAGTTTCCAAGGAATAAAGGCATTTACTCTAAATCCTCTTAGTGTTCTTGTGTTCTTTTCTTTGTTCTTGAGTGTTCTTTCAAAGTTCTTCTTCGCTTATCTCATTTGATTCAATTCCGCGTAAAACGCTTTGCGTTTGTCGGTGCTTGTGAAGTTTGATCTTTCGAGAGGGTTGAAAAGGCTTACTTAGGCGTTTGTCTTGAGTCACATCGCCTAAGGCCGCACGGTGGGCTGGTTGGAACTCTAGCCACGTGATAGTTGGTATTAGAGCCTTGTTCGAGCGACGTGATAGTTGGCTAAGAAGGGAGAGAATGCTGCTGCGAGCCAGAAGGGTGTGGAGACCCAGGCTAACAAAGGAAGCCGAGTAAACTCGAGGGACAAGTTGTCGGTGCTCGAGGAGAGGGTCACCAGGCTTGAGGGATCTGTGAAGGATTCTGTAGAGCGACTCGACGTAGTGGATACACGGCTCGAGGAGCTGGATGACCAGGGTGATCAGTCATAGGGAAAGAGAGATGCTCTCGAAGCCATGCTGAAGGCCTTGAGGGTGGAAATGGTGGATCTGAAGGCGGAAGTGATGGTTTATCAGGCTGCCATGCGGAACGATGTGTTAACCACGATGACACCTAGACCAATGAAGGACATTCCGAAGCCAAAAAAGTTCAAGGGGAATCAGTCGACGAAAGATGTTGAGAACTTTATTTGGTGCATGGAGCAGTACTTTCGAGCAATGAGCATCACAGATGATGCTGAGAAGGTAAATACTATTGTTGTTTACTTGACTGACGTTGCTTTGTTATGGTGGCGACGTAGGTGCCTTGATGAGAATAGTGAAGGCACGGGCGTTGGAACCTGGGAGGAGTTCTAAGTGGAGTTCAAGCAGCAGTTTTGCCCGTGTAACACGGAGAGAGAAGCCAGGACTAAGTTTAGGAGGCTTCGACACGAGGGATCTATTGCGGATTACATTCAGGAGTTTAGTGAGCTACAACTCCTTATCCCCGGCTTGTGCAGGACTGAGTTAGAGACGAAGTTCACGTTTATGGATGGACTGAAGTCATGGGCCAGGACCGAGTTAGAGCGGAGAGATGTGCAAGAACTTTCCAAAGCCCTAGCCATTGCGGAATCCTTGACCGACTATAGTGCTTACAAGTCCATGGAGTCCAAGTCTTCCAAGCCCCGTGGCAAGGGCAGTGGTGGCAGAGACGAGGACAAGTTCGGAGATAGCAACGATGATGGCAATGAGAGGCCATCGACCAAGCCCAACCGGTATGTGAAACGAGATGATCGGAAGGATCAAGGATCCATAAGGTGCTACCATTGTGATGGTCCAAACGTAGTGAAAGACTGTCCCGAGAAGAGGATCCGCCTCGATGCCATTGTCCATGAGGACGATGAGTCAGATGGAGAACCCGGTAGAGTTGGTGCAATCGCCAGCGTCAATGGAAGGAAACTAAGGGTAGAAAAAGTACATCGAAAGTGTTACCGATGTAAGGGGCCGCATTTAGCACGATAGTGCCCGAATCGAGTCAAGAAGTCCAAGGAGGACGAGCCTGAGAGTAATGAGGCTGCGAAGCTTGGCTTGATAATCTTGAATTCTACCAAGGCGAAGAAGGGCCAGAAGCAGAAAGGGTTGATGTTTGTCGACATCAATGTGGCGGGACGATCGAGGAGTGCTTTGGTGGACGCCGAGGCAAGCGATCTATTCATGTCCAAGAAGGCTGCTGAGAAGCTTGGTCTTAAAGTTGTGGATTCAACCGGTAAGATCAAGGCTGTGAATTCAAGGGAAGTTCCAGTTGTGGGAACAGTGCAGAAGATTGAGTTGCAGATTGGGGATTGGAAGGCCAATGAGGATTTCAAGGTAATCGAGTTAGATGACTTTTATTTTATTTTGGGAATAAACTTCCTTGACCATATTGAAGCTCTCATCATTTCGTTTGCCGATGTCGTGTGCATCTTTGATCCGAGACAATGGTGCGTTGTTCCTGTGTGCCGAGACAACGGGCGAGGAACCAAGAAGCTGACAGCCATTCAGCTTGTCGAAGATGCTCCAAGCCAAGGAGACATCGAGTTGGAGGCGACAGTTGGGGACACTACCTTGGATGGGCGAGAGTTGCCCGAGGCAGTTGGCGTGAAGGCCGTCGAGGAGCCACCCATGAGCGAGATGGTCGAGGCATCAAACTTCAATGAGAGAGAAGTGTCGATGGGTTTTGCATTGCCGAGGAGCAGTGGGGCGTCAAACTTCAGTGATGAGGGATTGATGCGTAGAGTAAATACCGGGAAAATGAGTGAGGTATATCTTGAACACATTGATAGTGTTTTAAAGTTTAATTTGCCAGATTTGTTGGGTGTAGGGCACAGAAAACCTAACCCATCAAATGGAGTTTCCAAGACTTGGTGCGGGCCGAAGCAACCTTTCAGAGTTCCAAAGGTTCGTTCGGTGTTCAACGTGAAGGCGTCCAAGTTTGTGCACAAGGATCGGGAGAGTCCAGATCGGGGCAAGTCAGAGCTGGTAGGAAAGAGTTCCTATGATCAAGATGTGTCTGGGACGAGTAATTTTGCATAACGTTGTGAGCCAAGGCAAGCAATCCTTATGGGGGGACAACCGAATCAGAGTCTGGTGCTCTTTATGGGGAGAGCGGTCCTTATGGGGGGACAATCAAGCCAGAGTCCGAACTGGGAGAAAGCCAAGGTGCGCGAGAGGAAGCTCCAGGATCGATCTCAACTTTGTTCGAGAGGCGCGACGAGGGCGTCGCCAAGTTTGGTGGGGGAGAATGTCACGGGCCGCGAGCCAAGGTCCGAGTCATTGGCACCACAGGGTGCACACCAGGGTTCCCAAGAGGTTCTGATAGAGATTTTGGGCCCAAAGAGACCACCAGACTTAGCCCGATCTGTGGGAGATTCTAGAAGGTTTATCCATCTACTTTGACCTATGTAAACTTGCCTTGTATACATAGGATTTGTTACCATAGATAGAAGGGAATATTCCTAGGATTGTACCATTGTGGTTGGTGGGCTTCGATCATAGCCGTCGATGTAAATTTGTATAGACCGTCGGATTAGGGGGAACTCGACTATAAATAGAGGTCTCCCCATCCTCATTTGATGTATCCAAGTTTCCAAGGAATAAAGGCATTTATTCTAAATCCTCTGAGTGTTCTTGTGTTCTTTTCTTTGTTCTTGAGCGTTCTTTCAAAGTTCTTCTTCGCTCATCTTGTTTGATCCGATTCCGCGTAGAACGCTTTACGTTTGTCGGTGCTTGGGAAGTTTGATCTTCCGAGAGGGTTGAAAAGGCTTACTTAGGCTTTGTCTTGAGTCACATCGCCTAAGGCCGCACGGTGGGCTGGTTGGAACTCTAGCCACGTGACAATCGTCATCATTTTTATATTCCAAGACCCTTTTTCTTTCTGATATGGGATTCATGTCTCCACATCTCTCAAGCTGACATTCTCCTCATTTAATCTCTTGACGCATTCTTCACGGTTGTTCACATTGACTACCCATCCATTCCCACCCAGTCTAGTAACGTCCTCATTTAATTTGAGTGGTTTATTTATTGATGACCTCTTTTTTAAGCAATTAATTAGACGATTTTATATATGGATGCACTAACATCTCCTCTACTACTTCATTAGGGCAGAGGTGCAATCAACCAGCGGAAAGCCAAGATATAGCCATCAACTTGCGTCATTGCTTTAATCATCAATCGATGTTACTGTGGGTCACGAGACTCGTGCTTTCCTTCCAAAGTGCATGAGCTCTCATCTTAGGAATAAACCACTCTTCCCCGGTACTGACTACTGACTACTACAAACAACGGTATCGTCCAGTGCTCATCAATAAATAAACCAATCTCTCCCAAAGTTTAACCACCAGACGCCTAAGTTCAATACAAATCTGCTTCATTTTCTCATGGTTTTGATTAATATTAACACATTTACGATATGATTCTGTAACTGATCTCCACCCCTTTTGCTTTCATTGTGAACGTATATATATATGGTCGTGTGCTTATTGATGAATAGCTAATACTTGAATACGTCAGCTACCTAAAGTTTTCGTCCACGTGTTTAATGTTTACAAATTGGCTCTATGGTCACCACACTGTTAATCTACAATCCTAGGTAACTCCAAATTACAACTGTCCAATGGTTGGATGGCACGCGAGTTTAGAGTTTTTACATTTTCTTAAAAAAAAACTAGTAATAACTAGTTAATTTTTCAGAATTTAGTAACCTTTTTCATTAAAATTTTTAATATTTGCACAAGGTACAAGCATCAAAACTATTATGATCACCGCACTGTTAATCTACAATCCTAGGTAGGGGTGTAAACGAGCCGAGTCGAACTCGAGTAGTGCTGAGCTCGACTCGGCTCGTTAAGATTTCGAGTCGAGTTCAAGCTCGAGTAATTTTTAACGAGCCTGAGAAATCTAAGCTTGATTCGGCTCGTTAAGAACTCGAGTCGAGTTCGAGCTTGATTCGAGCCCAATCGAGTCAAGTATTGACCGATCTTTGACCGTGTCGAACTCGAGTAGCTCGACATCTGTCGCGTCTCACTTAAAGCTCTATCAAGAAAAAAACTTTGATACACAAGTTGCGTAAACTCAAGCTTGTTAATTTTAGGGTTTAGGGTTTAGAGGTTTAGGTTGTTAGGTTTAGAATTTAGATTTTAAGGTTTATAATTTAGGGTTTTAAGTTTAGGAATTTAGATTTTAAATTATAAAAAATAAAAAACTTAGTATAACATGTTTTCGAGTAGCTCGCGAGCTTTTCGAGTCGAGTCGAGCTTTGACCGAGCTTTGATCGAGTCGAGCTCGAGTAGCTCGCGATCTGTCCCGTCTCATTTACAGCCCTAATCCTAGGTAACTCCAAATTAGAACTGCCCAATGGTTGGATGGCCCGGTAGGTTTGACCCCATTAATAAGTAGTTAATATTTCAAAATTTTGTAACCTTTTCATTAAAATTTTTAATATTTGCACAAGTGGACAACAGAAATACTATGAGCCGTAACCAAAACAATGCATTGTTATTACTTTCCACCATCCGAAAACAATGGTCATTGTTCCCAGTTACGATTCACGGGTTAAATGGCACCAATTCACGGATAAAATGCTCATATACATGCAATCACCATCCAACCAAAACTACTGAAACTGCTTCTCCTATATAAATCAATGCTTCAGTGCAATGCCAGTCGCCGTGAACAGTTCAGATTTGCATTTTACTAAATATTTGGAGCAAACTGTAGTTTAAATTTCGACAGAAACAATATGTCAATCGAAGCTTTGGCAATGGCAGGGGTGGATTATGAAGTTTGCGGTATCGAATTCGAAGACGGGGAGCACCAAGAACCGGAGCAACCACCGCCTTATTTATTAGCAGAGCCAAACTCCGGCTGTGAAGTCGAGAAAAAGATGATCAGCAGCAGCAGCGGAAGCAACAAGGTTTCGGTCAATGAACTATTGGCGAAAGCTGAAATGGTTGAGTTGGTTCAAATCATTGCTGCAATGAATCAGAACGCTCTCATAAACTACTGGTGTATTCCTTTAACAGAGTACAAATCAGGGATGGACTTAGAGGAGGCGGGAGGATAGTCGCCCCTAAAAATTTAAAATTTATATATAATTTGTAAAATTTTTATAAATTTTTTAATGTATTTTTTAGTAAAAATCTATTTTTTGCCTCTTGAAATTTTATAAGTTTTCCCCTTTGAATTTTATAGATTCACATTCTAACATAAAACTTTACGTCCGTCCGTCTTTAGTTTTAATATTGAGATTTGAACTTTAAATATGGCTGATTTTAACTTTAAAATATGATTGTTTGAATAAAGGAACCAACTGAGATTATCTCAAAGTTCTGAGTTAACAACTTTCGTCTACATATTTCTAGAGAATATTTATTTTGGGTTTTTTCTTTTTCGATGATTTATGGTGATACAATCTCACACCGTCGCAGGCGGAAAACTTTTTATTTTATTTTATTTAGTCTTTTAACTGTAACTATTTGTAAATTATTTTTTCCCATCAATTTAGTCTATTAATCAATGAAAAATTTTATAATTTTTTTAAGCGTCACATTTTTTACTGGATGAAACCGAAGCAACAACAAATTGTTTCAAAAGTTACTCGAATAAAGTTAAGAATGTTATAATTTGTAAGAGAAATTTTAGTTTTTGTCCCTCTATTGTCTCAAACTTGAGTCTATTATTAGTGCTATTCTTTATTGCAAATCACTAACGTCATAAAAAAATTTATTTATCAATTGATCTTTGTACAGTATTAGTGATTTTACAGTAAGATGTTATGTTCATGATAGAAAGAGAATCATGTTAAATTTGTACAGAAAATCAAACAATTCGACTCGAAAAAATTTTAAAATAAAATTTTAATGATGAAATAGGATTCTTCGACTCGACTAACTCGAATTTTTTTACTCTACTCGATTGGATACCCACCCCTGGAATTTTTTATATTTCAAGTGGACTTAATAATATTTTTCCTCGAACTTTTCTAAAAAGATCATTTAAATTTTTAATTTTTTCTATTTCGGTCTCGAACTTCTATTTTTATTTGTCAAATTGAATCAGATGATGAAAACGTAACAATTTTTTAATAATTTTTTTTCAATTTTTAATAATTAAATGTATTTTTATATTTTAAAAAACTTTAAAATATATTTTTTGAATTTTTATTTTTTCATAAAAGAACAAAATAACTAACGACAACATTGATCATATAAATATTCCTTTTTAAGTAGAAAGACTAAAATAAGTTTTTAATATAATACAAGGACTTATATGCTTTAACCGCAACTATTGCATGCAAATATAAATTACGTTTCTTTTGAAGTTAAAATATGTAATAAAATTATTGTAAATAAATATGTAATAAAATTTAGGATAAATTATATCATTAATCATTAAATTATTATCACTTTTCTACTTTGATCATCAAACTATTTTTTAATAAAATTATATCTAATATTATATTTTTTATTTTAACCATCGATCGTTAAATATTAACGACAATATTAGTATAATTTTTTTTTCACGTCATTTTATCTCTTAACGACAATAACTCAAGTGTCAGTTTTGTATTTAAAGGGTAAGTAATGTAAACATAACTCTTCCAAATATAAATATTTAAATATAAAATAAACAATATTTTATAATTGTCTAAATACTATAAAATATAAAACATAAAAGAGGGTAGGGATGGATATACTTTTAACCCTTTAACTGTTATATATGTATACGGTGAAATAGTAATTTTATTTCACGGTCAGACAGACAGCGTGAGGTAAGCAATTACCATAATTGTTTCACACTCACTCTCACTGTATAGAAAAATGACCTGATATATTTTTAACCTCAAACTTTGTTAAAAGGTCATTTAGTCCTTACCTTTTTTTCGTCTTTTTAATCCTCAAACTTCTAATGTTTGTCAAATTAAACTAATATAAAATGTATTGGATTCAAAATAATTTTTAATTTATTTTCTAAATTTCATATTTTTTATTTTTATAATTTTTACAATTATAATAATTTAAATATCTATTATTTTGTTTGTAATTTTACATATTTTTTATTTTTGTCAAAAAGGACGAAACAATTGACATCAAAATTGATTAAAAGATAAAAATAAATGACATCAGTTTAATAGGTATAATACTTTTTCTGTAAGTTGATTCATTTTAAAAAGATAATTAAGAATTCAAAGACCAAAAGAAAAAAAAGTAAGGTCAAAATATTTTTTTAAGTCATCAAGTCGGTAAAAACCATCACAATTCACACCCACTTAAAAAAGTCGTTCATGTTAAATTAAAAAAAACATTTTTTTCTTAAAAATAAAAAAATTATACAATACACATGTTGTCTAGTCTTATTACACAACTACATTTGTTATAGGAGTTATAAATTTAATTTAAGTTTTAGAGTTTATGAGTTTAATTTGTATGGTATAGAATTTAGAGTTAGAATTTGGAGTTTAATTTTTTGGGTTTTGGGTTAAAAATTTAAATTTTATTTTTTGAGGAAATATGCAAACTTACGTGTCTTTTACATAACATGTGTATAAAAAATGTAATCAATTAAAAATGATACATCTGAAAATTTGCTTAAAAATGGTCAAAAGCTACAGTAACATGAGAAGTCGTCAATAATTTTTGGCGACTTCCATGCTCTATCGACGATTTTGGGTAATTTTTTGTATTTTGGATTAAAATTAAAAATTAGAGACTAAAATGTTTCTTTTAGAAATTAAGGTATTTAAACGAAACAAAAGATATTTAATTTAAGGGTAAACTATATCTAAGGTCACTTAATTATAGTTTTTATAATAAACAAGTCATTTTTCTTCTAAAAGTTACGAACATGTCACTCAATTAATATATCATTACAAATATGTTATTGCCTAGATATTAGATAGGAATAGTGATGGGCCTGGTATAGTAACAAATTTAATTCTCAAAACTTATATAGTCAATCAATTTGATCCTAATTCAAAAATATTCAATAAATTCAACCTTTTATATTTAAAATTTCACCATTTTAGTATTTATTCTTTTCCCAAAATGTTATACTATTTTCATGTTGCTTTCTCAATATTATAACAATTTTAACAATAACTTTTGTTGCTTTATGACAAAATGAGGTTATCCAATCACTGCTTTGATCCAATGAGCTAATTTGGTTTAACAGTATCGCAAAAATTGAAGAAATTTCTAAATATGAAAATTTAAATTTATTGAATTGTTTTCAATTAGAACAAAATTGATATGATGTATAAGTTTTAGGGACTAAAAATGTTATTATACCAGGCCGCGTTAGACGTTTGTTTAATTTTAACGACGGAGTGACATGTTTATAACAATATGTTAATTGAGTGACTTGTTTGTAACTTTTAGAAGAAAAGTGATTTATTTTTTTATAAAATTTATAATTAAGTGACATTTTAAACGCCCACGATCAGCGAAAAGCAGTCCACCTTTGTTGTCGCAAGAAAACCAAACAGAAACGCAAGAAAAGTGTAACCTCTTTAACATGGTCTAGCCAAAACCGAGCTGAAAAGGCTACATTAGGTTTGCCGAAGCAAGCCCAAACTAATAACCTAAATTGGGTCTATTCTTTCATTTTTATCTTGCCTAAATGCATCGATTTAGATCCTAAGGTGAACATGTATCAGTGGATACGTTACCACTGCGATCAGATTTCAAAACAGGGTTCAATGGCCCAAACATGCACTTCAAGGACCAAAATGTAATTTCTGCAAATTACAAATACTTAGCTAAGTTCCCAGTTACCAACCCTTCATCAATTAAATCCCATGCTCACATGCTAAATTTCAGCTTAAAACAATCATCCGAACACATATAATTGCATACATAACATTCAGGGACTAAAATGCGTAATTTTAAACCTCAGCAGACAAAAACCTAAGGAATTACTCTGTGTACCGATACGGACAGAACCGTATCAATACGGTTCAACTAACATAAACGGCTCTGCGTACTAAAACTGAAAACCCCATATCTATACGGTGTGTCGAACAAGCCAAGACCGACACGGTTCCACCACATACCGATCCCTTAAGAGTTATTTTCAAAAACCAGATTCCAGTAGTTAAAGAGCGTGCCGGTATAGGAGCCCGTGTACCGAAACCAGTATAATAATTTCCTCTAGGCGTACCGATACCCTTTGTAAATTTTCGTTGTTCAAAGCCTCGCCAAACCCCGCGTACCGAAACCAAGGTACTTGTACCGGTACGCGAAGGCTTGTAATGACCTTCAGGTCCAACATATGACACTTTGGCTCACTCTAAACATTACCAAACCTTACATAAACATCATAAATCAGCAAAATACTTGACACAAATAGGGAGTTTAGCAAAACAACTCTCCCAAACAACAATTAACCATATTGCCTTTATTACTACGAGTCTAAATCGAAACCATATATTCGAAGAATAAGTCCTTGGATTCCTCATTGCTTACTCGATGCCTCCAACCCTTTAATTCTCTACATTGATGGATAAAGAGAGCATAAACACACTAGGCTTAGTGAGGAGTGCTCTAAAACAAACCACCATCAATGCATTTAAAATTGTTTAACAATCCACTTTGGAAAACATCTTTCAAAACATCATCATGCCTTACAAAACCATGCACTTAACATTTCCAAAACATGCATATTAAACCATATGCATCATGTACCATGGATTAACAGCAAAATCTCATTTGCTACCCTCAATTTAAGCTTTCCCATGCATAACTACCAAATGCAAGGCTTAAAGAGTAAAACATGTATAAACCAACATTATACAACATAATCCATCACATGATACATCATCAATTATATTGGCTTACAAGTGATCATCAACCAAGTTTCACTTTACAAAATATTACATCAGGTACACGGATTCAACAAGTATCATCTCAGCACTTCATGCAATATCAATCAGAATTCAAGGTACAATCACAACCGGGTACAATTACAACCCCAATCATCAGTTAGAAGCATAATTCACTAACGAGAGTTTTCGTTACCATATAACCCCTCAACTGTTAGGGTACTTTGATGGAGTTTTTGGTAACCATAAACCCTTGAACATCTAAGGTGACTTTTTATAGTGCATTATCAATCCTATGAGCGGCCAACTATATTCAATAACATTTTAAATCCCATCACTTTGTCAATATGATTCATTATTAACCATGTACCTCACTGTTTTCATATGCATAAACAAAACCTTTTACAATGAATTAAATCATGCATTAACAAGTATTTCCCATACTTACATGAATTATTTTCCAAATGTATTCATTATCAAATCTCTTTCAAAATCAGTATTAACCATAATCAAAACATGCATAAATAGTAGGTACCATGCGATTCAAAAACAAGTGCATAAAACCAATTTCGCCAACCGAAACAAGAAAGAAACTCTTCATACTTACTTCCGAGTTTAAACAAGCATTTCAAGCTTAATTTAAACTCCCAAAACAACATTTAAACCAATTAAAAGCTGAATTTCACGTTCTCACTCACCGACTACGCAAAACTTTGATCGTCGGTGCGAATCCAAGCCTCCAAGGCTTCTAAAACCTCATATCAAGCTTGATGATCATCCTCCCCTATTTTAACCACACAAAAATAGAGGATTCAATGCATCAAAATGCATTCAACAGCCCAGCAACATCAATTCACACAAATCCTCATCGAATTCTAACCAATTTCCCTCCACAACACCGAAAACAACATCAAACACCTTCCAAACCTAACCCAGCCAAAACCTAAAGGTTTGATCCTTCAATTATCATCAATTAACATCCAAAAACACATTAACAACATCCTTATACCTCCAGCATTCATTAAACATCCACAACTCCTCAAAAACTCATAACTAACTGCCTAAAAAATTAGAGATTCACCTAATTCCAGGATTCCAATGTTAAAACCAACTTATTAACATTATAAAACATCAAAATCATGTTCTAGTCCAATCAAGAACATACCAAAACAGATCCAATACGAAAATCAATTAATCTCATCAATTAAACCTTGATTTAACCAATTTTCCATAATTAAATAATTAAAACTCATTAGAAAACATTTATAAAGGATCAATAACTTGGGGATTTCAGTAAAGAACCATTCATTAGAGGAGAAGAATGAAGCTCACCTCTAATGCTGACTTTCCCCTTAATTGGATTGATTTACATGAGAAAACAAGATTAAAACAATATGGTTTTGATAGGAAATCATAAGAAACTCATTTGAAATCAAAAAATTGAAGAAATCAAGAAGTTACCTGAGGATTTTGAAGAAGAAAAGAGTGTTTGGCTGAAGAGAATTTAGGAGAAAATCTTTTAGAGAAAAGTTAGTTATGTAAAGTTTGTTTTGAAAATTAATTATAAAATTAATTCTCCAAACCTATTTCTACCCTCTTAAAAACCTTTTTGAAATATCCAATTAAGGAAAAAAGTTTGATATTAGACTTTGGCCAAATAGCTCCTTAAAGATTCTAAGTATTGACCATTTTCCAAAACAGTCACTAAAACAATTTTAAAACTTTATATTTTGGTCGTTGACCAAAAATGTCACTTTTTGAAACTTCTTTTTGTAAAATTGATTCCACCAAAATCTTTTATATTTTAAATAAAGATTTTACCATATTTTTATCCCCTTTAAAATATTTATTTCAAATTAATCTCAAAACTAACTCGAATCCTCTAATTCGGCCCACCAGACTGTCTACTTGACCTAGCTAACACCTAGGCCCAAAACCAGGGCGTTACAAAAAGAACCAAATCCAAAGACAAACAAACCACAAGGGATACTCGTTAGGTCGCCATAACCGACAAGAGAAACCCAATTACGAACCATGCCAACTAAACCAAGATCCCGAATCTACATTCACTTTTGTTGTTGCAGAAGAATAAAAACACTTGGAGGAATGCAGAGGAGGAGTCCATCACCATACCATCACGTCAAGCATACAAAGATCATCGATAAGAGATAGCAAAGACGAAAATTAAGAAAGAACAATCAGCCAAATAGCCTACGAAAAACAAAATCCCTGACCAAACTTTCGGAGGAGTCGATAACCTGCAAAGACAGATCCCAAACCACAAACACCAAACCACAAAAAACAACATTGGAAAGGGAAAATGACAAAAGAGAAGATAACCCTTTTAAACGCCCACGATCAGCGAGAAGTAGTCCCCCTTCTCGCAAGAGAGGGTCTAACCATAGATCAAGGTCGTCGGGGCCGCAAGAATCTTATGAGTCTATCAAAGAACAACATCGAAACAACCAAACTAAAGGAAAAAGAAAAAAATCTGTCAGAAAAAAATAAAAAGAGAAAAAAATGGATAGAGAACAGAAAAAGAAAGGAGGAAAAGAGGGATGTCAACTGTTAATGAAGGCGTAACTGACCTCAAGCGACAAAGAGTAAAGGGACTCTCAAACCTTAAATAAAAAGAACCCATACAAAATTATTGGTGAAAATTGACTAATTTAAATGTCACTCTTTGTTTTTTTTTTGTAAATTTTTAATTTAATTTAATTTTTATTTTAGTCTTTATGATTTTATTTTTCTATTTTAATCGCAAATAAAAAAATTAGTCCAAAATCACTGACACTACCGGCAACTCATTCCACTCCATAAAAGTCGACAACAGTTGATGATGACTCTCCTTAATATTGTAAATTTCTAGTATTACCTTAAATAAATTTTCATTACACCATTTTTATTTTTAAAAAGTTTTTTTTTTTAAGTTTGACCTCTAAATTTTAGGGGTTAAAGTTTAGGGTCTAAAAAAGGGTATGTGATAGCTTTAAGAATTCGTTTATAAAAAAAATTCAACTAATGCATCACATAATTATCTTTTATTTAATTGCATATGAAAAACTAAAAAATTATGTGAAACTGAATGCAATAATTTAAAATAAAATTTTGAAAATTATTTTAGCCAAGACGAAAATATAATTAGTTTAACAAATCGGAGCAAATTTTCAATTTCATTTCAATCTAACGGTGGAAAACACAGGTTGCAAGTTGAGAACAACCTACCAAAAAAATATCAGGGAATTAAAACTCTATATTAGAGGCGCTAAGCTAACCTCATCTCACTGATAGCAAATCGCTTTGGAGCCAAACAAGGTTTACTCTTCTTTCCCTTGCCCTAATTTTGCATTTAAATTCTCCATTTCTCTTTAGTTTTTTTCCTCTTTAGATTCGATGTACCGGTTTGCTTTAGTTCTACAAGTATGGCATACATGTTGAAAATTTTAATCTTATATCAATTTATCTGGTTGCTACTTTTTGCAATTTCATGTGTGTTTTTATTACATTTATTGTTATCGAAAATTTTGATTTCTGGGTGGTGGATAGTTAATCCCAGTGGATAGGGAATTTTGGAGTACTTTGGTTAGCTTTTGATTAAATATTTAAAAAATATATATATTTTTTCCTACAAAAGGAAGAAAAATGGTTTTTGGATTAGTTAACAGGAATAGATCGGCAAGAAATGTGTTTCAGAAAGGGTTGAAATTTTGCCGAAACTAGTTACCTGTGTATTTGTATTTTATTTTATTTGCTCTTATTACATATATATGATAATTGTTTGAGTTAACAACTTCTGTATTCTGGAGTCTGGACATTATTTTGATTGGAGTACTTTTTGTATTGAATCATTGATGGATCCCATCAAAGTCGTATTGTTTATTTTTATTTTTTTATAACGGATTGAATTAGGTCATTTTATTGTGCTGATTAATCGAGTTTCATATATGTTTCATCTATTTCAGCCTGCTAAAGGTCATTCAGAAAAAAGTTAGAATTCAGGTTCTCTATACTTGTATTGGATGGCCATTATACCATGTGGAAGCACATTCGGTGCCCAGTGGAGTATTTGTCCTCAGTTTGCTATACGTCCTTATGTCGCAAACCGAATGATGACAGCCAGATTGAGGTAAGTTTTCTACTAAGTTCTTTTGCATATGAAAAGGGTGTCATTGAATTTGATTATCTGACCACTTATTTTCTTCTAGACCTTTATATGGATTTGGAATTGCTGAATTTGCAGTCCAATCTCTACTTGCTAGTTTTGGCTTCTGCACGAGTGTTCACTTGCATTTGTGAATTTGATGCATGGCATATTGGTGAACATAATGATCACAGGGGCAGATTTTTACCCCCTTTGTAGTCACCCTTTTTTGTTTAGACTGTATTTATGTTGGTTGATAGTTGATTATATAGAGAGGCCAGTGATTTTTTTTTTTTTTTGATGTTTTACCTCTTAACCATAAGAGTCTATTTGTTGGTAATCATGGAAGAATTATTTTGGTGTTTATTTCTCTTATGCAGAGTCACAAATACAATGAGTTATATGGGATCATCAAATTCAGGCTTATTTTCTCGTGATTCCTTACCGTTGTTATCATTTATGGGGTCTTCTCAAACATCACATCGTCGTAGGGGAGCACGGTTCGTTGTTAGAGCTGAAACTGTGTGTAAACTACTTGCAATTTCTTTTAATTTTCTTGTTGTGTTTTTTTTTTTTTTGGGGGGGGGGGGTGAAAATAGGCTTTAATGGTTTTTAATCTCTTAGTTATAAATTTTGAAAATCCGAGTATGCATTTCATATTTTTATTGCTGTATTTTAGCATCTGGCTCACTGTTCCGTCCTCAAGTTAACATGATACTGTTTTATAATGAGCAGGATTATTATACTGTCCTTGGGGTGTCCAGAAATGCAAGTAAATCTGAAATCAAAAGTGGTATGCTGAGTTAGCAAAACTTGTTCAGTGACTGTTCTATTTATTCCTTATATGGTTTTTTTACTGCATTTACATGCTTACTTTGTTTGCTAATCTACTTTATTATATAAGATTTTTCAACTTAACGAGGTTAAGTTTACCCAGGATTTAAGAGTTTCTGCATGTAAAAGTTTTAAAACACTGGTGCACAAGCTTTAATTATAAGGGAGGGTAGGTGTTAATAACATAAACCAAAGAGATTTTAGAGAGGGTGAATCGTTTGAAGTGAGGTTAAGACAAATTTGAGGATGCAAGTAGGTACACACAGTGAGCATGTATAGAAGTTAAAAAAATCGCATCAGTTTCAGGTTATATCAAGGTACATATTTACAAGGGGAATAAAAAGAATGCTTGCAACTTTTAGAAAGAAGTGTAAGACAATGGGTCAACCAGGGTAGTTAACATGTGGTGGTATTCATATTTATGGTCTCTGCTAATGAAACGAAGTCTCTTTTAGGTGTTTCAACTATCTGAAGGAAAGTTTGTGGTTGTCCTGTTTTGATTGGAGCTTCAATTTTTTCCTTGCTTACTTTCTGCTTTTGTCTTCCATATTATATTATCTTACTGTTTTTAAACCTGTTGGTTTTTTCAGCTTATCGTAAGCTTGCTCGAAGTTACCATCCAGATGTGAACAAGTCAGTTGATAACCTTATACCTCTTGCCTTCTATTTATGCTTTTGTTTGTTGCACTTTTATATATTTCATTATATTTATATGTGATGTGCAGTGCGGTGCAAGTAAACTTGAACTTCAATTTGATGTGGTTCAGATAAAAAAAAAAAACATGACATGATTATTTCAGCAAGCTCTAATCATCCGGATTTTCTGGGATTTGATGTGATGCAATCTGAAAATCAGATTCAGATTGGCTATAATCTGCTCACTGAAAGTTAATCTCAGAAGAAAGAAAGATATAACAATTAACATCTGAATTGGCTATATTGATCCATATTAGAAAGCCTGTGAATATTTTGGGCCATGTAGTGTTGGTTAGTCTCTGAGAATCATCAAAGTTTCTAATTATTCTACTTTTTTTTCTTTCCCATTTTCAGATCTAGTGTTCAATGGAGAATTGACCACAATGATGTTCAGAAAAATGTCTTATTCTGGTCGAACCATAGAAATTAACTTCCTTACTGGGTTTTGGGAAATGGGTTTCATTAGTTCTTGCTTGACACTGCTTCTAAGTTCTGTTGAAAGGCAGATTAGAATTCCCTGAGAGATCATATTAATGAGATGGGTCGACATCCACTTATTTTCATTATAATATCCT
The DNA here is from genome assembly GCA_019671005.1 of Hibiscus mutabilis. Lineage (NCBI taxonomy): Eukaryota > Viridiplantae > Streptophyta > Magnoliopsida > Malvales > Malvaceae > Hibiscus > Hibiscus mutabilis. The sequence goes on along the minus strand of CM033728.1, from coordinate 42,869,541 downwards.
CATCTCAGGATGGAGGAATCAGCTGTGATGATTTCTCTTGATGTAGCACACTCTCCCTGGTTTGAGTATTTGAAGTTGGCTAATAATTTTTTCAATAGAAAAGCACAGAAGGGATGTCTATCTATTTCAAGCAGGGGCATAAAATAAAAACTTTATCCAAAATGGGCTCGTACAATGTTTAGAATGAGAATGTGGTTGCTGAAAGAAAGAGAAAATGGAATAGTATAACCTAAAGTTCTCAAGTTAGGTGCTTGTTGAGTATTATTCATATATTTGTAGAAATAATTGCTGAAATGAATGGAATATAGAGCATTATTTTGAAGATCTCTGACTCACTGAATACGTTTCTTGAAAGTTTGTTGTTTTCAGTTTGTGTTGCTAGTTAAAATATCTTCGTTAACTCATTTATGCTTGAACAGTAGTACTTCCCCCCTTTCTGATCATCATATATTATTCTGCAGAGATCCCGGGGCAGAGACGAAGTTCAAGGAAATTAGCAATGCATATGAGGTAAGAGTATTATGTTGTGCTTACTATGGTTTCTTTTGGATGTCTAAAATGCAAGTCCTTAATCCATATGGTCATATCTAATCTTTGAGGTGCATTATATTGCTTAGGTTTTGTCGGATGATGAGAAGCGGTCTCTATATGACAAATATGGGGAGGCTGGACTTAAAGGTGCTGGAATGGGAATGGGAATGGGGGTAAGTTAATTCTACTGATGCTTAATAAGATCATTCATTTCAATTTTTTTTTTACATTTTCTCAATATTTCATTTGGCATTGATGGCATGTTTGCTTTGATAGGATTTCAGCAATCCTTTTGATTTGTTTGAGTCGCTATTCGAAGGCATGGGTGGTATGGGTGGCATGGGCATGGGTGGACGAAGTTCTAGGAATAGAGCTGTTGATGGGCAGGATGAATATTACAGCCTTGTATTGAATTTTAAGGAAGCAGTGTTCGGAGTGGAGAAAGAAATCGAGATAACCCGACTAGAAAGCTGCGGAACTTGCAACGGTTCTGGTGCAAAACCTGGAACAACACCATCCAAATGTAGCACATGTGGTGGGCAAGGCCAGGTTATCTCATCTGCAAGGACTCCACTGGGGGTCTTCCAGCAGGTAATGACATGCTCTTCGTGTGGCGGGACGGGGGAAATTTCTACCCCTTGCAATACGTGTTCTGGTGATGGGCGGGTAAGGAGAACGAAGAGGATTAGTTTGAAAGTGCCGGCTGGTGTGGACTCTGGTAGCCGTTTAAGGGTCCGGTCTGAAGGAAATGCTGGAAGGAGAGGTGGGTCCCCTGGTGATCTATTTGTTGTCATTGAAGTCATTCCGGATCCTGTCCTAAAACGGGATGATACCAACATATTGTACACCTGCAAGGTGTCATATATAGATGCAATACTGGGAACAACAATCAAGGTTCCAACTGTGGATGGTATGGTTGATTTGAAGATACCAGCCGGAACCCAACCAAACACCACCCTTGTAATGGCCAAGAAAGGTGTTCCTGTTCTAAATAAAACCAACATGAGGGGTGATCAGTTGGTCCGCGTCCAAGTTGAAATTCCAAAAAGACTGAGCAGTGAAGAGAGGAAGCTTATTGAGGAGCTTGCTGACTTAAGCAAGGGCAAGACAGCAAACAGTAGGAGATAGTTTCTGGGTCTTTTTTGGTGTATACACTGATTTTAGGTGCTATTTGCCCCGGAAATCATATTCAGTTATTCACCCGTCTCGTGTCTGCGGCTTCTGAAGTCGGAACAAGCACTACATGCAAAAACACATTATGCAGTTCCGAACTACGGCTAAAATTGGGAGTCGTAGGTAAACAGTAAGATGATATAGTGATAGTTTTGTCCCATAGAAATGAATCTGGATGGAAACAGGGAGGTGTAAAAAGAGATGGAGTTTAGAGATAAATCCCTCTTTGATTGCAGTCTTTTATTAAACATTCTTTGAGATTGCCCTTCGATTTTGTCTTTTATTTTATTTATTACCATTATGAGTGAATGATGATGAAACTTCTCTCGTGAATAGATTGTTTTGATAATAATAAAAAATTATTTTCTTAAATTTATAATGAAATATATATATATATATACACGTGTGTGTAGAAATGACATTATAATATGAAGATGAACTTAATATAAACAAACCAGGTTAAGTGGGTTTAGTAATAAAAAAAACTAGGAAACAAGGAAATGCAGAAGTACTTCCATTGGTTATTTAAATAAGGGTTTAAATTTGATATATAGGCTGTGTAAAATAAAATTTACACAAGCTTGCTTATTTATACTATAAATTAAAATTAAACTTAAATTCTAAAAAATTAAACCCCAAATTTTAAACAGTAATCTTAAATTTTAAACCCTACAACTCAAACCCCTAAACCCTAAACTAAGCCTCTAACACCTAAAACTAAAAAGTTTGTGTAAATATTGAAAATTTTCTTTTTAAATAATTCCCCGTTTTTCAACAGTATATCTTTTAAGTAAGAAAAATATTGTTATTTAAACCAGGTTAAGTGGGTTTAGCATGTTATTTAGAATTAATGTCAATATTGTTATAGTTCAATTAAAATTGTTTTTTATTTTTAAATTACTTAATAATGTGTCAAATAAATAATATCTGCGTGTCATTAATAAAACTATACGCGGATATATATATGAGTTATATTTTAATACACAAGTTGTGTAAAAAAATTTACACAATCCTTCATATTTAAGCTATAAAATCTAAAAACCTAAATCCCTATTCTTAATACGCTAACATCCTAAACTCTAAACCTTAGGCCCTAAATTCTAACTATAAATATTAAATTCTACACCCTACAACCTAAACCTCTAAATCTATATATATATATATATATATATATAGGGTTATGATCAACTTACACAATGTAAAAGTTTTTAAGTTTTACATATTTTTTGGATCGTTGGATGATGAAAACAGATGGCTGAGATTAACTCATTTTTTCCAAGTGATAATCTTCACATATTCTACTGTTAATCTCTATCATCTGTTTCACTCTTCCAATGATTTAAAAAATGCGTAAAACATAAAAACTTTTACACAGTGTAATTGAATCCTATCCCACATGTGTGTGTGTATATATATATATATATATATATATAAGATTCACTTGCACATAATGTAAAACTCATACTTTTACAAGTTTTTTGGATCGTTAGATGGGTGAAATGGATGACTGAGATTGACTCCTTATTTTTTTTTTCCAAGTGATAATCTTCACATAACTCACTGTTAATCTCAGTCATCCATTTCACTTATCAAACAATAAAAAAACGTGTAAAAGTTAAAAACTCTTACACTGTGTAACTGGATCCTATCCCGTATAGGGATAAGATCTACTTACACAGAATGTAAAACTCGTAATTTTACAAAATTTTGGATCGTTTAATGGGTGAAATGGATGGCTGAGATTAACTCATTTTTTTCGAGCGATAATCTTCACATAACCCACTGTTTATCTTAGCCATCAATTTCACTCATTGAACAATAAAAAAACGTGTAAAAGTTAAAAACTCCAATCATAATCCTAAATCTCATATATATTTATATATGACAAATCATAAATCTAATCCTAATCTTACCTGGTGTGGAGGGGAAGGGAGATTCTAAGGGAAGGAATGGGAGACCTAAGAGAATATGAAGAACAAAGAATAATATATTTTATTATGGAAAATTCTAAAACGGGCGACGCACATCGATGAACACCACTATCGCAATACACCTCTAAACACCATTAATTTTTTAATAACTTTTAAATTATTATTAAAAATCTAAAGGCTCTAGATGCAATTAATCATATTTCAAAACAAAATTAGAAGAAATTATTCTATTAATAATTCTCACTACCTCATCCATGGTCCTACCAAATTAAATAAAACCACACTATCTTATTTTCCACATAATATTTTCTTATAAATTAAAATTTATAAATCGTCATCTTTTTTCTCCTACCTCATATATTAATTCTAATATGTTGATGAATAAAATTCTTAAAATAAAAAAAAACACACACACCAAAAGCTTAACCCACGAATCGAAAGCGACAAATATATTAATTCTAGGTTTTTAACATATTAAAATTAATTATTATATTTTTGTTACTTTTGATTAATGGGTTAAGCTTTTGTGGTGTTTATTTTATTTTAAGGATTTTATATCATTAACATATAGAATAGAATTAATATATGAAGCATGAGGAAGATGATAATTTATAAATTTTAACTTATAAGAAAATATTACGTAGAAAATAAAAAATGATGTGATTTTATTTAATTAGGTAGGACCATGGATGAGGTGATGAACATAGTTCATGGTCTAATTTCTTCTAATTTTATTTTAAAATATGATTAATTATATGTCGAATCTTTAAAATTTTCAATAATCATTTAAAAATATTTAAAAATCAATAATGTTCAGCTATATATTACATTAATAGTGTTCAATAATGTGTCTCGCTCATTCTAAACTCGTCCTTTTATTATATAGTAATTATGTAGAACAAAGAATTAGAGCTCCGCATCATTAACCTCAAAACTCAGACAGAATAAATTTTGATATGGTATGAATAAAAAACATAGTTTTATCGATTTTTGTAACAAATATAAATTTATTATTATTAATAAAACACTCAATTCATTACAAAAATAAACCATTACTGTCAAACGTCCACACGACAAAAATAAAATTAAAGTCTTTGACTCGAACCTATTTGACCACTCCGTATAGATTTTGGGGTAAAATATAAAAATAGTCATTAAACTATCTCTAAAAATATAAAGTGGTCATCAAACTTTCAAATAATATATAATGGACATTAAACTTTAGTTTTTGTTACAAAATGATCATTGAGCCATTAACTGTCGTTAATTGGATGATGTGACAGTTATAGAAATTTAAAAAATATAACACTTAATCCTTCATATTAATACATTTAATCAATTTATTCCTAATTGAATACTCATTATTAATGTCCAAATTGATTGAATGTGTAAATATTGAAGATTAAATATGTTATTATACAAATTTTTGTAACGGTCACGTCTCATTTAACGGTCCAATGACTATTTTGTAATAAAAACTAAAGTTTAATGACAATTATGTTTTGAAAGTTTGGTGATCATTTTGTATTTCTAAAGATAGTTTAGTGACCATTCGTCTATTTTACCCTAGATTTATTTATCTGAATGATATGATACGATTATTCAACTAACTTCCCGTTTCCAACCGCCAATACCGTTTTCCGTTAACCATGTCTGAGAGCCTCCTTTACAAACCGATCAAACTCAGAGTACGATAATCCCCCAACCCCAGTGGCTGCTTCCGCTTTCTTCTTCCACCCCAAGGCCTTCTCTTTCATTCTCTTTCCTTCCATCATTTCCTTCACCAGAATCTCAATGTTCTCCCGCCTCACATCATGATCGACCTCCATGCCAATGCCCCACTCACTGCAAGCATACCTACAATTCGTTTGTTGGTCAGCGAAGAACGGCCAGCAAATCAAAGGGACGCCTCCAGATATGGCTTCCACGGTAGAGTTCCACCCACAATGCATCAGGAAAACACCCACCGAAGGATGCGCACCTTGCTTTGGTTGCACCAGCTTGTTATCAACCCTCTATCTTTAATCTTTAATCTTTAATCTCCTCCACGAACCCTTCCTCCAGAACTGCAGAATCACCCATCACGATATCTGATCTAACGATCCATAGAAATGGGTGCTTGCTGTTAGCCAGCCCCCATGCAAACTCTTTCAGATGCTTCTCTGACATGACGGTTATGCTTCCGTAGTTCACGTACACGACTGAATTGGGTTCCCTTTGGTCAAGCCATTCGATGCACTTTGTGTCTTCTGTCCGCAGGCTTGAGTTCATTGACGTGGATGGGGTTTCAGACAGGTGTCTGACGAGCAAATGGAGTGGTCCGATTGTATAAATTTGAGGGAATTTGACAGCGATTGCTTTCAACACTTCGTGTTCAAGCTCGTCGAATGTGTTGAAGATGATTACCGATGCTTTCAGGCAATTTTGAGCTTCCGATCCGAAGTAATCAAACAAGATACCGTTTGGATTGTTGGCTCTGACAAAGCTTGTGAAATCTTTGAGGCGAATGTTTCTCATTCCGGGCACCCAATCAACAGTTTGATCAAGAGTTCCATCACTCAGAAATGTTTCAGCTGACACAAAAATAAGAGTCAAAATTTGAGTTTTTATACACAAGCTTGAAATATGAAGTTCTTACTTTGGAATGGAAGAATGCCTCTTTCAACCAGTTGACTGAACTGAAGATATCCCATGAAACTACAAGCAGAGGCAGTCCAGAACTGAACTTCTGGTATTCCGAGTATTTCAGCAGCCTTAATAGCAAAACTCATAAGTCCACCCGAGACTATGCAAGTCACATTGGGCATTTGGGGAGTGGAGTTAATCGTAGACAGCAGCTCTAACAATGGTGCCAAACAGTTCTTTCGTATCGATTCACATATAGCACGGAAAGATCCTGCGTTGCATCACGGTCGGACGACGGCAGCCCATCCGGAATCATTTCAAACTGGAAATCGGGCAGACCAGTAACGGAGTCTGCCCCATTGGACCTGATGAAGCGCCTATGGTTGAACTCTGTGTTAACAAAGGTTATGAAGAAGCCTCTAGAGTGTAAGAGCTTAGCCAGTTGCATCATGGGGTTAACATGGCCTTGAGCTGGAAATGGGATGAATACGGCGTGGGGTTTAGCGGTTTCAACTGACCCCATCTTTGAGCAGTGTTGGAATTGGAAATTAAGTTGTTTGCAGGGATGAGCTTTCCTTGCTTGCTAGCTTCAATGATGCTCGAGAATGACAAGGTAGTAGGAACATTGGGTATAAATATGGGGGGAATGTTGATAGTGAATGATGGAAAACAGAGATTTTAGGTAGGCGCCGGGGGTATAATTTTAGATCTTTTTTTTATTTACTCGTCTCCAACTTCATACTTTTATCTAATTAATTCATTTGAGAAGGACCTGGAAGGCATTAGCCATACAATCAAGGAAGTTAGTATCGTATGACAAATATTTTTTTAATAGTTTTACGGTGATTATAAGGTAGTATTTTTTTAAATCTATTGATAAGGTACCTACTCTAAAGACAAGGCCATTTAAACTTAAATCTCTTATTATGAACATCGCTCTTTTTTTATTAAGACCACTCGTTAAATTCTGTATCGGCAAATGTTTTTTTACGAATACTGATATATATTGATATTAGTATATTTGAAAGTATCTTTTTATACTTACTAATATTTTTATGTTATTAGTTTGGCAAATTTTGATTTTACTTGTTACAAAAAATACATCATCCTATTATGTTTGGAAGTATCTTTTCAGACTTACTAATATTTTATGTTTATTTTTTACAAATAATAATAAATAATTTTATTACGTAAAGAATAAATATTTAAATTTACAAGAAGAATTTACAATATATATAGGGTAAAACTTTGATACACAGGCTGTGTAAAATTAATTTTACACAAGCATGTGTATTTACACTATAAAAATCCAAATCTTAAATTCCTAACCCTAACCCTAAAAAACTAAACCTTAAACCTTATACACTAAATTCTAAACACTAACATTAAATTCTAAACCCTACAACCTAAACCCCTAAACTTTAAACCCTAAACTAAAACCCTAACACCTAAAATTAAAAGGCACGTGTAAACTTTAAAGTTTACACGGCCTGTGTATCAAAGTTTTTTCCATATATATATTAGTCACAATATTTTTCTAAATTTATCATAGTGCACAAACTAGCCACTTAAAAATAAAATAGACTGAACATGAAAAATGTTAAAAACTTAACCATACAACTCGAACAAATGATATGTACAAACAAATATCAATGTCACTAATGAAGGATAAACATAATCTAACACCATTAATGATTCTGGACAAGTGTAACAGGTGAGACCGCACAGGGCCCCGGAAAATGAGAGCCCAAAATGAATTAAGTTAAATGCTTACAAGGAAAAACAAAAGATCAATTATGAACTAGTAGTAAAATACATGAAAAAAATAAAATGTTATTGTACTTTGTAAATTTTGAGTCATATTATACTCATTTTTATTCGAAAGTCAGTTTACCACGCATACAATTAGTCAACATAATTTTATTTTTAAAAATTGAAGGCCTCATTTTAATAAATTGTGCAGGACTCCCTAAATCTTTGAACCACCCCTGATTAATATGAATATAAAAAATACATATAATAATAATGACTCATAAACAAACTGGCATTACTATAACTCAACAACGATCTATCTTTAATGGTTGCGAACATTTATCAATACTCAGCCTGAGAGTCCAAAGCACAGATAGATCAACAAGATAACATAGTAAACATTATATGAACAGGTGACATCAAATTCAACTCTAATAAAATAAAAGAAAAAAAATATGTCACATAATTCACTGTTTTTATACGAAAGAGAAAAACTTAATTAAATAAAATAAAACAACTTAAAATAAAATAATATAAAGTATCTTAAGAGAAGGGGGAAGTGGGAAAAAAGGAAGGCAAAATCAGTGGTCGGATGATCAATTCAAGATTGATATCGCCGCTGATATAAAAAATATATATATATAAAAAAAAAAACTAAAAGTAGAGCGACATACGGGAGAATAAGGGATCCCACAGGCTACAACTATGATTTTTATAAATATTTATTTTTTATTATTTAAATGTATAAATATTAAATATTCTAAAAGGTTTCAAATTATAATCTGATTAATTGTATAATATTAAAATTTATAATTTGACTAGTTGTATAATATTGATATTTATTGTCCATTAATATCAATACATAGTAATTGATAAATAGAACTTTAAAAAAACTATAAAATATATAAATATGAAATATTCTAAGGATAAAAAATTTACCTCATAATATATGTTTACAATATTTAAAAATAGACATATTGCATATTCATACTTTCTTTTATATAAGCTTTAATATTTTAAATACAATATTACATATAACAAATTAAACACACAAGAATAAAATAATTTCTTATTTCCTCTAACACTATTGTCATTTGAATATGAGGGAAATACTCCAACGCACGGGCGGAGTTATTAAAGGGTGGGGAGGGGCAATTGTCCCCACCTTGAAAAATTTTATTTTTTTTACTTTGGTTTTTTATATAAATTGTTTTAAAAATTAATTTATTTTTGAATTTGCCCCCTCACTTTCAATCATTTATGTTTTGCCCCCTAACCCCAAATTTTGACTCTGTCCCTGCTCCAACGCCATTGTCATTAGAATTTAATGATCATTAGTCTAATATTTTGTTTTTTAGACACTTATTAATGCTAATAATCCTCATTATTTTTCCCTCTCAGCGATTTCTAGATGTTATTTGATTGAAAAATATAATTTATGGATATTATTTATAGTACCAATCTTAATTTTAATTAGTATATAACTGTATCTCTTTAAATTTATTTTTTAAGAATTTTACTCATGTGTATGCTATAAGAATTTTATTAACTTGCAAACAAATTTAATTATTCCTAACGTCTTATATAATTTTTTAACATACATGGTATTAAAAAATTATTTTTAAATGTCAAATTATATTAATCAATTCACGTTTATAATTTTTTTAGATGTCAAATTATGTTAACCAATTCACATTCATAATCTTCCATTGTAATACCCCGAAATTTTCTAAGTGGTTCAAGAGTCATTTAGTACTAAGTTAAGAGCTTAAAAGCTAATTTAGTGACTAAAATGAAATATAAAAATTAGGACTTCTTTAATTATGGACTATAGGAAAGGAATTTCTGAGAATTAAGAGTACCACGTGATAGAGAGCAAGCAAAATAGGGTACTTACGGAGTTTGGTTGAAATACGATGAGAAAAGAATAGATTTCTGATGAAATATTTTTATTATATAGATAAGTAGTACCGGTTAGAGGAAGTTGATCTGCATAACTAGATTTCTGGTAATGGATTTATGTGGAAATCCATTTTTATCAAATAATTAGGGGATAATTTGGATATGCAGATACTTGATTCGAATAAAAATGCAGTACCAGCTATCGAATTTAGATTGAACTGCAAAGTTAAGCATGCTCAGGTCATATGATGCGTGACCTTTTGGGAAGGTCTCATGTCAGTAATTGAGACTAATAAAAAGGAATCAGTTCGAGTTAATATTACTTGTATGGATATCAGATGAAAGATTTTTAAGAGAAATTTATCTGATAAAGATTTCGGGCATATTATCAGTATATTGGACCGAGTTCACATTTTAAGATTTTGATTTTTCCAAAATTATGGAATATTTTGTATGTCAAAAATATTTATTTATGGAGATCAGAATTATGAGAATTTCAGATTTTACCCGATAGTTCGGAATATGGAAATTGTAGAAGTGATTATCGGGTAATCGGATAGAATTGGAATTTTAATGGAAGTTCCATAAATCATGGAAAATTCATAAAATATTATTTTATGAATATTTTAATGTTTCTAGTTGGATTTCAACTAGGCTTGGTTACAATTTTACAAGATGACAATTTTGAAAATAAGAATACAGTTGGAGGGTTAGTTGGACCTATGAATTAAATGAATTTAATATTCATTTAATTGAAATACATGTGGCAATATAAGATAAAAGATGAAAAAAAATCTTTTCTCCTATAATTTCGAAACCAAGAAGAAAACAAGGGGAAAACACACACAAAAATTTCCAAGGCAATTTTGAAGGCTTTAAGGTTAAAATCAAGGTATGTTGATTTGAGAAAAATTAATCTATGCTTCATGCTCTTTCTTTTGATAGTAATTTTGCATGGTGATATAAAGAATTGCTTATGATATTGATGAGAGAGAATTTAGGGTTTGAAGTTCTATGATGAGATTGAAGTTTGATTTAAGCAAATCAAGTGTTATGGAGTAGAAATCAAGATTAGAATTAGATTAATTTCATGTTTGAAGACATAAACCCTAACCCTAGAATTTAGGGTTTTGTTTAGGGTTTTGAAATTAAGGATGAATATGGAAGAATTATGATACTATAAGTTTGATTTTGATGTTAGAATGGAAATATACTCAATTAGTTTTTAAGTGACTATTTTGGAATATTTTGAAAATTAGGGGAATATTGTGAAAATATTTCTAGTGATGAAATTGAAGAGATTATGAAATTACAAGCTTACTTATGGCATGAGGACCAAAATGAAATCCTTGAGATGTTTAGACACCAATTCGGCAATTAGGGAGAATTTGGGGTTCTAAGTATAAATTTTTGGAAATGAAGATTTTATGTTGGAAAACTTATTTTGAGTATGTTAGAATGTTGTTTGAATGAAAAACAACATTGGAAAAAGTTTAGTGACTAATTCGGTCAAGGGCCAAAATAAAAGGAAAATTTTGAGAAAAATGGTAAAGGCGTTGGCTTGAAAAATTAGTACAAGTTTGTCAACTTTTGTGTGGAATTAGTGACTAAAATGTCACTTTAGCAAAAGTTAGTGGATTGAAGGATATTGAGTAAAAGTTAGTGGAAAATAATAGAATTATGGAGAAATTGTGATTTGGTCTTGAATAAATTGCAAAAGTTGCAAAATGGTCATTAGGGACCAAATTGGACTTTTCGGCTTCTAAAGGAGAAAAAGGAAAATTTTTGAAATTTTATATTCGAATAATTATGTTAGTATTTTATAGTTAAGTAGTGTTAGATTTAAATAAAAATCTAACATGTATATTATATATGTTCGATGGGTAATTCTTGCAGTAACAGACCAGGACAAGGAAACTCAAGATAAAATGGGCAAGGAAAAAGTAGTAGATTAACTTAGTAAGCCCAATATTTTGCATAGCCCAGGTGAGTGCATTATATGTATACACGACATGTTATAAATAGGACGACTTGTGATAAGTCGACCTTGATATTAATGAAAATGTGTATTGATTTAAATTGTGTAAATGGCATGAAAATTAACTGGCAAATGGAATACATGGACATGGCATGATGATTTATCTAAGATAAATCAGATTTTAGATTTTGGGTATGAACTGCCCATTATCAAATTATGGATGATAGTATTGTGAATTGGATATTAAATTATGGATTGAATATGGATTATGCAAATATCTTGTTGTTATGCCCGAGTACTAATGTGAAAGTCTTGGTATAGTTGGATATCCATAGAGTCCTAGCAGCTGCGTCTAAGCACTACGGTGCAGAAAAGACTCTACGGAGTCAGGAAAGACTTTACGGAGTCAGTTCAAACAATACGGTGTTAAAGGGCACAAAATGTGATAGGATGAGGAGCAAATGGCGTCCTCGAGTACGTACTCATCTTAGTCGCTACAACGATGCAGACGCTAAGACGTCGAAGACACTACGGTGTCATGATGACTCGCGTACCATAGCATCACATGAAATTGTACTTTGGGCAATAAACCAGGAAATGCTTTTAAGCAAGTAAATAGGCCAGTATGTCAATTATATTAATTACTAATAATGTAAGGTTGATATTATGACTTTGAACATACGTACATGCAAGCATGATTCACTGAAATAAGTTAGTTTTCCCTTTACTATGATAAACAATGAAATGTTATACATTACATAAAGCTTGGTATGTCATTTTTACAGGGACTGTGGTATTCATGAACTGGGTTTATATTGTTATACTTGCAAATTTTTTCAAAGATTATGATATTTATGAAAAATGTTCATAGTGTTACAAGTACGCCTCACTAAGTTATACTTAGTGTGTGATTGTGTTACACGTAGGTTGATCGGGTTAATAGTACCAAATGAGGAGCTATACTTTTGGAATCAAGTTACCGACTATAAGCAATAGTATGTACATTTATATCCTAGACTAGTTGGGCATGTACTCGTATTTTGAATATGCAGTTGTTTTATACTAATGGACTTATAAGTTAATTCACTTATTTTCATTGGGTCTGTAATCTAACTATCATGGAGGAATTGGTAATGTTTTGAACTCATAACAATAGGATATGATGTAAATATTATGTAATTTATACTAATCGGGTGGAAATTTTAAATTAAGGAAATGATCTAGGTATCACTCATAGTTTATACCCTGATTTTTATTTTCAAGCTAATAACTGTTTTAAATATTTATTTAATCAATTCAGGGTTGAAACTAGGTGTTACCAGACAGGTTTATAATTCGATGAAACCTGAAGAAAAGATATTTTGCTGAACTTGTTTTAAAAAAATTACAAGTCAGAAAATCAGTCAGATATTTTAATAACATCTTCAACGTGTATTTAATCATTGAATATACGTTGAGGGTGTTACATTTATTGGTATTAGAGCAAAGGTTTAGCCGATTCTGGAGGCTAAACCGAGTCAAATGGGATTTGTTTAAAGTGTGCATGCCCCTAGGATGATATGTTATTGGTGTATTGCTTATATAACTTGATGTGGCTCTTTACAATATGATTCTGAAAATGTTGAAATAAACAATATCGGACGCTGAGGGATCACGTCATGCGATGGGTCACCAAAGCCCAGAAGAGGCCCAAAGAGGTAGTAATGAGGTGCAACATGTTCCACCTCCAGCTCCTGCTCCAGCTAAGACACCTGCACAACAGGAAGCTCCAGCTCAATGATACAAAGCGTTAGTACAAGCGTTAGAGGCGATGGTTAATAGGCTGCAGGCACCTACATCTGTACCAGTTCCGGCCCCTGCACCTGTAAAGGCATCGACTGCTAAAGAACTTAAGAAGTTGGGTGCACCTGAATTCAATGGAGAAGGTGGTCCAATGGCCGCGGATTTGTGGTTAAATGATGTCAAGGTTATGATGGACCAGTTAAGTTGTTCGGATGCTGAAAAATTAGAGGGGGCTGTATCTCTTCTAAGGGAACATGCTCGTATATGGTGGTCGAATGCCATAGAGATAGTACCTGATGAACGAGTAACTTGGACATTTTTCCAGGAAGCATTTAATGCTAAATATGTTGGTGTTCAATTTAAGAGAGAAATGCTTTAGCAGTTCTTGGATCTTAAGCAAGGTAATCATTCATTTTATGAATATGAATTGGAGTTTAATCGATTAAGTCAATATGTAGTGGATTTAATGCTGACTGAAAAATCTTGCTGCGAATGGTTTATTGAAGGTCTTCATCCGAGACCCAAGGAAATACTGTTAGGCATGAACCTGATAGTTTATCAAGATACACTTAATAGAGCAAAGACTTTGGAAAGGGCCTATCTAAAGCGAGTCAGAGCTCAACCCTCTCGATCAACTAAAAGACCTGGAGAATCATTTGTATCAGCACAGTCTAAGAGAGAGGTTCTCGCCAAAAAAGTAAGACTGGAACTGGATCCACACACGAGAATCTTTTTCTTAAAAGATCCCAAGCATCCTAGATGTCTACTGCAGGCTCAAAGAAATCAGCAAAAGCTTCCAAAACAGAATGTGAGCATTGTGGAAAGATGCATGGAGGGGTTTGTTGGAGTATCACAGGAGCCTGTCTGCGATGTGGTTAGATAGGACATTTTGCTAGAGAATGTCCGCGATGACGGACATAGAACCCTATCCAGTCAGAACAATCTGCACTAGCTCCACCTAGAGGTCGTGGTCGTGGTGGAATGAGACAAGCTAGAATATTAAACCAAGCTGGATCAAAAGCGGCATCAACACGGGAATTTTGAACCCTAGCACGAGTATATAATATACGCACAGATGAGGACAAGCATGATCCGAATATCATAACAGGTAATTTTTGACTTTTTGGTGAACCTGTGTTTGTTTTAGCTGATCCTGGTTCTACACATTCATATATTAGCTCTAAGCTTGTTGTTAAAAGAATAATTCCTATAGAGATTATTAGTAGTGATGTGATTGCCAGTAATCCACTTGGTCATAGTGCTAGAGTGACCCGGATATATAGGAAATGTCCTTTAGTGATTTAATAGATTGAATTTCCAACAAATTTAATGGAGCTATCATTCCATGAATTTGAGATTATCTTGGGAATGGATTGGCTATCTGCATACGATGCAGATGTTAAATGTAAAAATAAGCAATTAGTACTTCAAGGACCGGATGGTTATGAAGTGATTGTAGTGGGAGAAAGAAATGATTGCCTAAACTCAGTAATCTCTACAGCGATGGCTCGGAGGATGTTAAATAATGGATGTGAAGCGTATTTAGTTCATGTGGTGAATATGCAAGCAACAAACAAGAAATTGGAAGATATACCAACTATACGAGAATTTCCAGAAATATTTCTGGATGAATTGCCAGGATTACCTCCAGACAGAGAGGAACAATTTGGAATAGATGTATATCTTGGAACAGAGCCGGTATCGATGGCGCCAATAGAATTAAGGGAGCTGAAAGCTCAATTGCATTACTTATTAGATCGAGGCTATATTCGACCAAGTGTGTCACCATGGGGAGCCCCAGTGCTATTTGTAAAGAAAAAGGATGGATCTTTACGATTGTGTATAGATTATTGACACCTGAATAAGGTGACAATAAAGAATAAGTATTCGTTGCCAAGGATTGAAGATCTATTTGATCAACTTATAGGAGCTGTTGTGTTTTCAAAGATCGATCTTCGATCAGGTTATTATCAACTAAAAGTTAAAAAAGAATATATACCAATGATGGCATTCATGACTCGTTATGGACATTATGAGTTTTTGGTAATGTCGTTTGGTCTCACAAATGCCCCTACCGCATTTATGGATTTGATGAATAGGGTGTTTCAACCCTATCTGGACCAGTTTGTGGTGGTGTTTATAGATGATATTTTGGTATACTCTAAGACTGAAGATGATCATGATCGACATCTCCGAGTGGTATTACAGACATTAAAAGATAAACAGCTTTATGCAAAGTTTACCAAATGTGAATTCTGGCTATCCGAAGTAACTTTTCTCGGACATGTCGTATCCGCTGATGGAATAAGAGTGGATCCCAAGAAGATACAAGCTATTCTTGAATGGGAAGCACCAAAGAATGTCTCAAAAGTTAGAAGTTTCTTGGGATTAGCTGGATATTATAGACGTTTTGTCAAAAACTTCTCTATCATTGCTATGCCACTTACCCAGCTATTAAGGAATGATGTTTCTTTTGTATGGACAGAGAAGTGTCAAGAGAGTTTCGAAAGATTAAAGAAAGTTTTGATAGAGGCGCCAGTATTAATTCAACCAGAGCCGGGAAAAGAATATATTATGTATAGTGATGCATCCCATAATGGTTTGGGTTGTGTATTAATGCAAGAGGGACGCGTTGTAGCTTATGCATTGCGACAACTCAAAACTCATGAAAAGAATTACCCGACTCATGACTTGGAGATGGCAGCAATGATATTTGCACTAAAAATTTGGAGACGTTATTTATATGGTGAAAAATGTCATATCTACACTGATCACAAAAGTTTGAAGTATTTGATGACACAACGAGATTTGAATTTGAGACAACGGAGATGGGTTGAGTTTTTGAAGGATTATGATGTGGTTATTAATTATCACCCTGGAAAGACTAATGTAGTAGCATATGCTCTTAGCCGTAAGACGTTTTCTGTTCTAAGGGCAATGAATGCATAACTATCTTTAGGAAAAGATGGTTCATTAGCAGCAGAGTTTCAACTTAAGTCGACTTTCCTGAATCGGATCAAAGATTTACAGCTTTCGGATGAAGAATGCCTTGAAAAGAGAAGACAAGCTGAATTTGGGGAAGCACAAGATTATGAAATCAAGTTTGATGGTTGTTTATACTATCGAGGAAAAGTTTATATTCCTGACAATGGTTAATTGAAGAGAGAGATTTTAATAGAAGATCATTATTGCCCATTAACTATGCACCTAGGGAGTAATAAGATGTATCAAGATTTGAGAACCCGCTACTGGTGGCAGGGAATGAAAAGAGCAATCTCGGAGTTTGTAGCAAAATGTCTGACATGTCAACAAGTTAAGGCAGACCATCAAGTATCTTCTGGATTGTTACAACCTATCTTCATTCCGCAGTGGAAATGGGAAAAAGTGACTATGGATTTTGTAACAGGGCTACCAATTACACCTAGCAAGAAGGATTCAATACGAGTTATTATGGATCGTTTATCGAAGTCTGCACATTTTATTCTAGTTCACGTGGATTATTCAATGAATAAGTATACAGAATTGTATATCAGAGAAATAGTACGACTTCATGGTATTCCAGCATCGATTGTATCGGATAGAGACCCGAGGTTTACCTCGATATTTTTGGGAGCATTACATGAAACTTTAGGTACTAAATTAAACTTTAGTACTGCTTTTCATCCGCAGACAGACGAGAAGTCAGAACGAATGATCCAGATATTAGAAGATATGTTGAGAGCTTGCATTATTGAGTTCTCTAGATCATGGGAAAAATATTTGCCATTAGCTGAACTCGCATATAATAACAGTTACCAGGCAAGCATCAAAATGGCACCATTTGAAGCACTTTATGGAAAAAATGCAGAACTCCTCTTAATTGGTTTGAACTATAGGATCAAAATGTTCTTAATAATCCAAAAACAGGTGGGGTTAATTTAACTCGAGAAATGGAAGATAAAGTGAAGATTATTCAGAATAATCTCAAAGAAGTCATTGACAAAAGGCATATGACAAAAGAGCATATTTCAAGTTGGAAAAAGTTTTCTGAAGGTCTCACCATGGATATTACGTTTTGGTCAAGTTGGAAATAAAGTTATTTCTCAAAAGAGTGAAGGTATCAACCACCTCCGGAAGCAAGATTCATGATGTATTTCATTTATCTATGTTTGGTATCGAAAATCCTCGCATGTTATCACTCTAGAAAGATTAAGTCCTAAACCGATTTATTGGAAGAACCTTATGAAGATTCTCAAAAGAGTTGGAATAAGAAAATTCCATTATCAAAGTCCTTTGGAGGAACCATTGGACCTCCAGGAGATGAGCAAAATTCATGATGTTTTAGTGGTTCAAGAGTCATTTAGATTTTTTTAATTATGGACTCTAAAAAAATTCCATTGGTTTATGAGAATTAAGAGTACTATGTGATAGAGAGCAAGCAAAATAGGGTACTTGGGAATTTTGGTTGAAATACGATGAGAAAAGAATAGGCTTCTGATGAAATATTTTTATTATATAGATAAGTAGTACCGGTTAGAGGAAGTTAATCTGCATAACTAGATTTCTGGTAATGGATTTATGTGGAAATCCATTTTTATCAAATAATTAGGGGATAATTTGGATATGCATATACTTAATTCGAATAAAAATGCAGTACCGGATATCGAATTTAGATGGAACAACAAAGTTAAGCGTGCTCAGGTCATAGGATGGGTGACCTTTTGGGAAGGTCTCATGTCAGTAATTGAGACTGATAAAAAGGAATCAGTTCGAGTTAATATTACTCGTATGGATATTAGATGAAAGATTTTTAAGAGAAATTTATCCGATAAAGACTTCGGGTAAATTATCAATATATTGGACCGAGTTAACATTTTAAGATTTTGATTTTTACAAAATTATGGAATATTTTGTATTTCAAAAATATTTATTTATGGAGATCAGAATTATGAGAATTTTAGATTTTACCCGATAGTTTGGAAAATGGAAATTTGTATAAGTGATTATCGGATAATTGGATCAATTGGAATTTTAAAGGTAGTTCCATAAATCATGGAAAATTCATAAAATATTATTTTATGAATATTTTAATGTTTCTAGTTAGAATTCAACTAGACTTGGTTACAATTTTACAAGATGGCAATTTTGAAAATAAGGATATAGTTGGAGGGTTAGTTGGACCTAGGAATTAAATGAATTTAATATTCATTTAATTAAAATACATGTGGCATATTAGGATAAAAGATGAACAAATATTCTTTTTCCTCCATCCATTCAAAACCAACAAGAAAAGAAAGAAGAAAATTTCACAAAAAAAAAAAAGGCAATTTTGAAGGGCTTTAAAGTTAGAATCAAGGTATTTGCTTTGAGAAAAATTAATCTATGCTTCATGCTCTTTCTTTTGATAGTAATTTTGCATGGTGATATGAAGAATTGCTTATGATATTGATGAGAGAGAATTTAGGGTTTCAAGTTCTATGATGAAATTAAAGTTTGATTTAAGCAAATCAAGTGTTATGGAGTAGAAATCAAGCTTAGAATTAGATTAATTTCATGTTTGAAGACATAAACCCTAACCCTAGAATTTGGGGTTTTGTTTAGGGTTTTGAAATTAAGGATGAATATGGAAGAATTATGATACTATAAGCTTGATTTTGATGTTAGAATGGAAATATACTCAATTAGTTTCTAAGTGACTATTTTGGAATATTTTGAAAATTTAGGGAAATATTGTGAAAATATTTATAGTGATGAAATTGAAGAGATTATGAAATTACAATCTTAATTATGGCATGAGGACCAAAATGAAATCCTTGAGAAGTTTAGACACCAATTCGACAATTAGGGAGAATTTGGGGTTCTAAGTATAAATTTTTGGAAATGAAGATTTTATGTTGGAAAAATTATTTTGAGCATGTTAGAATGTTGTTTGAATGAAAAACAACATTGGAAAAGTTTAGTGACTAATTCGGTCAAGGGCCCAAATAAAAGGAAAAAATTAAGAAAAATGGTAAAAATGTTGGATTGAAAAATTAGTACAAGTTTGTCAACTTTTTTTGTGGAATTAGTGACTAAAATGTCACTTTAGCAAAAGTTAGTGGATTGAAGGATATTGAGTAAAAGTTAGTGGAAAATATTAGAATTATGGAGAAATTGTGATTTGGGCTTGAATAAATTGCAAAAGTTGCAAAATGGTCATTAGGGACCAAATTGGACTTTTCGGCTTCTAAAGGAAAAAATAAAAATTTTTGAAAATTTTTATATTCGAATAATTTTGTTAGTATTTTATAGTTAAGTAGTGTTAAATTTAAAGAAAAATCTAACATGTATATTATATATGTTCGATGGGTAATTTTTGCAGCAACAATCAGGATAAGGAAACTCAAGATAAAAAGGGGCAAGGAAAAAGTAGTGGATTAAGTTAGTGAGGCCAGTATTTTGCATAGCCCAGGTGAGTGCATTATATGCATACACGACATGTTATAAATAGGACGACTTGCGATAAATCGACCTTGATATTAATGAAAAATGTGTATTGATTTAAATTGTGTAAATGTCATGAAAATTAACTGGAAAATGGAATACATGGACATGGCATGATGATTTATCTAAGATAAATCAGGTTTTAGATTTTGGGTATGAACTGCCCATTATCAAATTATGGATGATAGTATTGTGAATTGGATATTAAATTATGGATTGAATATGGATTATGCAAATATCATGTTGTTATGCCCGAGTATTAGTGTGAAAGTCTTGGTATAGTTGGATATCCATAGAGTCCTAGCAGCTGCGTCAAAACACTACGGTGCATAAAAGGCTCTACGGAGTCAGTTCAAACACTACGGTGTTAAAAGGCACAAAATGTGCTAGGATGAGGAGCAAAGGGCGTCATCGAGTACGTATTCATCTTAGTCGCTACGGCGATGCAGACGCTAAGGCGTCGAAGACACTACGGTGTCATGATGACTCGCGTACCATAGCATCACATGAAATTGTACTTTGGGAAATAAACCAGGAAATGCTTTTAAGCAAGTAAATAGGCCAGTATGTCAATTATATTAATTACTAATAATGTAAGATGATATTATGACTTTGAACATACGTATATGCAAGCATGATTCACTGAAATAAGTTAGTTTTCCATTTACTATGATAAACAATGAAATGTTATACATTACATAAAGCTTGGTATGTCATACAGGGATTGTGGTATTCATGAACTGGGTTTATATTGTTGTGCTTGCAATTTTTACAAAGATTATGATATTTATGACAAATGTTCATAGTGTTACAAGTATGCCTCACAAAGTTATACTTAGCGTGCGATTGTATTACACGTAGGTTGATCGGGTTAATAGTACCAAAGGAAGAGCTACACTTTTGGAATCAAGTTACCGACTATAAGCAACATTATGTACATTTACATCCTAGACTAGTTGGGCATGTACTAGTATTTTGAATATGCAGTTGCTTTATACTAATAGACTTATAAGTTAGTTCACTTATTTTCATTGGTCTGTAATCTAACTATCATAGAGGAATTGGTAAGGTTTTGAACTCATAACAATTGGATATGTTATAAATATTATGTAATTTGTACTAATCGGGTAGAAATTTTAAATTAAGGAAAGGGTCTAGGTATCACACATAGTTTATACCTTGATTTTTATTTTCAAGCTAATAACAGTTTTAAATGTTTATTTAATCAATTCAGGGTTGAAACTAGGTGTTACCAGACAGGTTTATAATTCGATGAAACCCGAAGAAAAGATATTTTGCTGAACTTGTTTTTTAAAAAATTTAATCATTGAATTTACAAGCAATCAAAAACCATTCAAATATTTTAATAACAACGTTTATTTAATCATTGAATATACGTTAAACCATTTTTTGTATCGAGCAAAGGTTTGTTTAAAGAGGTTAAACCGAGTCAAATGCCCCTTGTTTAAATATGTTATTGGGATGATATGTTATTGGTGTATTGCTTATATAACTTGATGTGACTCTTTACTAATATGATTATGAAAATTTGTAATAGACAATGTTGGACGCTGAGGGATCACGTCATACGACGGGTCACCAAGGCCCGGAAGAGGCCCAAAGCGGTAGTAATGAGGTGCAACATGTTCCACCTCCAGCTTCTGCTCCAGCTGGGACACCTACGCAGCAGAAAGCTCCAGGTCAAGGATACGGAGCGTTAGTGCAAGCATTAGAGGCGATGGTTAATAGGTTGTAGTCATCTGCACTCGTACTAGTTTCGGCTCCAACACCTGTAAGGGCATCAACTGCTAAAGAACTTAAGAAGTTGGGTGCGCCTGAGTTCAATGGAGAAGATGGTCCAATGGCTGCAGATTTGTGGTTAAATGATGTCAAGGTTATGTTGGACCAGTTAAGTTGTTCGGATGCTGAAAAATTAGAGGGGGTTGTATCTCTTCTAAGGGAACATTCTCGTATATGGTGGTCGAACGCCATAGAACTGGTACCTGCTGAACAAGTAACTCGGACATTTTTCCAGGAAGAATTTAATGCTAAATATGTTGGTGATCAATTTAAGAGAGAAATGCTTTAGCAGTTCCTGGATCTTAAGCAAGGCAAACATCCAGTTTATGAATATGAGTTGGTGTTTAATCGATTATGTCGATATGCATCGGATTTAATACCGACTAAAAATCTCGCTGCGAATGGTTTATTGAAGGGCTTCATCCGAGACCCAATGAAATATTGTTAGGCATGAACCTGACAGTTTATCAAAATACAGTTAATAGAGCAAAGGCTATAGAAATGGCCTATCTAGAGCGAGTCAGAGCTCAACCCTCTCGATCAACTAAAAGACCTGGAGAATTATTTGTATCAGCACAGTCTAAGAAAGGTAGAGGTTCTTGCCAATAAAGTAAGACTGGAACTGGATCTACACGCCGAAATTCTTTTCATAAAAGAGCCCAAGCATCTCAGATGTCTACTGCAGGCTCGAAGAAATTAGCAAAAGCTTCCAAACCAGAATATGAGCACTGTGGAAAGATACATGTGGGGTTTGTTGGAGTATTACAGGAGCCTGTCTGCGATGTGGTCAGATGGGACATTTTGCTAGAGAATGTTCACGAGGACAGACTGAGAACCCTGTCCAGTCAGAACGATCTGCAGTAGCTCCACCTAGAGGCTGTGGTCGTGGTGGAATGGGACAAGCTAGAACATTAAACCAAGTTGGATCAGAGGCAGCATCAACACGGGAATTTCAAACCCCAGCTCGAGTATATAATATTGGTACGGATGAGGACAAGCATGATCCGATTTTATAGCAGGTAATTTCTGACTTTTTGGTGAACCTGTGTTTGTTTTAGTTGATCCTGGTTCTACACATTCATTTATTAGCTCTAAGCTAGTTGCTAAAAGAATAATTCCTATGGAGATTATTAGTAGTGATGTGATTGCTAGTAATCCGCTTGGTCATAGTGCTAGAGTGACCCGGATATGTAGGAAATGTCCCTTAGTGATTCAAAGGATTGAATTTCCAGCAAATTTAATGGAGCTACGATTCCATGAATTTGAGATTATCTTGGGAATGGATTGGCTATCTGTATACGATGCAGATGTTAAATGTAAAAAGAAGCAATTAGTACTTCAAGGACCGAAAGGTTCTGAAGTGATTGTAGTGGGAGAAAGAAATGATTTCCTAAACTCAATAATCTCTGCAGCGATGGCTCAAAGGATGTTAAATAATGGATGTGAAGCATATTTAGTTCATGTGGTGAATATGCAAGCAGTAAACAAGAAATTGGAAGATATACCAACTGTACGAGAATTTCCAGAAGTATTTCTGGATAAATTGCTAGGATTACCTCCAGATAGAGCGGTACAATTTGGAATAGATGTATATCCTGGAACAGAGCCGGTATTGATGGCACCCTATAGGATGACGCTAACAGAATTCAGGGAGCTGAAAGCTCAATTGCTGGAGTTATTAGATTGAGGTTATATACAACCAAGTGTGTCACCATGGGAGCCCTGGTGCTATTCGTAAAGAAAAAGGATGGATCTTTACGATTGTGTATAGATTATCGATAGCTGAATAAGGTGATAATAAATAATAAGTATTTGTTGCCAAGGATTGAATATCTATTTGATCAACTCAGAGGAGTTGCTATGTTTTCAAATATCGATCTTCGATCAGGCTATTATCAGCTAAAGGTTAAGAAAGAAGATATACCAAAGATGACATTCAGGACTCGTTATGGACATTACGAGTTTTTGGTAATACCGTTTGGTCTTACAAATGCCCCTGCTGCATTTATGGATTTGATGAATAGGGTGTTTCAACCCTATCTGGACAAGTTTGTGGTGGTGTTTATAGATGATATTTTGGTATATTCTAGACTGAAGATGATTACGATCGACATCTCTGAGTGGTATTACAGACATTAAAAGATAAACAGCTTTATGCAAAGTTTTCCAATTGTGAATTCTGGCTATCCAAAGTAACTTTTCTCGGACATGTCGTATCCGCTGATGGAATAAGAGTGGATCCCAAGAAGATACAAGCTATTCTTGAATGGGAAGCACCAAAGAATGTCTCAGAAGTTAAAAGTTTCTTGGGATTAGCTGGATATTATAGACGATTTGTCCAAAACTTCTCTATCATTACTATGCCACTTACCCAACTGTTAAGGAATGATGTTTCTTTTGTATGGACAGAGAAGTGTCAAGAGAGTTTCGAAAGATTAAAGAAAGTTCTGACAGAGACACCAGTATTAATTCAACCAGAGCCTAGAAAAGAATATATTCTGTATAGTGATGCATCCCACAATGGTTTGGGTTGTGTATTAATGCAAGAGGGACGCGTTGTAGCTTATGCATCGCGACAACTCAAAACTCATGAAAAGAATTACCCGACTCATGACTTGGAGATGGCAGCAGTGATATTTGCGTTGAAAATTTAAAGACATTATTTATATGGTGAAAAGTGTCATATCTACACTAATCACAAAAGTTTGAAGTATTTGATGACACAACGAGATATGAATCTGAGACAACGAAGATGGGTCGAGTTTTTAAAGGATTATGATGTGGTTATTGATTATCACCCTGGACAGGCTAACGTAGTAGTCGATGCTCTTAGCCGAAAGACATTTTCTGTTCTAAGGGCAATGAATGCACAACTATCTTTAGGACAAGATGGTTCATTAGCAACAGAGTTTCAGCTTAAGCCGACTTTTCTGAATCGGATCAAAGATTTACAGCTTTTGAGATGAAGAATGTATCGTAAAGAGAAGACAAGCTGAATCTGGGGAAGTGCAAAATTATGAAATCAAGTCTGATGGTTGTTTATACTATCGAGGAAAATTTTATATTCCCGACAATGGTGAATTGAAGAAAGAGATTTTAATAGAAGCTCACTATTGCCCATTAACTATGCACCCTGGGAGTAATAAGATGTATCAAGATATGAGAACTCGTTATTGGTGGCCGGGAATGAAAAGAACAATCTTAGAGTTTGTAGCAAAATGTTTGACATGTCAACAAGTTAAAGTAGAGCATTAAGTACCTTCTGCATTGTTACAACCTATCTTCATTCCTCAGTGGAAATGGGAAAATGTGACTATGGATTTCGTAACAGGGCTACCAATTACACCCAGCAAAAAGGATTCAATATGGGTTATTGTGGATCGTTTATCGAAGTCTACACATTTTATTCCAGTTCGTGTGGATTATGCAATGGATAAGTATACAGAATTGTATATCAGAGAAATAGTACGACTTCATGGTGTTCCAGCATCGATTATATCGGATAGAGACCCGAAGTTTACCTCAAGATTTTGGGGAGCATTACATGAAGCTTTGGGTACTAAATTAAATTTTAGTACTGCTTTCCATTCGCAGACGGACGAGCAGTCAGAACGAACGATCCAAATCTTAGAAGATATGTTGAGAGCTTGCATTATTGAGTTCTTTGGATCATGGGAAAAGTATTTGCCATTGGTTGAATTTGCATATAACAACAGTTACCAGGCAAGCATCAAAATGGCACCGTTTGAAGCACTTTATGGAAGAAAGTGTAGAAAATAGGTAGGGATGATTTAACTCGAGAAATGGAAGATAACGTAAAGATTATTCAGAATGATCTCAAAGCAGCTGCAGATCGAAAAATGGCATATGCAGGAAAAAAAGAGAAGGGATGTTTAATTTCAAGTTGGAGATAAAGTTTTCCTGAAGGTATCACCATAGAAGAAAGTATTACGTTTTGGTCAAAAAGGGAAACTAAGTCCTAGATTCATTGGACCTTATGAAATTCTCAAAAGAGTTGGACCAGTAGCTTATCAACAGGACTTACCTCCAGAGATGAGTAAGATTCATGATGTATTTCATGTATATATGTTGCGAAGGTATCGATCGGATCCCTCACATGTTATCACTCCAGAAGAGATTGAATTGTAGCATGATTTAACATATGAAGAAGAACCAATGGAGATTTTATCTTATAGAGTCAAAGAATTGAGGAATAAGAAAATTCCATTGGTCAAAGTCCTTTGGAGGAACCACAAAATAGAAGAGGCAACCTGGGATGCTGAGGAGAAAATGAGGAAGCAATACCCGAAGTTATTTAAATCAGGTACGTTTTAAAATTTGAGGATGAATTTTCTTAAGGGGGTGAGAATTGTAATACCCCAAAATTTTGCTAAGTTGTTTAAGAGTCATTTAGCACTAAGATAAGGGCTTAAAAGCTAACTTAGTGACCAAAATGAAAAAAATAAAAAGTTAGGATTTCTTTAATTATGGACTCTAGAAAAAAGAAATTTATGGGCTTAAGAGTGTCATGTGATAAAGAGCAAGAAAAATAGAATACTTGCAAAATTTTGGTTGAAATCCAAAGAAAAAAAAGAATATGAATTCAAGGTTGAATATTTTTGACCAAATAGATAAGTTTTAAAATTGGGTGATAAAGTTGAAATATGAAAAACTGAAGGTTCAAAGTTGGAATTTCCTAAAATTTATTTTTTTAAAATAATTAAATAGATAATTTGGACCTATAACTTGGTTTGAATAAAAATAATGGTTTGATCCGATATTTCAAGATCATTGGGAAATTGCAAAAGTTAAGTGTGTTTAGGCATAGGATGGGTGACCTTTTAGGAAGGTCACATGTCAATAATTGAGACAGATAAAAAGAAATAGTTCGAGTTAATATTACTCGTATGGATATTAGATAAAAATATTTTTAAGAGAAATTTATCCGATAAAGATTTTGGGTAAATTATCAGTATATTGGACCGAGTTAACATTTTAAGATTTTGATTTTTACAAAATTATGGAATATTTTATATGTCAAAAATATTTATTTATGGAGATCAGAATTATGAGAATTTCAGATTTTACCCGATAGTTTGGAATATGGAAATTGTAGAAGTGGTTATCGGGTAATCGGATCGAATTAGAATCTTAAAGGCAGTTCCATAAATCATGGAAAATTCATAAATATTATTTTATGAATATTTTAATGTTTCTAGTTGGATTTCAACTAGGCTTGGTTACAATTTTACAAGATGTCAATTTTGAAAATAAGAATATAGTTGGAGGGTTAGTTGGACCTAGGAATTAAATTAATTTAATATTCATTTAATTGAAATACATGTGGCAATATAAGATAAAAGATGAACAAAAAACGTCCATCTTTCTCCTATAATTTCGAAACCAAGAAGAAAACAAGGGGAAAACACACAAAAATTTCCAAGGCAATTTTGAAGGCTTTAAGGTTAGAATAAAGGTATGTTGCTTTGAGAAAAATTATTCTATGCTTCATGCTCTTTCTTTTGATTGTAATTTTGCATGGTGATATGAAGAATTGCTTATGATATTGATGAGAGAGAATTTAGGTTTTCAAGTTCTATGATGAGATTGAAGTTTGATTTAAGCAAATCAAGTGTTATAGAGTAGAAATCAAGCTTAGAATTAGATTAATTTCATGTTTGAAGACATAAACCCTAACCCTAGGATGGATATGGAATAATTATGATACTATAAGTTTGATTTTGATGTTACAATGGAAATATACTCGATTAGTTTTTAAGTGACTATTTTGGAATATTTTGAAAATTAGGGGAAATATTGTGAAAATATTTCTAGTGATGAAATTGAGGAGATTATGAAATTACAAGCTTACTTATGGCATGAGGACCAAAATGAAATCCTTGAGAAGTTTAGACACCAATTCGGAAATTAGGGAGAATTTGGGGTTCTAAGTATAAATTTTTGGAAATGAAGATTTTATGTTGGAAATATTATTTTGAGCATGTTAGAATGTTGTTTGAATGAAAAACAACATTGGAAAAGTTTAGTGACTAATTCGGTCAAGGGACAAAATAAAAGGAAAAATTTGAGAAAAGTGGTAAAGGTGTTGGATTGAAAAATTAGTACAAGTTTGTCAACTTTTGTGTGGAATTAGTGACTAAAATGACACTTTAGCAAAAGTTAGTGGATTGAAGGATATTGAGTAAAAGTTAGTGGAAAATAATAGAATTATGGAGAAATTGTGATTTGGGCTTGAATAAATTGCAAAAGTTACAAAATGGTCATTAGGGAGCAAATTGGACTTTTCGGCTTCTAAAGGAGAAAAAGGAAAATTTTTGAAAATTTTTATATTGAATAATTATGTTAGTATTTTATAGTTAAGTAGTGTTAGATTTAAAGAAAAATCTAACATGTATATTATATATGTTCGATGGGTAATTTTTGCAGCAACATATCAAGACAAGGAAACTCAAGATAAAAGGGGCAAGGAAAAAGTAGTGGATTAACTTAGTGAGGTCAGTATTTTGCATAGTCTAGGTGAGTGCATTATATGCATACACGACATGTTATAAATACGACGACTTGTGATAAGTCGACCTTGATATTAATGAAAAATGTGTATTGATTTAAATTGTGTAAATGGCATGAAAATTAACTGGCAAACGGAATACATGGACATGGCATGATGATTTATCTAAGATAAATCAGATTTTAGATTTTGGGTATGAACTCCCCGTTATCAAATTATGGATGATAGTATTGTGAATTGGTTATTAAATTATGGATTGAATATGGTTTATGCAAATATCATGTTGTTATGCCCGAGTACTAGTGTGAAAGTCTTGGTATAGTTGGATATCCATAGAGTCCTAGCAGTTGCGTCAAAGCACTACGGTGCAGAAAAGACTCTACGCAGTCAGGAAAGACTTTACGAAGTCAAACATTACGGTGTTAAAGGGCACAAAATGTGCTAGGATGAGGAGCAAAGGGCGCCGAAGACACTACGGTGTCATGATGACTCGCGTACCATAGCATCACATGAAATTGTACTTTGGGCAATAAACCAGGAAATGCTTTTAAGCAAGTAAATAGGCCAGTATGTCAATTATATTAATTACTAATAATGTAAGATTGATATTATGACTTTGAACATACGTACATGCAAGCATGATTCACTGAAATAAGTTAGTTTTCCGTTTACTATGATAAACAATGAAATGTTATACATTACATAAAGCTTGGTATGTCATTTTTACAGTGATTGTGGTATTCATGAACTGGGTTTATATTGTTACACTTGCAAATTTTTTCAAAGATTATGATATTTATGACAAATGTTCATAGTGTTACAAGTACACCTCACTAAGTTATACTTAGCTTGTGATTGTATTACACGTAGGTTGATCGGGTTAATAGTACCAAATGAGGAGCTACACTTTTGGAATCAAGTTACCGACTATAAGCAATAGTATGTACATTTACATCCTAGACTAGGTGGGCACGTACTCGTATTTTGAATATGCAGTTGTTTTATACTAATGGACTTATAAGTTAATTCACTTATTTTCATTGGGTCTGTAATCTAACTATCATGGAGGAGTTGGTAAGGTTTTGAGCTCATAACAATAGGATATGATGTAAATATTATGTAATTTGTACTAATGGGGTAGAAATTTTAAATTAAGGAAATGGTCAAGGTGTCACACATAGTTTATACCCTGATTTTTATTTTCAAGCTAATAACTATTTTAAATATTTATTTTTATCAATTCAGGGTTGAAACTAGGTGTTACCAGACATGTTTATAATTCAATGAAACCCGAAGAAAAGATATTTTGTTGAACTTGTTTTAAAAAAAATTACAAGTCAGAAAATCAGTCAAATATTTTAATAACATCTTCAACGTGTATTTAATCATTGAATATATGTTGAGGGTGTTACATCCATAGCCTTTAAATCTCTATTTTTTATTTTTTAAAGTATTTTAAAAATGTCAAATTAGTTTAATTGAAAATATAAGGTAATATAGTTGATATCGAAATTTTATGCACTAACAATGATAAATTTTATGCAATGTTAGTGAACTATATAGCGACACATTATGATAAATAAATTTAGTTTTAAACTTTATGATAAAATGTTAATATC
Source organism: Hibiscus mutabilis (assembly GCA_019671005.1). NCBI lineage: Eukaryota > Viridiplantae > Streptophyta > Magnoliopsida > Malvales > Malvaceae > Hibiscus > Hibiscus mutabilis. Next base: position 42,839,457 of record CM033728.1, on the reverse strand, counting down.
TAGTTCACCACCAATTCATAAATTTCTTTTTAGCTAAATATTTTTTGTTGGAAAATCTTCTTGTGAACCCCAATAGTCTAATATTAATGTACGAAGAGATCGTCTTTCGAAGGATCGCCTCAAATGTTGGAATCGGAACTTCGTGAATTTTCTTTTAAATATACTTCGTGACGATATTTAAACCCATCACCCATGCGAAAAATAAAATATAATTCTTTATATATAGTTTTCACATGATGTATTTAGTTTACGGAGTGAAAGATTACAATTGTAAATAAGATTATGAAATATAAAATTACGGAATAAGATTACGAAAAATCTGACATTTTTCTCTAAATTTTCTTTTGATTTCTATTTTTTTTCTTTTTCTGCTTCTTTATCTACCCACCCAATCACAAATTCTTTGTTAATATGAAGGAAACAATCCAAAAATATATCGATAACAGTCTTAAATTTGGCTCGAAATGGAACTTATATTTAATGCTTGGTGATTATGTTTTATGTCCGGAATGGAATATACAAACCAATCCAACTGATACTAAAATACTCTAATTTTTTTTAATATTTTAGGGTGATTATATTTATTCATATTTTTTCTTAACCTTTTGATAAGACGCACACACCTTACTGGCAAAATTGTTTAAATTCAGGTTCCTAAAATAAACACCATCATATTTTTTATTAAAACTACTTGTTGAGTTCAGTTAACTACTCGAATCTTAACTATATTAAGTTCCATTGAATAAAACCTTTCTTTATCCGTAGTTGGATTCCCTTATTTTGGGAGATTCCGACCCACCTTTACATACTCAAAATGTTATTCGTTATTATATCATAAATATATACATTGATTGGGTAAAGCATGATGACATTTTATTAAACACTGTTTTTTTTTTCTTATTCGTCTTTAAGATTGTTGACAAAAGAGAGTGTTTAAATTATTATTTTTTTGATTTAAAGATAAAAAGACTACAATCTCATGCCTCGTTAAAAAACTCCCTAAATTTAAATAGAGGAAAAAGTGTGCATGGATTATAGTTACATAAGAATCATATGAAGGAACCAAAACAAAGCAAGCCTTGCCTAACAATCAAACCAGTTTAAAAACAATTAACCAACCCTAGTGGCATGAGCCCGATCATCCACTAACAACTATTTTGTTTTTTTAGGCGTTTAAATTTATAATTATGTATTAAAATAAATATTTAATATCAAAATAAGTGTTTAAACTATTTTTTAAGTGTTTAATTTTTTTGTTCTTTTTAAGTGTCGAAACAATTATTTTTTTATCTCTTTTAAATCAACCAACACTTATTTTAATCAAAAAAATAATAATTTAAACATGTAAAATAAACAAAAATAATTTAAGCACTTAAAACGGAATACTTTGACAATTACTTTGATATTAAGCCTAAAACAAAATACATGTGGTATTGTAGATGATATGTTTCAAGTGACACGTGGCCTTTTTCTTTGTTGTTGCTTTAGGCGGGGTGTGATCAGTTGAATGGAAAGTGGGAGGAAAGGAACAAAAATAAGGGGGAGGAACAAAGTAGGGATTAAAGAATCGGGGATGTTAAAAAATCAAGTTCTCATTTTTTAATAAATTCACCATTATCATTTTATGAGTTAATAAATTACTTTTAAATAGTAATTTATTTGTGTTTAACAAAGACTTCATAAAATATCAGGGAGTATATCGTACAACAGGATATGGTACAACTACAGTGCGACACTAACCAAAATGTTACAAAATACGAAACCTAAAATGTTATCCACCAACCTAAAATGTTATATTTTTTTATAACATTTTAGGTTGTGACCTCACGACAAGTATCAATATTAAGAGTCAAGTTTCAATACTTAACCAGCAACCTAAAATGTTATAAATAAGTGTAACATTTTAGGTTGGTAGGTAACATTCTAGGTTTTGTATTTTGTAACATTTCAGTTGGTGTTACACCGTAGCCATACCGTACCCTGCTGCACCATAGACTCGCTCATTTTGATTCACTCTAAGTATACAACGGTCATTGAACTTTAGCTAATAATACATCTTCATATGTATATATCTCATTGAAATGTGTTATACCTCCCTTAGGTATACGAAATCAGTAGCCTCCGGAAAGGTACAATCATTTTCGAAGCACATAGCGTCCGCTCTACGCCTCAGCAAACAAAGCCTTATGGCTTGGCCCGAAGTCTCCCTCTTCATGACTATTCTGCCATCAACACCAGAGCCAATGAGTCCATTTGACTGGCCAGCTAAGTCTACTACCTGGTAGCCAAATCATAAGTTGAAAAGCCTATGGGCTAAAGTCCAAGTCTCATCCAGACAACCCATCAATAGTCGTCATTAGACCTGACTTAGTCCCATCGAACAATACTTCTCACCTATAAATACCCCCATGACTAGAGAGGAACGAGAGAGCAGGCATCAACTACTCGAGACCTCTATTCTTTTTCTCTTTACCTTTAGTGGCTCTTCGCCCACATCAGAATGAGTGAACCATCACTTTTTTACCCATATTTACCATCGTTTCCACATTTCTGTCTGATGTCCGATCTTTCTAGCATTAACAATTGATGCCGTGAGCGTGGAGATCTTCTCGAATAAAAGAATCAATCGTGATCAACCTCCAATTTTGAGTTATCCTAATCATGAAAAAGATGAGTTTGCAACATCTCACCACCAACATCTGAAGGCGATGCCGTGGAACCTACAGGATAGCAATATCTCACCACGCATGCTAACGGCGATAAGACGAAAGTAAGTAAAGGTATGCTATCCGATGAAAGCTCGGTACCACCTGAAGCCAAGGGGTGGAGCTAGCTTATAAAGCTATGCCTTTCACAGGGTTCCACAAAGCAGACCCCTTGGCGCGGTTGCTGGCATAAGAGAGCGGCGACATCTTGCAACACTTACCACCTTACCACACATATGCAAGATGTAAAAGAGGAAAGAGTGTTAGCCCCTAAGGCTTATGGAAGATGCCTATGATACAAGGCTAGAAGAACATCAACAAAAGCCGCAGCAACTAGACAGGCAAGTATGTGGGAAAAAATCTACCAACAGAAAGTCCCATCCTTTTGCCAATAAGTGTAGGAGACGTTGAGAGACCCGATAATGGAAAGGATAGTAGAACCAACACAACGTCAATGTCCTCACCCATGCTTCCCCCTGCTACAAATATCTCTGCGTCAGATTCATTCTCTTCTAAACTCTTAGTTATCAGGGTAAAACGCCTTACTTGCTTAGAGCACCCTAGGAACATGGTGCAATCCCAAAGTATGCTCGAACTACTTATATACGATTAGACAGAAGGTTGTTTGCATGAGCAAATGTTTACATGTATGTTTAAATAATGAACAACAGATAATTGAATATATGAATAAATGTGAAATCACTATGCCTCATAGCAATATTGCTCTACTATACATACTGAACTGTACTTTGCTATCCTAATGCCTCCGATATACGCAAATAATTTCTCCAAGGGAGTTGAGACAAGCCCTGCCTAGATATTTATCTATTTCTCCAAGGTCACCGAGACAAGCTCTTCCCAGATATTTAATTATTTCTCCAAGGGCTTCGAGACAAACTCCACCCAGATATTTATCTATTTCTCCAAGGGCGTTGAGACAAGCTCCGCCCAGATATTTATTTATTTCTTCAAGGGCATCGAGACAAGATCCGCCAAGATATTTAATCATTTCTCCAAAGGCTTTAAAACAAGCTCCACCCAAATATCTATCTATTTCTTCAAGGGCGTTGAGACAAGCTCGGACTAGATATTTAATTATTTCTCTAAGGGCGTCTAGACAAGCTCAATCTAGATATTTATCTATTTCTCCAAGGGCATCGAGACAAGCTCTGACCAGATATTTATCTATTTCTTCAAGGGCGTTGAGACAAGCTCTGCCCATATATTTAATTATTTCTCTAATGGTGTTGAGGCAAGCTTCGCCTAGATATTTACCAAGGGCGTCAAGACAAGCTTCGTTTAGATATTTAACTATTTCTCCAAGGGCGTCAAGGCAAGCTCCGTCTAGTTATTTAATTATTTCTCCAAGGGTGTCGACGCAAGCTCCGTCCGGATATTTATCTACTTCTCTAAGGGCGTCGATACAAGCTCCTCCCAGATATTTAATTATTTCTCCAAGAGATTCGAGGCAAGCTCTGCCCATATATTTAATTATTTCTTCAAGGGCGTCAAGTTAAGCTTCGCTAAGATATTTAACTATTTCTCCAAGAGTGTCGAGACAAGTTCCACCTATAACACAGTTATTCTCCAAGAGTGTGAGATAAACTCCACTCAAAGTTACACTCATTTTATCCAAGAGCGTCGAAACAACTCCGTCCAAAGTCGTGATTTATTTTTCGAGAGTGTAGAGACAACCTCTACTTACAACATGTTTAACCCTCCAAGAGCGTTGAGGTAACCCTACTCAATCAATGACCAATTCTTCAAAAATAATAAGATACCTTCGTCTATCCAATGATGTAAACATTGTGTTCCTCCAAGACTTTGAGATGCCCATGTGTAGACACTAAATTTTGTCCGAGTCTAAATTAAAAATGCTCGAAATAAGATCAATCCACATCACCCATTTTAATACCCAAAACCTTATACCCTAAGCCCAAAATTACATGGCCCATTATATATGATTTTACATAATGCAAAAAAGAAATTAAAATCCTAACTCCTTCCTCATTAAGGCTTGACTCTCATTGGTTGGATGAATGATTGAATCCTATTGGATGAACAACTACTTAGTGAGTAAGGTCTTGAACCTCATTGGTTCTATTTTATAGGATAAAAAAATAATAATATATAGATAATCCCCCCAAACAATGAAAAATGGAGGATTTTTCAATTGCATTATCCCCCACCTACCCAAAGTCACGTCCATGGGAAATTTCTTTCATTTTTTTTTATTTCCCAGCCCCAAAGCTCACTAACCCAATGGCCATTTTGATTTTTCCTAGCCACTGCCCGGCCATGATTCATTTCCCCTAAACCAAACGGCCATGATTTTTTTTTCATTCAAAACCACCACCAAATCCTACACTGCCGCATCTCTAAAGCCTCCAACCCCATTCGAATCACCGGCCCTTATATCAAGCTTTTTAACCCCATCAATAATAATACTGGATTGATTGGTCGAGCATATATTTAGGTTTTAGTATTTTCTTTCCTTCTTCATTTTTATGTAACCTTTCTCATGGTTTAATGAAAATATTGATGAGATTTTTTGATAACCCTCTTTATTTATTTAAGTTTTTTATATGTGTTTTTGTTTAATTTATTTGCTTGAGTTATGTGTTTTATGTTGTTTGTTGGATGTGGTTTAATTTATTGTTTGTTTATGTGTTCTTAGGATAGTTTAGCTTTTTAGAATTTATTTTAGTTAATGTAAAATATGCCCTTGGCTTATTGGGGTATGTGTTTAAATTAATTAAAATAAATTTAGTTTAGATTTTTAGGTTAGTTGAGGCCTCAGTTAGTTTATGCTTTAATTTAATCTAATTAATTTAAATTATGTGCTCAACTTATTGGGCATAATTTTAAATTAATTAAATTAAATTTAGGTTCTAGGTTAATTTAAGGTTTAATTTAATTTAGTTAATTTAAATTATGCACTCGGTTTATTGGGGTATAGTTTTAAAATTAATTAGATTAAATTTAGGATTAGATTTTTAGAACCATAGTTAGATTTAGGGCTCGAATCAATCTAATTAATTTAAATTTATCCTTGGCTCATTGGGATAAATGTTAAATGCATTAAATTGGTTGGACATCTCTTAAATACCTTCTAGGATAAATTTAATATGTGACTTAGATGAAAATTTAATAAAATCATATTTACTTAATTCGATTCATTTTAAATAGAATCCTTGGCTTATTGAGATACTAGTTTAAAATTAAGCGAATTAATTATTATGATTTAAGATAATCAATAAAATATTAGGGTTTTCTATTTTTTTAGGATTTAATTAATTTTGGGTTAATATTAGACTAACCTAGTTAATAATTAGATCACTAATTGAATTTTCATAATTTGGGCCGTTTTAGGTTAGAACTTTAGTTGGCCTAGGTTTTATTTTATGTCTTTCTATGCCATACATTTTAATTGTCATTCATATGACTTTTATTGGACATGCATGTAATTAATCAATTTAAATCATAAAACGAAGATATTTATTAATTCCGATATTTGTGTCATAACAGTCCTGGCTCAATGGATGTTGACCAAATATTCGAATTAATTCTTATCATCTAAAGGTAATTCAATTCGAGATAAAATTTGGACGAGTCATCACATTATTTTAAACGGTATGCATCATGCATAAAGGTGATGAACGAATTTTGAACCATAAATTAACATGACAGTCGGGCTTATTCGATGTCGGTTTAATCTATGATCCGATGTATAGTCACCCTTATTAATTAAATGTTTAATTAATTTAAATTAACCAATTTGACCAAGCCCGTTTAATTAAAGTCTAAATTTAATTACGAACAATTTAATTAAACTAAATTTAAATTTTGATAATTCCCATCAATTAAAAGCAATATATATTTTGGTACTGATTTTCGGGCATGATGGGTGTGCTAATCCTTCCCCACACATAACCAACTCCCGAACCCATTTTTAACGAATCTCTGGTTTTGTGGTGTCCGGGCTACCTTAGTGGCCGGTGGCAACTCCAAGTTTTTTATTTTTAAAAACACAATTTTTAAAGGACTTTCCAACATTTTCAAATATTTTCCAAAAGACGAAAGGAAACCTATTACTCATTTTTTAGCGACTTTCGATTTCAAAGACGACGCTACACCATGTTTCATGCCAATTAAGGCATGTGGTTGCTATGAACACATGGATTTCTCTAAATTTCCCCTTCTAATCGCAGCGGGCAATTATGGAAATTTTGAGGAATGAAGATGCCCATGTCCACTTAATATTATCTATCTTACGATTCTTCAAGGACATAGAGATGTCCGGGTCTTACGCCACTTGGGGCATTCGAATACTATAAACACACGGTTTCCTCCATGCCACCCAAGACTATCTGCAACCCCCTCGACCTGACCTAGATGCCCGACTGAACCGAGAGAACTACATTAGGTTTGCCGAAGCAAACCGGGGAAAGATTACAAAAACCAGTCTATTTTTTTCTTTCTATCTTATCTAGATGCATATTATTAATCATGTGAGTACATACTTGCAGCGGGTGAATATACAAAGGAATCAAACCATGGAAAGGCAACCAATTGCATAACATATATTTTAGGGATTAAAATGCAAATCTAATAAAATAAAGGACCAAAACTGAAACTAAAGTTACAATTCCTCAATTAGTCCAATTACATGCTTACATGTCAAATTTCAGGTCAAAACGATCATCCAAACTCATACAATTGCATTTACAAAATTTAGGGACCAAAATGAAAGAAACAAAAGCTTCCAAATATTCCAATAACTGAAATAACTGCAGCCCATATCGGTACGCGTGTAGGTGTTTTGGTACGCCTTAATAATTTTCAAAACTTAGATTCCAGTAGCTAAAACTCGTACCGAACCACTTGCTCACGTATCGAAACGCCTAGACAAAATGCTTGAGACCATATCGAAACACTTGCTCGAGTACTGAAACGCTATGCCTAAAAAGGCTTGCCCGTATCGAAACACCCTCCCGCGTATCAAAACGCTATGTCTAAAGTAGCCTAGCCATACCGGTACAAGGACACCTGTTTCGATACGCCTGCACCTGTAATGTCCCAAAATGTTGTCTAAACAAACTTTAATGCTAACCAAAGCATTCTAACATACTTCAAACACTTATACAACATTACTTTGAATACAAGACATACCAAATCATCATAGAATCAACAACATTACATAGCATTCATACACTCCAAGACATTCTATACGCATGCTTCCTAATAACATTCTACCAAGCAACCAAAACTCACATTAGGCACTTTTAAGGCATACTCGTCATGCTTACGCATCTAAAGCATCAAAACAAACTTGCTTGAATCATCAATACATGGAAACCATCAAAGGTTAACTAGATGCATTCCTATGCAACCACCTAGTCTCAACTATAAGCAAAGATCATCAATCAACTTATCAGCATCAAATCAGCCTTACAATCCAGCACATAACATGCTTAAAAACCAAGGGAAACAGAATTACAAATCCCCAAATATGGCGAACACATTGCCTTATTAACCGAAAACATAAACAGAGTCCATACTCAAAGTAGTCCTTGCCTTGGATCGCTTTAAACTTTGCCCTTGCAGCCCCCAAACTTTAGTGCTCTGCATCATTAGGAAAAAGAGAGCGTAAGCACACATGCTTAGTGAGGATGCTCTTAAAACAACGATGCAATATAACCCTCGAAAACTAAACACTAGTTTTTGATCCATGCTTACGACCCAAGCAATTCCAATAATTCCAAATCAAATATGCATATCGACCATATACAAAAACCTTTACATACCACATGCTTAAATCCCAAAGCATTAAATTACAAAACCATGCTTAAATCCCAAAGTATTAAAATACAAAACCATGCTTAAATCCCAAAGCATTAAAAGTAGGTTCAACACATGAACTTGCATATATTGGCATTTATAGTGACCCCGGATTGTCGACCACTATCCTTGATTAGTTGACCACTATCTTCATTTAGCCGAATGCTAATCCTTAGTTAACCGATGGTTAACCTTACAATTCAGATACAAGGATCTCTCATGGCAGTCGACCACTACCATAACCCACACCATGTCGATTGCAAGATATAACACCCTTGCCGATTGCAAGATATAACACCCTTGCCCACCGCAAGATATAACACCCTTGCCGACCGCAAGATATAATACCCTTGCCAACTGCAAGCTTAACTCAACCTAAGTGACAACATTATAGTCCGAGTAGCCGACCACTTACCTCAAGGACTCTTAACTACGATCGATTTTATCATATTATAGTGCACTTCATCCGATGGCATGCCAACTATATCCGAATGTTTTCACCTCATGTCACATAGCCAATATATCATTTACAAAACCATTTACTCACTGTTTTACAATGCATTATAAAAAATCATCACATATGCACATTACATTGCTGAAGCAATAAAACCATTCCCGACTGGAATGTAAACCAATGCTCACTAGCATTTAATATACTTTTAAAACCCTACATATGTACCTAAAATTATGTGTTTCCAGTAAGTAAATCAAACCATGTTTAACACCAAAACATGAAATCAACATGCTCATATCCAAATCGATATTCAAGAGCAAAATAAGGAACACTTACTTTCGAGCTTAGGTAAGTGATTCACTCTTACCCTAAACTCCCAAAAACCTTTATTAAACCTTTGAAAGGCATTCAAACCAGTTTTCACTCATCGATACACCTTGTTTTGCTCGCCAACGCGAATCGAGCTCCCGGCAAGCAACAAACAACGCCAAGCTTCGTTACCTTGATTATCCCATGTTTTAATCACATAAAACTAGAGGGCAAATGCATCATTATACATCCAAACCATTGCCAACAAACAATTACCCGTAACTCTTAATTTGCCCACTCAAAAACCATCTGAAACATATCGAAAACATCCACAAACACTTCCAAAAACTTAACCCAACCATAATATAACGATTCAACCCATTAAGCACCATCAATTAACATCTAAAAACCCTTTCCCAACATCCTTTTGCATCCAGCAATGATTAAACTCAATTATCACCCCCAAAACCCTTGATTAACAACCTTAAACATTAGAGATTCAACTTGTTTTAGGATTACAACATTAAAACCAAGTTATTAACTCAATTAAACATCAAAATCATGATCTAATCTGATCAAAATCCCAGCAAAATAGAACAAGTACGAAGATCCACAAATTTCATCAATCAAAACACAATTAAACCAATTTTCCTTAATTAAACTATCAAAACACATTATAAAACAATTGTAAAGAGTCAACAACTTAGCAATTTCAGTAAAGAACCTTTCATTAGAGGAGGAGAATGAACCTTACCTCTAATGGATGCTTTCTCCCTTAATTGGATGATTTACATGAGAAAACAAAGTTAAAACAATAAGGTTTTGGTAAACTAACAACAAAGAATAATTTACAAACAAAAGATTTAAGAAAAGAAAGGTTTACCTGAAGATTTAGAAGAAGAAATTGATGTTTGGCTGGAAAGATTTTGAGAGAAAATATTTTGAGAAAGTTAGTTACGTGATTTTTGTTTTAAAGATTTTAACCACAAATTAACTCTCCCTAACCTATTTATATTTTATAAAACACATTAAAATATCCAATTAAGAGATAAATTCTTATATTAGACTTTTACGGTAATTAACTCCTTAAATATTCAAAGTTTTGACTTTTTACAAAATAGCCACCAAAAACAGTTTTCAAAGTTTTTTATTTTTGTTACTAGTCCAAAATGTCCGATTTCCAAAACTCATTTTCCAAAATTGACTTTACCATAATAATTAATATATTTAATAATGATTTTAGAATATTTTTTTCACAATTTTATCACCTTCAAAAATATTTAATTTGATTAATCCTGAAAACCGACTCGAATCTCTAATACCTGTCCACCGAACCTTCGAACCGACCCTTAAAACATCTAAGCCCAAAACCGGGGTGTAAAACTCTCCCCCACTTAAGAAACTTCGTCCTCAAAATTTACCTAGAGGAAACAAATGCGGTAATTGCTCTAGCATATCCGTCTTGTTTTCCCACGTGGCTTCCTCAGCACCGTGGCTTTCTCGACACCACGGTGACGCCACAAGACCTTAACAAGCTCAATCATCTTGCCACGAAGAACTTTGCCACTGGAATTAAGGATGTCCATCGGTTCCTCGTCATAGGATAAATCCGGCCTCAACTCAATATGCTTTATCAGCATAACATGCGAGGGATCCGACCGATACCTCTGCAACATAGATACATAGAACACATCATGTATTTTCTCCAACTCTAAAGGCAACCTCAACCAATAAGCCACAAGACCAACACGATCAACAACCTCGTATGGTCTAATAAACCTCAGACTAAGCTTACCCTTATGTCTTAATCGCATCACCTTTTTCTACAGCGACACTTTCAAGAATACACGATCGCTCACCGCATATTCAATTTCCATACACTTTAAATCTGTGTAAGATTTATGCCGATCCGTGGCTGCTTTCAAGCGATCACACACAAGCTTTACCTTTTCATTTGTGTCTTTCAACACATCCGGTAAGGAAATATGATTTTCCCCTATCCCAGCCCAACACAAAGGAGTACGACACCTCCAATCATACAATGCCTCTTACGGTGCCATCTGTATAATCGCTTGGTAACTGTTGTTATACGCAAACTCAACCAAAGGTAAGTGCTTCTCTCAGGTTCCTTGAAACTCAATAATGCAGCATCTCAGCATATCCTCCAAAATCTGGATAACCCGCTCAGATTGTCCATCTGACTGAGGATAATACACGGTGCTGAAATTCAACCTCATACCTAAAGCCCGATGCAAACTCACCCAAAACCTTGATGTAAACCTCAGATCTCTATCCGAAACAATGGACTTAGGTACCCCGTGAAAGCGCACGATCTCAGAAATGTACAAGTCTGCCAACTTCTCTAAGGTGTACGTCGTATGCACTGGCAGAAAATGTGCACACTTCGTAAATTGATCCACAATCACCCAAATAGAATCCTTTTTAGCCGGTGTCAAAGGTAACCCTGACACAAAATCCATGGTGATTCTCTTCCACTTCTATTCTGGAATTATCAACGGTCGCAACAACCTAGATAGAAACTGGTGTTCAGCCTTGACCCACTGATACACCATGCACTTAGAAGCAAACTCAACCATATTTTTCTTTAAACCAACCCAGTAGTACACTTCTTTTAATCCACGATACATCTTAACACTACCGGGATACATAGCAAAAGGACCAGAATGTGCCTCTATAAAAATAGTGTGCCTCAACTCCGGATCATCCGGCACCACTATTCGACCCTTGAAACACAAAACTCTATCATCATCAAAATGAAAATCTATCAGATTAACCTCCGACATAACCTTAACACTCTCAACCAAGGAATCATCAAACAGTTGCTTAGCTTTAATCATCTATGACAATGTCGGCTTAACTTGCAACTCAGCTAACAATCTACATTTCCGTGTCACACTCAACCTCGCAAACGTAGCCCTAAGCTCAACCGCTACCTTACGAATCAACGCATCCGCAACCACATTAGCTTTTTCAGGATGATACTCGACCGTCAAGTCGTAATCCTTAAGCACCTCCAACCATCTACGTTGCTTAAGATTCAAATCTTTTTGAGACATCAAATACTTCAAACTCTTATGGTATGTAAAAAACACACTTCTCACCATAAAGGTAATGTCTCTAGATTTTCAAGACGGACACCACAGCCGCAAGCTCTAAATCATGAATTGGATAATTGCGCTCATGACCTTAAGCTGTCTCGATGTATAGGCCATAGCCTTACTATCTTGCATCAGCACACAACCCAAACCAACATAAGACACATCACTATAAACCACAAACTCCTTCCCAGATTCAGGTTGAATCAACGCAGAGCATGTGTTAAAACTTCCTTCAACTTCTCAAAGCTATGTTGTTGCTTCTCCGTCCACACATAAGGAACATTATTCTGCAACAACTTCGTCAACGGTGTCGCTATACTAGAAAACCCATCTACAAAATGACGGTCATAACCAACCAGCCCAAGAAAACTGCGAACCTTCGAAAGAGATTTAGGTTGCTTCCAATTAAAAATAGCCTTAATTTTCTGTGGATCAACATGGATACCCTCCGCGGATACCCCATGACCAAGGAACATCACTTCCTTAAGCCAAAACTCACAATTGCTCAACTTGGCATACAACTAATTATCCTTCAAACCTGCAACACAATCCGCAAATGTCGATCATGTTCTTCCTCAGTACAAGAGTACACGAGAATATCAGCTATAAACACCACCACGAATTGATCAAGATATTCATAGAACACCCCAAGAAGAAACAGTCAGTCGAATGAACCCATGATCCAACAACTCCTGAAACCGTGACTTTAACTTTTCCAATTCATTCGGTGCCATCCTGAAAGGAGAAATGGGTACCGGTGTTGTACCCGCATACGTTCTAATACCAAACTCCACCTCCCTATCCAGCGGTAAACCCGGTAACTCTTCAAGAAAAACCTTCAAGAAACACTAACAACCTGAATGTCCTACACCTGAACACCTTTAACCTCATGATTCATCACAATGGCCAAATAAGCTTAGCAACCTCCTTGCATCATCCTTTTTCGCCCGGGTAGCTGAAATAACATTGGACAAGAACTTTACATTCTCGCCAACCACCACAACTTCATAATCATCGGCTAACCTCAAAGAAATCCTTTTTGACTCACAATCCACAACCGCCTTGTACTGCTCCACCAATCCATACCCAAAATAGCATCAAAACTATATAATGGCAACTCCATCAGATATGCGGCAAACTCATGACCTTGCACAACCAAAGTGCACCGTCTAAACAACTCCATAGTCAAACCATCTCACAAAAAAACAATTTCTAGCACTACACCAGCCCCTGAGAAGTTATCGTAAGTGTGGACATATATATGCATGATTCCTTATATGTCCTATGCATATGGATGCAAAACCTCTAATGTCATGCTCAAAGATGTATGTATGTACTGTCATATTTAAATATATACATACAAGTGTTTTTGCACTGTGCATGATCAACATCCACACCTACTTATAACATTCCCAGTACCAAAATTCTTTCCCATACGATGAAACGTTCTAGCAACCCTCAATTCTTGAGCAAAACACTTTCTCGGTACCACAGTACACTGAACATTATCCAAAAGTAGGTATTTAGAGAATTCCAAACAAGTCTATATCTCGAATGCCACTAGTACACTCGACGATTCCACTAACAGCCATATTGGCCAACGGTTTAAAACCTAATTAGCACCAACCACGCTAGAGCCTCAAGAATAACTCTCAGGTGAACAAACTTCATCTCCTACTCGGTAACTAACATGCCAACTTCTATGATCACAATAGGATAATTCATCAAATGCGTATACTCACTTGAGATAGATGAAAGTATAGACCCTGAATCAACCAAAGATAACAATAACAAGGATTGCAAAGTAAATGTACATGCGATCATATCCATTTCATTACAACCCTCACGATGAGCATAGATCTGTACCGGTCCACAATTTTATGGCCGCACAGTAATAGTATGTATCGGTGTCTCTCTCACAGCGTGAGGAAAAATACGCTTTAGATGATTAGAAGATCTACATCTCTAGCAACTTCTGGTATTTCCCCAACATGTACCCATATGGCGTCTACCACAACGTTCACACTCAGCCATAATACGAACTCTCTGATTACCCTGGCCAACACCATCACCACATTTGTAACCTGACTTGTGCCTCTTATCACGAGACTTTCTATTCTATTTCCCAGAATAGCCAAAATAAACCACTCTCTTACCCGAACCCACATTTGCCGCCTACATAGATGTAACCAAGGATAAACCTTGTTTAACCACCACAGTAGGTGATAATGCTTGCACTTGTTCTCCAGCCATCGCTGCCTAAAAAGATGCCATCGTCGCTTGGATTAACGAGGTCAGATCACCAAAAACTGACACTAAGGAAACCTTGGGTACACCACATGACCCAACGTCAACATGAGGAACCAACAGAGGAGGAGGTAAAACATTAGGTGGATTCCCTTCCTCTTCGTTGTTCTGTCCAACTCTGACATTACCAGCCATTGAACAAGTCTCACGTCGAGCCATGCTAACAAAAGCATCAAAACACATTAAAGTTGGGCTAGCATTAGGCAAAGGATCTAAGACAACCTTATGAAACATTTTAAAACCTCGGTAATAGGCAATGTGTTCCCAATTCATACCCCAACATAATATTAAACAATCATTGAACATATACACAATCACCGTACAATTCAAACATCATTAATTAGTCAAACAAAAATATCCCAATCTTTTGTAACCTGGCTCTGATACCAAAAAATGTAACCCCCTCGACCTGGCCTAGATGCCTGACCGAACCGAGAGAACTACATTAAGTTTGCTGAAGTAAATCGAGGAAAGATTACAAAAACTAGTCCATTTTTTTATCTTATCTAGATGCATATTATTAATCTAGTGTGTACATACTTGCAGCGGGTGAATAAACAAAGGAATCAGACCACGAAAAGGTAACCAATTGCATAACATATATTTTAGGGGCTAAAATGAAAATCTAATAAAATAAAGGACCAAAAATGAAACTAAAGTTACCAATCCTCAATTAGTCCAATTAAATGCTTACATGTCAAACTTCAGGTCAAACGACCACCCAAACTCAGAAAAATTACATTTACAAAATTTAGGGACCAAAATGAAAGAAACATAAGCTTCTAAATATTCCAATAAATAAAATAACTGCAGCACGTAACGGTACGCGTGTAGGTGTTTTGGCCCGCCTTAATAATTTTTGAAACTCAGATTCCAATAGCTAAAACTCGTACCGAAACACTTGCTCGCGTATCGAAACGCCTATCCAAAATGCTTGAGACCGTATCGAAACACTTGCTCAAGTACCGAAACGCTGTGCCTAAAAAGGCTTACCCATATCGAAACACCCTCCCGCGTATCAAAATGCTATGCCTAAAATGGCCTAGCCGTACCGGTACGAGGACACCTTTTTCGATACGCCTAGACTAGTAATGTCCCAAAATGCTGTCTAAACGTACTTTAATGCTAACCAAAACGTTCTAACATGCTTCAAACACTTATACAACATTACTTTAGATACGAACCATACCAAAGCATCACAGAATCAACAACATTACATAGCATTCATACACCCCAAGACATTCTATAGGCATGTTTCCTAATAACATTCTACCAAGCAACCAAAACTCACATTAGGCACTTTTAAGGCATACTCATCATGCTCACGCATCTAAAGCATCAAAACAAACTTGCTTGAATCATCAAAACATGGCAACCATCGAAGGTTAACTAGATGCATTCTTATACAAGCACCTAGTCTCAACTATAAGCAAAGATCATCAGCCAACTTATCGGCATCAATTCAGCCTTACAATCTAGCACATAACATGCTTAAAAACCATGGGAAAATAGAATTACAAATCCCCAAAATATGGTGAACACAATGCCTTATTAACCGGAAACATAAACCGAGTTCATACTCAAAGTAGTCATTGTCTTGGATCCCTTTAAACTTTGCCCTTGCAGCCTACAAACTTCAATGCTTTGCATCATTAGAAAAAATAGAGCGTAAGCACACATGCTTAGTGAGGATGCTCTTAAAACAATGATGCAATATAACCCTTGAAAACTAAACACTTATTTTCGATCCATGCTTACGACCTAAGCAATTCCAATGATTCCAAATCAAACATGCATATCGACCATATGCAAAAACTTTTACATACCACATGCTTAAATCTCAAAGCATTAAATTTCAAAACCATGCTTAAATCCCAAACCATCAATTTACAAAACCATGCTTAAATTCCAAAGCATTAAATTACAAAACCATGCTTAGATCCCAAAGCATTAAAAAGTAGGTTCAACACATGAACTTGCATATATTGGCATTTATAGTGACCCCGGATTGTCGACCACTATCCTTGATTAGTCGACCACTATCCTCGAGCTGACCGCTAATCCTTAGTTAACCGACGGTTAACCTTACAATTCGGATACACGGATCTCTCATGGTAGTCGACCACTAGCATAACCCACACCGTGCCGACCGCATGATATAACACCCTTGCCGACCGCAAGATATAACACCCTTGCCCACCGCAAGATATAACAACCTTGTCGACTACAAGATATAATATCCTTGCCGACCGCAAACTTAACATCAACAAGGGGAACCGACTGCTCAACCCAAGTGACAACATTATAGTCCGAGTAGCCGACCACTTACCTTAAGGACTCTTAACCACGATCGATTTTTATCATATTATAGTGCACTTCATCCTAAGGCTTGTCAACTATATCTGAATGTTTTCACCTCATGTCACATAGCCAATATATCATTTACAAAACCATTTACTCACTGTTTTACAATGCATTATAAAAAATCACCATATATGCACATCACATTGCTAAAGCAATAACACCATTCCCGACCGGAATGTAAACTAATGCTCACTAGCATTTCATATACTTTTAAACCCCTGCACGTGTACTTAAAATTATGTGTTTCCAGTAAGTAAATCAAACCATGTTTAACACCAAAACATGAAATCAACAAGCTCATATCCAAATCGATATTCAAAAGCAAAATAAGGAAAACTTACTTCCGAGCTTAGGTAAGTGTTTCACTCTTACCCTAAACTCCCAACAACCTTTATTAAACCTTTGAAAGGCATTTAAACCAGTTTTCACTCATCGATACACCTCGTTTTGCTTGCCAACGCGAATCGAGCTCCTGACAAACAACAAACAACGTCAAGCTTTGTTACCTTGATTATCCCCTATTTTAATCACATAAAACCAGAGGGCAAATGCATCATTATGCATTCAAGCCATTGCCAACAAACAATTACCCGCAACTCTTAATTTGCCCACTCAAAAACCATCCGAAACATATCGAAAACATCCTCACACACTTCCAAAACTCAACCCAGCCATAATATAATAATTCAACCCATTAAACACCATCAATTAACATCTAAAAATCCTTTCCCAACATCCTTTTGCTTCCAGCAATGATTAAACTCAATTATCACCCCCAAAAACCCTTTAATTAACAACCTTAAACATTAGAGATTCAACCAACATTAAAACCAAGTTATTAACTCAATTAAACATCAAAATCATGATCTAATCTGATCAAAATCCCAGCAAAACAGAACAAGTACGAAGATCCACAAATTTCATCAATCAAAACACAATTAAACGAATTTTCCTTAATTAAACTATCAAAACACATTATAAAACAATTGTAAAGAGTCACCAACTTAGGAATTTCAGTAAAGAACCTTTCATTAGAGGAGGAGAACGAACCTTACCTCTAATGGATGCTTTCTCCCTTAATTGGATGATTTACATGAGAAAACAAAGTTAAAACAATAAGGTTTTGGTAAACTAACAACAAAGAATAATTTACAAACAAAATATTTAAGAAAAGAAAGGTTTACCTGAAGATTTATAAGAAGAAATTGATGTTTGGCTGGAGAAATTTTGAGAGAAAATATTTTGAGAAAGTTAGTTACGTGATTTTTGTTTTAAAGCTTTTAACCACAAATTAACTCTCCCCAACCTATTTATATTTTCTAAAACACTTTAAAAAAGACAATTAAGGGATAAAGTTTGATATTAGACTTTTAGGGAAATTATCTCCTTAAAGATTCAAAGTTTTGACTCTTTACAAAACAACCACCAAAAATAGTTTTCAAAGTTTTTTATTTTAGTCACTAGTTCAAAATGTCCGGTTTCCAAAGCTTGTTTTCCGAAATTGACTTTACCATAATCATTAATATATTTAATAATGATTTTAGAATATTTTTCCACAATTTTATCACCTTCAAAAATATTTAATCTGATTTAATCTCAAAACCGACTCTAATCTCTAATACTGGTCCACCGAAACTTCAAACCGACCCTTAAAATATCTAAGCCCAAAACTGGGGTGTTACACTATGGGTTCGAGAGCATAGAGATGCCTCCGATCACTTCGCGCTCATTCTTACAAGAGTGTTGAGAAAAAGCTCCACCCATCAGAGCTTATTTCACCAAGAGTGAGAGTTGCCTCAACCCAATCTATGGTTGTTTCTCTAAGGGTATGAGATGCTTATATCTAACTTATATCTTGGTTCAACTCACTCCCATATTTGTAAGGGCGTAGGGTCCTTTCGCATCACTTATGTTTAATTCTTCGAGGGTGTCGAGATACCTCTACTCAAATTATACTTCACTCTTTGACGTTGTCAAGATACCTCCACCCATAATTATGTCTAATATTCCAAGGGAGTCCAATAACTCCCGCCCAAATTATGTCAACTCCCAAATGACAATTAAGTTATGACCTCCACAAAAACAATAAGGGAGAGAGCTCTGAAAAAGCCCGACTCGACGATTTAAACTCACTACAACACGTTTTTCCCCTGAAGAGAAAGACGAACATACACGATAGCGCAAGGTAGGCAAGCTAAAACCTTAAACACACCCAAAAAGCAAACTGCGAGGTACATACAACTGGAAGACAAATTCATTAATATATCAAGAGTTACAAAATTACAATACATTAATCTTATCCCCTAAAATGACCCTAGATTCCAAAACCCAAAAGCCTTCACTTATTATTCGGGGTGTCCTCCAGCCCAGAATCTAAAACCCTACCTACTGGAACAAAAGGCTCACCAGCCTCCTTCATGCAAATGTAAGGCAAATGCTTCATGCGAGCATTCTCCCAAGCCCTACTTGAGAGGTTAAAAATATCAAAATTTACCCCAGCTCCAACTATATCCCAGTAGCAACTGAGTTCCAAGTCGCTTAAGTTTAAAAACCCCGTAGCCACCTGGACAACACACACTAAGCTACGCTCAAACTGGTTTGTGTAGCCTTAAATTCCTGTCAATTACCCTCAACGACGGCTCTTGCAGCTTCCTTCACATTTACCTCATCCTCTAACTATCTAATCCTTTGCTCAAAAGTTTTTCTCTCACTCTGCATCTGGGTAATCTCCTTTTTTCCTTCGTCTCTGCGATGACCTTCATAGTAAGCTCCTTCTACTTGTGAGTGGCCTCCTGAGCAAGCGCATACTTATTCTATTCGTCAGCAGCCGTCGCTTTAGCCTCCTTTAAGCTGTCTTGAATTTCGATCAGTAGCTGCCTTATAGTTCAATTTCTCGGACCATAGAACCAATTTTATTATTGGCTTCGAGAAGATCTCTTTACTTAACGGCGAACTCTTTTCGCTAACGAGCGTTGGTTGCCTCAATATCAGCCATAACGGGATGCATCTCCTCACCCACCTAGTAGAACAAGATCTACAACCTACTCGAAACCGAGCACACTTCGACTAATAATTGAGTAGCTTTAACATGACGGGCTCTACAAAGATCAGGAAAAAGAACTGCCTTATCCCTTCTATCCCCCAAACTCGGCACTAAAAGAACCCCTGCCATAGGCAGAAAATAGGTCAGTACGTCTCAAACAAGTAGTGAGTGAAATCATCAAACATATATACCTAAAATGGGTTGTAAAGAGCTTGACACTTCTCCACGACGAATTATTTGGCCTAATAAGCATGTGGACACCCCTGGAAAACTTGTCACTCACACCAACGCTATTAGCCGACCGCAGCGAAGCAAAATAAGACACAAAACAAACATACATGCTGCAATAGAATCAAGGGGCGCCGCAACAGTAGAAACTTCGACACTCCCAAGAAGCATATCCATCTTGAAAGCTGGTCTCCTTTCTACAGCAGCTGGTACTGAGTTAATGAGCACCTTCTCTAATGCCCTCGTCATAGGTACAAAGACCTTATCAGCCAATTTGGACCTTTTCCCCGAAGTACCCTTGCCCACCAAAACTCTCAACAAGGGCATTTTCCTCTTCTACCCGCCTAGGAAGACAACCCCCGCACTTGACCCTATTAGAACAACATTGAGCCTGACACAACCTGCGACCTTTGCCCACCAAAATCACACAATCATTATAGTAGTTACAGACACGACCTTTTATTTTTAGTCTCCACTCGTGCCACTTTGTACCATGCCCTCGACTAAGGGGCAAGTGTTATACCCCGCTCAAGCCTTTAGAATCAGTAGTCTCCAAAAAGGTACAACCATCTTTGAAGCACATAGTGTCCGCTCTAAGCCTCAGCAAGCAAAGCCTTATGGCCTGGCCTAGAGTCTCCCTCCTCAAGGCTACTCTATCATCGACACGACAGTCATCGAGTCCATATGACTGGCCAGCTAAGTTTACTACCTGGCAGCAAAAGCATAGGCTAAAAAGCCTATGGGCTAAAGACCAAGTCCTATCCTGATGACCCATCAATAGCCGTCACTAGAACTGGCTCAGTCCCATCGAACAATGTCTTTCACCTACTCGAGATGAACAAGAGAGCATACATCACCTACTCGAGACCTCCGCTCTATCTCTCTTTACCCCCAGTGGCTCTCTGCCCACATTAAAATGGGTGAACCACCACCGATTGTCACCAACCACCGTCCCATCTTTACCACCGTCTCTATCTCCTCGTCTGGTGTTCGATCTTTCTGACTTCAACAAAATAAAATGGCATAAGTTTTCACTGTTATATTATGGTATCACTCTGTTAATCGTTTTTCTCTTGTATCATGAACCCCAACAACTCTGCACACAGTATCCACAAATACAAACGAAGTCACAACTCCCTTGATTACAATCGGAGCCGTTTCTAATATTTTAGTGGCCCTAGGGCGATTTAAAAATTGGGTCCTAAATTAGGAATTTAAATTACGGTTGTAATCACATTTTTGGTCATGTTGTATTTATCGTCATTGAGAACATAACAAGTGCTATTTTGGTCACAATGAGTATCACAGTTGTGAATTTTTAAAAATATATGTATGTGGACATAACAGTTGCATGTATCACGGTTTTGGATAGTGCCTCTACCGCTATATAACAGTCGCTATTGCCATTGCAAAATGCTATTTAAATCTTTTTCCCTAATAGCAAGTTTTGAGGAAAAAATTAAATTTTAAGAGTAGGTCAATAATAACAAGTATTGAAATTTTTGGGTCCCTAATGACAATTATTGAAAAAATTGAATTATAAGAGTATGTCCATAACAACAAATATTGAGGAAAAAATTGAGCCCTTAATAACAAGTATTAAAAAATTAAATTTTAAGATTTGAACCCAATAATAAATAGTGGAAAAAAACCCTCTCAATATCAAGTATTGAAAAAATTAGACATTTAATAACAAGTATATTAAAAAAAGAATTGGATCGTTAATAATAAATATTAGAAAAAAATAAAATTTTAAAGTAAATCTTAATAATAAATATTTTTTTGAATGGCCTAATAATAAATATTCTTATATCATACATAGATACATATTATACAATATTTGGGCCCACTCGTCCTCTTTATTCTTTTATTTTTAATTAAGTTTTAATCTTCGTTACTTTCAAAGTTGTGGGGCCCACTCCTCATTCAAGAACGTTAATATTGCTATATTATTTTCAAGGGCTCTACGCGAGCGCCCCTATTACTCTAGCTTAGGGACGGCTTTAATTACGATCAATGTTGTAGGCATAGCTCAAACTTCATTAAAATTTACATTCATATATACGACACCATGGTTTTTATACTCCGTGAATATTTTTAGTTAAATTTCCTTTTATTTTTTAAAATTTCTTATTAAATATCTTAAAATTATTAAAAAATAGTTAAACTTTCAAAATTTTTAAATTTTTTTGATTAAGACTCTAATTTTTTTAAAAATTCAAGTTGCGCTTACCCCAAGTTCCGCTACTACATGTTTGTTGGACAACCCATCACACCTAAAAAAAATTTAATTTTTTTCATTTAACACTTCAATTTTTTAAAAAATTTAAGTTTGAACCCAAATTTTTACACCAAATTTCTTCACTACACGCTTGTTGAACAATCCATCACACCTCAAAAGACGAGACAAAAACAAATACAGATCGCAGGGAAAGGGAACTGGAAAAGAATGTCACTTGTCTTACCAATCATTCATGTTGTGACTTAAGATATTATTTCCAAATTAGTATCCTCCATGAACTAACTTCATTGATTACTACACGTGGAAGGAACCCGTCAATTTATTGTATGCTCAAATGTCAAATATCAAGGGTTCTTAAAAGCCACTACCGGCCAACCACTAAACTTTGAGGGAAATAGTTTTGTAAACCCTTCCCTTGGAGTGCATTATTTAAAATTCTTATTAAGTTTGTTCCAAAAAATTCTCATTAAATTTTAGGGTAAAGTACATAAATAGTCATTAAACTACCTCAAAAATTACAAAATGATCACCAAACTTTCAAAAGTTACATAATGGGCACTAAATTTAATTTTTGTTATAAAATGATCACTGAGCCGCTAACTGCCGTTAAGTGAATGACGTGACAGTTACAATAATTTGAATAATAACACATTTAATCCTCTATATTTACACATTCAATCAATTTAATCCTAATTTAAACCTTATTGTTGATGTCTAAATTGGTTGAATGTGTAAATATGGAGGATTAAATGTATTGTTATACAAATTTTCGTAACTGTCATGTCACTCAGTTAACGGTTCAATGACCATTTTGTAACAAAAACTAAAGTTTAATGCCCATTATGTAATTTTTGAAAGTTTCGTGACCATTTTGTATTTTTTGTAATAGTTTAGTAACCATTTATGTACTTTACCCTAAATTTTATTTTCTTTCCATATCTTTAATTGAGTTCCTTTTTAACTTTTTCAATAGTTCTTATTAAGTTTTAAACTTCTTAAGAATTTTAATTTAAGTTTCTAAAATTTTTAAGGAAAAAACTTTGATACACAGGCCGTGTAAAACTAATTTTACACATGCATAGTAATTTTAGGGCTTGGGTTTTAGTTTAGGATTTAAAGTTTTGGGGTTTAGGTTGTATGGTTTAGAATTTAAAGTTAGTATTTAAAATTTAGTGTATAGGATTTAAGGTTTAGGGTTTAGTTTTTAGGATTAGGATTAAGAATTTAATATTTGAATTTTTTATAGTGTAAATACAAATTATTTTGTTAAAGCTTGTGTAAAAC
This sequence comes from Hibiscus mutabilis, assembly GCA_019671005.1. Taxonomy (NCBI): domain Eukaryota; kingdom Viridiplantae; phylum Streptophyta; class Magnoliopsida; order Malvales; family Malvaceae; genus Hibiscus; species Hibiscus mutabilis. The sequence goes on along the minus strand of CM033728.1, from coordinate 42,815,561 downwards.
TAATTTACACATAAAGAAACAATAAAATCAAAGTTTTACCCAATTTTTAATGATCCCTATTGCACTTTGCAAACCATAACCATTCAGTGCTAACCGAATAATCGATTACCCGAATATTCGTTTAATTTGCTTGTGGTTGTTTTCTTTATTCATAAATTTTAACAATATAAAAAAATTTTTTTAAAATCGACAGAGAATTAAATATATAAAAATATTTAAAAATGCTACATAATTCATACACAAACATCATCCAATAAAAATTATAAGTCCATAACCTGATAACCATAATCATAATCAAATAAACATTGTTAACCGGCATCATAAAAATATAACCATAGCAGATAAGCAGAACACAAAATTATCCAATTACAACTTACAAACCTAACAAATATTTAAGAGAAAATTAAATACATAACATCAGCAAACAGTAGCACAAAATAACAATTAATGTCTCATTAAAAAAGTAAAATCAAGTACTTGAAAAAAAACAACAACAAACTTAATCATCGTACATGTTGAGAATCTCTATATCTTTGATGATTGCAGCATCTACTAAATCTAAAAAAAAAAAAAAAACAAAATATTAGTTAGTTAAGTAAAAAATAATAATAGAAAAAAATAGGTGAAGAAAAGAGAAGGTAAAGAAAAAAAACTTTTACCTGATTCAAGCTTTTCAAGATCTTCAAGTGTCTCCTCTACAAAAAGTGGAGAATGCAAAGTCCTCAACCAATTTTGAGAACAAATTAATGCCTCTACTGTTCTAAGACTCAATGAACTCCTGAATGGGTCAAGAACTCGACCACCGGTACTAAATGCAGATTCAGATGCAACTGTAGAGATAGGCATAGCTAGCACATCCTTAGCCATTCGAGAAATAATGGGAAACCTTGCAGCATGTTTTCTCCACCAATCTAGTATGTCAAAGGTTTTACCAGGAATTTTTTCACATTCTTCAGCTAGATACTTATCTAATTCTGTCTTTTTTTCCAAACCACCATAACCAATTTCTCTCTCAAACTGATTCTCTAGCATAGTCTGAACATCATCCATATCATTAATAGTAGTAGCATCCACTTCTAAATTCATGGAAGTAACACTAGAATCTAACCCCTTATCATTTGCATCAAACACAACAACATATGAAGCAAACATAGAAGATAAAGCATGACTAATTCTATCACGCAAGTCCGTTGCAATATCCTCATCAAATGATTTCTCAATCACCCAATTGACATATTTCCATTTACGCCTTGGATCAAGAAGCACAACAATAAATAACATCAAGTTGATGTTATTAATGTTTCCCCAATACTTTTCTTGTTTCTTTTTCATGCTTAATGCCATTTTCCTGAGTTTAGGATCTATGCACTATCACATTTCATTGATATCAATCCCAATTCCAAAAATTTCTTGCAAATACATATTTCCAGTGACATAAAGTGAACCAGACAGCCTTACTGTAGCTTCATAGAAATTTTTTAGAAAAAAAATTAAGTTACAAATACAATCCCAATCATCATCAGTAGGCACCCCATCATACTTGGCTAACTCAACATGATATCTAACATCATTTTTGGACAATAAACTAAAAGCTTTTTGAAATTTTAAAACACTTTCTAGCATTAAAAATGTAGAATTCCACCTAGTCTCCACATCTAAACACACAAGACTCTTGTTATCAATCTTTTCTTGTTGCACACAAGCCTTAAACCTTTGTAATCTAGCTGGAGAAGAACGCACATATCTAACAGCAGCACGCATCTTGAAAACAAAACGATCACATTCTTTCAAACCATCTTTAACAATTAAATTTAAGATATGAGAAGCACATCTCATATGTAAAAATTCACCATTTAAAACACATCCATCCCAACTATTAAGTCTTTCCCTCAAATGAGCAATTCCTGCATCATTAGAACTAGCGTTGTCTACTGTTACTGTAAATACATTTTCAATTCCCCAATCAAGCAAACATCCTTCCACAGTTTTTCCAATTGCTTCCCCAGAATGACTAGAAATTGGACAAAAATTCAAAAAAAATTTGTGCAAGTTTCAATTTTCATCAATGAAATGGGCAGTCAAACACATGTAACTAAGGTTTTGGCAAGATGTCCACATATCAGTTGTCAAGCAAACTCTAGGCTTAGTATTCTTAAAAAAGTGTTTCAATCTATTCTTCTCTTCCCCATATATGCTAAAACAGTCTCTAATTATAGTCCAACGTGAAGGAACAATAAACTTTGGTTGCATCACTTGACAAAATTCAAGAAAACCCTCCCGTTTTACAAACTTAAAAGCTAATTCATCAACAATCACCATTTTTGCTAATGCTTTCCTACAAGCATCGTGATCAAATTTCCAATTTTCAAGTTTAGGGGGTTGTACTGTACCATCAAGACGCACACACCAGACTGAAAAGATAAGATTTTTTGAGACTTGTCAACGTTAGGTGGATACTTTTTACACCTTAATAGATGATTAGACAAAGAGCTGGTTCCATTATAAGATGCGCAAGCAATTTGTTTTTCATAGTATGAACATACAGCTATATTTTCACCAAGAGATTCGGATTTATTAAAATGATCCCATACCCAAGATCTTCTTTTGCTGCCAACTCCTTTTTTGGCCTTTTTTTAGGGTGGAGGCATCGAGCATTGAGTTTCATTTGTTGTTGAATGAGTATGATTTTGTGGCTGATTGGAGTCTGAAAAATCAGGATTGCTCCCATAAGTTTCTATTGAAACACTTTGATGTTCGGGGATAGAAGACATCTGAAAAAATAACAAAAAATCAGTTAGTTTAGTAAAAAGAATTTTTTCCAAATCTCAAATAGAAAAAAGATTTTTTCCAAATCCCAAATCTGGGATAGATTGATATTGCAAAAAAAAAAAAGCATAAAAATAGAAATTATACAAATAAGAGGCATTCCTTAGGCAACATCCAGTATCGAAGTTGAAATTTTAAATAAATTGGTGGATATTGCAAAAAATTAAAAAATAGCATAAAAACATAAACTATACAGATAAGAGGCATTCCTTAGGCATTCCCAAATCTGAAAAAATATACCATGATGCTCCTGTAATTAAAATTGTTTGAGAAATGAGATGATTGTTGCATTCCTTAGGCAACAAATCAATGTGTTGTCCATTTAGGAGTAACAAAAACAATGAGGGTTCAATTTCAAGTTTATAGACTCAAATCCCAAATCAACAGAAACAATATCGAATTGAAAAATAACAAAATCATTGCAAACCAAAAAGAATCGAATTGAATATAACCCAAATCCCAAATCGAACAGAAATAATATCAATTAAAAAAACAAACATTAAAACAAAGTGAAAATTGAAAATACCTGAAATTTTTTAGAACAAGATGCAAACTGATGGATGTTTAAGAATCTAAGGTTTTATTTTTGTGTGAAAATTTTGATAGAGAGAGAGTCAGAGAAAAATAGAAATAGGAAGTTTTTGTTTCTTTAAAAATAAGAAAAAAACAGTCGCGTTACCACTTGACCATTTTATATTAGGCTAAAATTTTTTACTTTTTAGGGAAAATAAAACTTTCAAAAATTTAAATATATGTCTTCTTTCTAATTGTATTTTTCAATTACTTCCTATTTTATCGAATAAAAATGAAAAAAATATTTTTTTATTTATGTCGGGTCGGATTGGGTCAAATTCGAATTTTTACTTTAAAATTCAAGTCGAGTGGAACATCATAAAATGTCAAATCGAATTAGATTCGAATAAATATGTTAAAATTTCAAATTAGATACAAACCAACAAAAAACCCGACCCATAATCATCTTTGTACAAAACAGATGCATACACATCATGTTTTTAGGTATATACTTTATTAATTTATGGAATTGACTACTACTAAATATTGGTGTTTATGCTCATTTTGTGTAGGGTGCATGTGCGGGACGAAAAGACAATGTTTTGACAAGTATGCATGTGAGGAACTTAAGGATGGCACATGAACTTGTTCCGCTAAGCTTACAACTCTTCTTGATTAAAACTCTTCATAAGAGATTAAAGATTTGCATTTTATTTAAATTAGAATCCTTATTTACTTTTTAGTTTTTCTTTAGGAAATTATGTTATAAAACTTCTATATTTGTTGAGAAGTTGAATACTAAGGGATCTCTCCCAGGATTTTTCACATGAAATTTATTTGCTGATCTCTCGGTTTCTTAAAAATTATGAATTTAATTCTAACCAATTTGACATGTAAAGTTGTGAGATTTGAAATCGTTTTTTTTTTTTTTTGTGTATTATATTTATTTTTTTCTCCGGTTTTTGGATATATAATATTAGAGGTGTTCGATCGGTCGGTTCGGTTAATCGACCGAACCGAACTACCCAAAATTCATTAACCAAATTATTTTCCTTTTAACAGTTAACCGAACCAATTTTTTTTCAAAAAATTTTAAACAAATTGAAAAAAATCGGTTAATTCGGTCGGTTTTTGAATTAACCAAAATTTTGTATAATTTTTTGGGTAAATTACACAAATTATGTTAAAATAATCTTTTCAATCACTGAACTTTCAGAAGTTATAAAACAATCATTAAACTTATCTAACTATTACAAAATGGTCATTGATTGATTTCACATTATAAATTATTGATAAATATTGAAAAGTTTAATGACCATTTTGTAATAATTCAATAAATTTAGTGATTATTTTGTGCTAATTTGATAAAGTTTAATGATTATTTTATAATATATCAAAAAATTTAATGATCATTTTATAATTTTTAAAAGTTCAATGACCCAAAAATAAATATATGTAATATATATTATATTTAATATATAATAATTTCGGCTAATTAACTGATTTCGAACCGAATTAACCAATAACCGAAGTTTGAAAAAATTATTAACCATTAACTAACTGAACCTAAAATTAACCGATCGATTAACAGAAAAAAACTTCAATTCAGTCGGTTAATTCAGTTAAAACCAAACTTTGAACACCCCTATATAATACTGTCTTTGAATATTTAATCCTATTTTTTATTCAAGAAGGGTTCAATGTTTGATATTTGGAATAATATGTCGGTTAGGTTATTTGATCCCTAATTCAAAGCAATATCCTTGTGTAGTTGGGTTATGCCAAGGGAAGAAGTGGTTTAATTTAAGAATGTGTTTGGACGAGAAATTTTAAGGAGGAATTTCATTTTCTATTACGATTTCTAAGATTCTAAAAATGAATTCATTTATTTGAATAAAGATGATTTGTCAAAATTTCTCATTATCTTATTTCAACTTATACACACGATCTCAGTTATAAAATAAATAAAAAAAGTTAAAGTTCAAAGTATCACTATTATTTAATTTAAGGAAAAAGTTTGATACGCAAGCTGTGTAACTAAAATTTACACAAGTATTTTAGTTTTAAGGGTTAAGGGTTTAGTTTAGAGGTTTAAGATTTAGAATGTAAGGAAAATTTTAGAATTTAGGTATAGGGTTTAGAGTTTAAGGTTTAGGGTTAAGACTTTAAGAATCGGGATTTATAGTGTTGTTAGTATTGGCTAACTACGGCCACGCGAATACCCAGTTGCAACCCTCTGCAAACATACCAACAGGGCCAAAGTCATTTCATTACGGATTCGACATGCGAACGCTACCCAAATCACGTGCACAAATCACGTGATTCGCGTCAATGCTCGAGTCACAACAAACCCAACCCACTAATACACATGTCCTCGTCGATTGACACATGCCTTCGCACCATCCAACCCTTTATAAGGAGCCATACATCCAAAAAAATAGGACAGATCCAAGAGGATTGAGACCAAATCCCAAAGAACAAAAACAACAAGAACCCAGATCTCTATCCTAAAAAGGACCAAAAAATCATTATCCAATGGGGTTGCTCACATTAGTGATCAACAATTGGTGCGGTGAGCATGGATCGAACACACCTTCAGTCTGATTCTTGAGAAATGATGACGAGCGATCCCTAGCCAGAAACTATGGAGGAAGTACAAGAGGAAACCTCATTCTCCCAACCCATAAGCAACCGGCTACCTAATATGCAAAGTAGACTAGAAATCATGGAGGAGTACACTCGTACCTCGTTAAAGCAACTTCAGCAGCAACAAGAGTGTATCAGAAAGCAGATGCAACATTCAATAATAAAGCACGATTAGAGAGTGATAGAGAAATCGCGGGCAACTACAATTAAAACGACTGAGGGGGAATGCATGCATGCAACAAGAATCAACCAGGGCACCTAAACTCTGACAGATGTGAATTCCATAAGGCGCAAGGCCACGACATAGATGAGTGCGTCCATTTGAAGGATGGAATAGATTCTGCCGTTAGAAGGGGACAATTGGAAAGGTTTATTACGCGCAAAACAAAGGGGCGCTCAACAAAAACAAGGCAAAAAATACAAGAAGTCCAGGTGAGAGATATAAAAGTCAAGAGTAGTACATGGGGAACATCAGGCACAAGAAGTAGAAAATCCGGATGATAGACGCAAGAAGCCTTTGCGTTCACTTTGCTAAAATAAAGGAAATAATTTTTGCCGATGAAATTCGTAAACAAAGTTGTCCCTTGTGACCCTCAGTAGCAGAGACAAGTAATAGCGAGAGAATGGCAACTCGTCACCAAGCAAAGACACGTCAAACAGGCAAAGGTACGACCTAGCTTATACCGCTTAATGTATTTCCCGCTTTAACCTTTCATCATTATCTACATTTTGCTGCAAAATTTCAAATCTTATAAATCATCTTACACATTCTATATGACTGTTTTGGCTAATGAAAGTACCCCTCCTACTAATGTTTCTTCAATACTAAATTCCCTCGACCGCAAAGAAGAAAGGTTCGCTAGCTACTTCCATAGTAAGTGTGCATAGTAAAGCGACCACAAAGAAGAAAGGTTCGCTAGCCACTTTCATAATAAGTGTGCATAGTAAAGCGACCTCAAAGAAGAAAGGTTTGCTAGCCACTTCCATAGTAAGTGGGCATAGTAAAGCGACCGCAAAGAAGAAAGGTTCGATAGCCACTTCTATAGTAAGCGTACATAGTAAAGCAACCACAAAGAAGAAAGGTTCACTAGCCACTTCTACAGTAAGCGTGCACAGTAAAGTGACCAAATAATAAGCGTGCAAGAAACTGTATAATGATCAAAGTTATTTCACCTATGGGGCAAGAACCTTCCCAACTCAAGGTAGCTACACAATTGTACAATCCGCTCCGAGAGAGCGACATAATTACATAAGAAAAAACAACGAACAACAAACTCTTCCATGAACTATCCTCACATTGGGCCAAGCGTTCACTATTTATTCACTTCGCAAACTTAAAAGAATTGGAAATTTATTTTTATGTGTCACCTTAAAAAGCAGTCCACACACCAGAACATAAGCATAACTTTATAGCTTATTCTCCACGAGTTTTTCATCACAGGGGACAATGTGAAAGGGCTAGATGTCCCTCAAGAATAATAACAAGGTACCATCAACTATTGTTCTAAAGAAAGTCAAACCATTCCCAATTTACACTAAAAATATAGAGAAAGAGCTAGATATCCGCCATTTTCAAGAAAACACATGACGAATAATATATTACAAAATATAGTTAACCCTCAAACCATGTTCGCAGTTTATTTAATCCATAAATTTTCAAAGGATAGAGGTTAATACATCCTCTTCAAGAAAGAAATAGTTGCGGAACGCAACACCCCCAAATCGAATGGGAAAATGCAACATTATTTATATAAGAAAAACGTTAGATATCAACACAAAAATATAGATTTTCACTTTATATGGCAAAAAAACATTCCTATGCTTAGATATAACAAAATATTACAACCTTATACCCTTCAAAAGGAACAAAATTCCAAAATTTCTTTTATAGGAATCAAATATATGTTAGGCATAAATATTATCGCCAAGTTCACTTCGCCAACATATCGAGAATAAGTACTTTTTTTTGTTTCTCCAAATTAAACCTCTCTTAAATGAGAGTCTTTACTCCGATCAACCCTCATTGTAGTACCGGGATGAAGCACATAAACAACTTGAAACAAACAACTGCCACTCCTCCAGGATCTATGAAATAAGGCCTTTGAACGCTGATCATAGCTACAAATAAAAGCCCTCACCAACAATTCTACAAATGAAAGCCACAAAGGAAAGTCACTATGTAACACCCTGATCCTAATCCCAATCCAAAGTGCTACATTTGGGTCACCTAAGATCGACCCATCAAATTTCCAATTTAAATCCATAAGTTTAGCCATCATTTAAAAACATTAAGCATCCATAGATTCGTGTAATTAAATAAGTTTACAAATCAGGAGCTCCGAGTTTAAAACACCATAATCCAAAATAATATTTCAAATGGAGTTACAGACTCAACAATGGTAAGGTCCTATGAATACATTAGCCCAAACTAAAATAAGTACTGTACTCTGAAACGAACGCGGTACTGGGGAAATCTTTGTCGACGTGCTCCTCAAAAAGATGACATGTCAACCTACGCACGAAAAAACCACACATCCGTACGCTGAGCTAACAAAGCTTAGTTGTACATTTCTACTCTGCCACAATTCGTGATTATCGTAAAATAAGCATGCAAGATAAAATAGTCATAGAGCATAGATAAGGATTTTTTTTATCTATGTGCTATCATCTAGCCTACACAAGATAGAGTACTTAGATCACCTATCCCAAGGTATCAACAAATCTACAAGAAATCTTACATAATCCACAAGTTTTACCATACTCGAGGTCACATAGCCTATCGAGATACTCGAGCTCACACCGCCTATCGAGTTAATACATGTCATGCCTTGATAATTCAACCATAGGGTGTATAAGCTATCAATCTATAGCAACCACACAACATACATAAATACATCTATACATCATCCACATAATGGCCAACGAAACCCTACTTTACATGTGCTCACACAGCCGTCGGGTTACCCGTGTTCATATAACCATCGGGTTAAATAGACCATATACGGATCACCATAGCCATGAATACATCCTAGACATACTTGGATCACATTAGCCACAAGTAGTCTTTACCTGAGGTTACTCAGCCAATCAGGTGACTTGAGCTCACTCAGTCTATCAAGTTTATTACCTTATCCAGATCACCATAGCCATGGATAGGTTTCTAACTGCACCTAGATCATTGATCCCGTGGGTATGTCGAATGTACTTATTCACACAGCCTGAAGTACGTATCTCCTTATATAAGTATCGTATTACTGACTCTAGGACATCCAAATTCGTTTACCACAACATAAGATAACACATGCTCCATGAGCACTCATACACCTCACCAAAAGGTAAGTGGCACCAAGCTAAGCCATCAACAAATGCCCCAAGGCATGAAACTAACCATCAGGGTTATATCGAGTCATCATTTACCAAGCTATTACACATTATTCTTATCTATGAGGGTTAAACCTCATTTTTTTTAGTTTTACAATTCATTTTACTACCTTAGAAGCCCATTGGACAATAGCCTCGAATTATCAACCCCTCGAACTCAACTTCATATTTTTGGGGTAGATTGCCCAGGCAGTACCGATACCCCATTATGCGTATCGATACCGTTATTAAATCAATTAGGGTACCAATACGCCTACACGTGTATCGATACCCAAAATGGCTACTAGAAAAATCCATCTAGACTACGCATACTAGTACCTTCCCCAAGTGTACCAATACTCATTTTTTACAGGAATATGGGTTAATCAATAACCCTGTATCGGTACACAGTCTATGTGTACCGATACTCTTTTAGTAACGATACGCACCTAAGTATGCCGGTACAAAACTTTGCTTCTAAAATTTAATGGAATAATTGGGTATCAATACGGCTCAATCTCGTACCGATACTCCCCTTAAATCTTGCATGTGTTCATCATAAATAACACAGGGTTGGTACGGGCTCCCCGTATACTAAAATCGAAGACCAAAAATAGTTTCTAAGGCTCGAGAAATCACTTCCTAAGCCCCCCAAACGTAACCCTCAACCTTTCAACTTAAACCTATATATTATGGGAGTTATTTAAGGTGGTTTACTACCATTTTTACACCTTACTAACATTAAATCCGAGATTTACCATTAACAAGGCTTTAAGCTATCATTACACCAAAACTAGCAATCTTAACCATAAAATCAAGCAAGACAATTAATTTATGATATTCAAGAATCAAAGGAGTTAAAAATGTATTGACATTTACCACTAACTCAGATTTGCTTCCCACACTAAAAAATCCTCAACTTCTTCTCTTTAGTTTCAACTTGGATAAACCCCAAGACACCTCTCCCTTTAAACCTCACAACAACGAAACAAATAAAGACTTAAACCTAGAACTAAGAAGAGGTCTAGCCATAGATTAAAAAACTTTGAAAATATGGGATAAGCCCCAAAAGCTAAACCCCCAAAGAAACTCATAAATAGAGAACTCACATTTTTAAGAAAAGAAGACCACTTTCATGATGCTCTTGAAATGGTGATTAATTTCTTCTTCACTCATGAATCCCGAAATGAAGTTTTGGAACGTAAAGATTTGAATTTTAGGCTTTGGAAGATGAAGGTTCCATGGAAGAGTTGATAGAAAAGAAGAAGAAAAAAGGGTGGTGATATCATTATGCCCTCTTTTTCCCATATAAAAGGCAAAATAATAAATGTTGGTTATCCTTTATTTAAAAATAGGTCAAATCCCAACATAAAACCCTCAACTTTTACCATTTTCATAAAATGGTCACTACCCAAGCCCATATAGCTCAAAACTTAACCAAAAAGGCCCAAACTTGGCCCAATGGTTCCAAACACTCCATCTAACACAAGGGTCCATGACCTAGTTCAAAACCCAATCGTTGACTCAGAAATTCGAGTAGTTACACACTAAGAAGGGTATGAAAAATACAAGCCCGATGGACTCCTATTTATAATCAAAGAAAGTAACAAAACCTATCATTTCAAATTCAAATCTTGGAAACAGCCGAGACAAATAGTTAATTCCAAGATTTTAAAATCATGAACCGATGCCTGAAACCATGCAACCTCAAAATTTTTGCTCTATAAATGCATCAGAGGCATTCAACTATTACAACCAATCCTTCTCTAAATCGCTTATCTTACACCGTCCAATCACGACGATAATGAAATAACCACTCACCGCTAAAGTCGTCTAAATAGACCAATAAATATAAAACAAAAAGAATCTACTAAACATCCATTCACCCAAAAAACAATACAAATTTGTATAACTAACATCCAAGCTAGCCACATAAGCTTCGTGGCGAGCGTTAATCAATGTTCCTCTTTGCTCCCAACAGTGGACGCAATAGACTCCAGCAACTACAAAATATAATCCGCAAATAATTAGCTTACTTTATAACGCTGCATCTATAATGTACATTCCAGCAAAAGCCAAAGACAATAAACGCCAAAATTAAGGTTCAAGGTGCATATGCCATAACAAATAATTAGATGGGTGTTTGTCATCCTTTTTATAGCTTTGCAACTACCTTATCCACTCTTCTTGTACTAAATTCATTTTGTCCTTCCCTTTTTGAAGATTTTCCAGACTCAATTTACTCTCTCCTTTAATATTTTCTTTGTTAGTTATCACAATGATTAAACAGAAAAAAGGCTAAGGGAAAATATTGTCTTAAGCTTTAACACCATTTACAGTCTCAAGCATTCAGTTTGACTTAATTAAGAATCAAATAACATTGTAGTAAAGTAGCATAATAGTAGTATCTCCTTTAGTCAAACTCTCAAAGCATCAATATCATCAAGCACAACATAATAACATAAAATCATACTGTTTCCCCAGGACCACTCGCGACTTTAGTATTATTCACCGCATGATCATCAACAGTGTCTGCAGGGTTATTCATGGGCAATGGTATATTTGGTTTCCTCGTAGAAAGAGATACCACTCCCTTCTGGTCCACAAAAAAGCTTTCCCAAAAGGGATTCCCTACATTTAAATCCACACCTACCTTGCAAAGAGCATTAAAGTCTACGTTGGTCACATCAAAGAGACTGCGTGCTACTTGAAAGCTCACAATAGTAGCATCGCGTGCCTTCTCCGTCCTTGTAATCATCAAAGTAGAGGTTGCATCTGCAGTCGCTTTAACTTTTTTAGCTACATCTACCCCATTGGCAGCTTTCAGCATCATCAATTCATTTTCATAACTTTGTTTTAATTCCGTCAAATTTCTTGAGAACTTAGCCGCACATTCTTCTGCCATTGCCTGCGCATGCTCCAACTTCTTTTTAAGCTCTCGAATCTCAATCTTTAAACTTCCCTCCACAGTAGTATGGATTAGATTCCTCTTTTTAACAGCTCGATCAAAAATTTTTTCCATCTCAGAGACTCATTCAGAGTGTTTCGTGTTCAGTTCTCGCGCTTGTGACCACGTTTCCGCGTTATGTTTTCTTTTTAACTCCTCTAACTCCTTAGTGTATCTCCTCACCTGCAGACGTAATCCTTCATTATCCTCCACGAGCGCTCTAGAATCTATTTCCATACTATATTCAGCACAACCCAACTCTTGAATAAGGCCCCAACTCCCTTCAACAAATTTCCTCATGCTAGTGCAAGGTATAACAAAAGCAAAGCTATTTGCATATAATCCTGACAATTTCTGGGAAGTAACCTTAGAATAAAACCAAGTCCTCATGTCCCCAAGACCCTTCCAAGGGTAGAACATATTCCACGGAGTGAGATTTGGGCCTTCCACCGAAGGACGCGCCGCGATACGAAGACACCAAAAGATTTGGTGCAACCATAGATGGGAACGGCATATCCACAGGTGTAGTAGTGTCTATAGGCACAACAACAACTGGCTACAATGCACAATACTCAAACCTACACCAATAGTTTCTACGAAAACAACAATAAACCACACAAAAATAATAACTTACAAAAGTAGACATTTTGCAATTGAACAACCGACTTGAAAGAATAGAGGATGAAGGCAAAATGGTTGCAAATTCCTCAAGAACGGGAATTTTGACTCCCGCAATTTACATTGGCTTTTTACCAAGGCTCTATTTTGGCCAGCCGTCAAACTTTTCTTCAAACTATAAGTTCTTAGCCGACTAGCCACACTTCACCTTACCGCTTCTAATACATCAAATGAGGTTGAACCTTTGGCTACCGCACTTGACACCTCCACGGGTGAGACAATAGTTACATGAGCAACCAAACCTGGTGAACTTACTTGTTCGCCAGTAGAGGTACGCGAAGATACTATCTTCTCCAAAGCCTGCAGACCCATTCAATTATCAGCAAACGTAGAAAAATGTGCCTCTAACAAATTACAGCTTTCTACAACTTGCAACGGGGCTGCTACCATCCCTACGGACAACAGAAATGCACGAACCAAACAAGTCATAATCAAATGTCTAATAGAAAATAATCATATCTTAAGATAAAACGTAAGTATTGGTTGCCCTATATTACCTCTAGGGACGCGTGGCGACATACCGCCAACATCTATACGCCTCATTGTCCTGCGCTCCAAGTTAATAAGATCACACTTTTCTTCCGAAGAAGATGGAACGGGTGAAAGCAAAGACATCCATTTTTCCCATTGCCACTCCCAACCTCTATCCAATACTTTTAGCGACGAGTATAAATGCCAGTATGAAGGTAAAAGAAGTTCTCTGGCTCTGCCTCATGACCCAAAAAATCCTCGCAACGTGATCATGTCCGCAGAACGACCAAGCTTCTATATGTAATGGCACTTTTGCCGAGGACCCCTCAGGAAACATGTCAAAATTTGATTTATCCCAACCATTTGGACTTTTACCCTTCAAGCAATGCACCCACACATTCCTCAAAGTCCCTGCTTCTTTAAATCGCAATATTGGACCTCCTTCCAACCTTTCAAGAAGGCTTAACTCACCAAGCATCAACTTTTCAAGATCAATCAATTCGACTCTATCCTCCGTCGGGCAATGCCAAACAATAGAAAAATGAAAGCCCCCAAATTTACACTCTACCTTAATATATTTATTCTTGTCCAAACGAAGGTCGCTTGTGTAATTGTTCATGACCGACATTTTTTTAATACGCATGCCAATTGATACAAAACCTTTTGCACTCTTATCATTCTCAGTCGTTACATTATAAAAGTAACGAAAAACATCGATAGATAGTTCACCATCAAGAATTTTATAGTTCAAGAAATATGTCATCAAATTCTACCAACTTGTCGCAACTAACTGACCTAGGGTCACATCGAACCAGTTCAACCAATCTATAAAAAATGGATGAAGCAGAAAATGGAACCCAGCTTCAAAGGCAATCAGAGGAATAAAAAAACATTTCACCTTCATCAAAACACCCACTCAGGCGATACGTTCCTTGTGGCAACCCAAACTGATAGCGAAAATGATCTACTACACGAAAAACCCTACATTCTAGAGCTTTACTCATTTCATCAAACTCAGTACTACACTTATATTCATCACTGATTACAACAGAAGAATTAACCATCGAGACAAGTTGATTTTTTTGCACAATCTCGACATACCCTACCCCTAGTCCCTTATAAAGTAAAGCTTTATGACATTTCATATGGAACTGTTCATCCTCAAAATGAGCTAACTGGTTTACCAAAAAGCATATGTTATGTGATGTTTTACATATAGAAATTTATTTTCTTCACATTTCAAAATCCCCATAGAAACTCCTGCATTCCTAAAGCCTCTGAAATTTCTCAGGTGCGCCTCTGAATTTTCTCAGGTGCGCCAAGGTCACTTTATAACCTTCCCTTACTTGAGGGTAATTGTCAGTATCGACAAACTACGACCATGCAAATACCCAATTGCAACCCTCTACGAACATACCAATAGGGCCAAAGTTATTCCATTATGCATTTAACATACGATCGCTACCCGAACCACGTGCACAACCACATGATTTGCGTCAATGCTCGAGTCACAGCAAAACTAACTCACTAATAAACCTATCCTCCTCGATTGACACATGTCCTCGCCCAATCCAACCCCTTATAAGGAGCCATACATCCAAAAAACAGGGACAAGCCCAAGGGGATTGAGACCAGATCCTAGAGAACAAAAACAACATGAACCCATATCTCTATCCTAAAAAGGAATGAAGAATCATCATCCATGGGGGTTGCTCACATTAGTGATCAATAAGTGTAAATATATAGACTTCTGTAAAATAAATTTTACACAGTTTGTGTATCAAAATTTTACCCTTAATTCAAAATATATTTTTTGTATTTATAATATTAAAAATATTTTTATAAATACAATGATATCCATATTACATATTGTTTATATTATTTATCTTTAATATCATAATTCTTCTTTTATTATTATTTTTTAAACTCGTGGAATTCTAATAGTCTAACTTATTTAAAAAAATTCCAGTATAAAAAACTATCTAACTAAACAATTAATTACAAAAGCTAACATTTTAAATTAAAAAAATTAAATTCTTCATCCAAACACGTCTTAAATATGTCGCTCAGTTAAACTCGTTAATTAGATTTAGGTCTTTGAAATCCAAAAATTCATTGACAAATTAAATCGGAAGAACTTCATTTAGGTTTTATTCGGAAGAACGCCTTAATTAGAACGTCTGGGGCCTCGTAATATCTCAGACGACTCGACGTCTCAAGAACATGTTGAGAGACGTCAATCATGCTATATTTTTCCTTGTTGAAACGAAGCTGCATAGTAATAAAATAGAGATGGTTCGTAAGTTGCGTAGTTTTTTGAATGGCTTTGATGTTAGTTCTAATGACCGAAGCGGAGGTCTTTCTCTAGCATGGAATAGTTCTTGTAAAGTTTCTGTGTGATCTTTCTCTAACAAGCACATTGATGTTATGATCGATGAAGATTGTGATGGTTTATCATGGCATTGCACTGGCTTCTATGGTGCACCAGAGGACCTAACCATGAGGCCTCTTAGAACCTCGTACAATAGCTTGATAACTTACCTGAAGTTCTATGGTTAGTCAAAAGGGATTTTAACGAATTATTATTTTCTTCTGAGAAATCTGGTGGCCTCCCAAGGAGTGTTCGTCAAATGAAGAATTTTTGATCAACTTTATCAGATTGTTCGTTGGAAGATATTGGCTATACTGGCTCTTAGTTTACGTGGGAATGGGGAAGATTACAGCCTAATAACATCCGTGAGCGACTTGATCGTGGTGTCGTAAACCCAGCCTAGTGGGATTTATTTCCTCATTACAAGCTTGATCACTTAACTCATTCATTTTCTGATCATTGTCTGTTCCTTCTTATAACTAGTTTGGACCCTAATCCTACAACACGAGCGGACACTTTCGCTTTAAGGCATCCTGGTTATTAAAAGAATCACGTGAATAAGAAGTTTTAAAAATCTAGCAGTCTTTCCACGGATCTGTCTCTTATCGTCTAAGGTTCATGGGCCAGGGTCTTGATGAATGGTTCAGGAGAATTGTAACACCCCGGTTTTTGGCTTAGATATTTTAAAGGTTGGTTCAAAGGTTCGGTGGACCGGTATTAGAGGATTCGAGTTGGTTTCGAGATTTAATTGTAATAATTATTTTTTATGGTGATAAAATTATGGAAAAATATGCTAAAATCATTATTTAATATACTAATGAGTGTGGTGAAATCAATTTTGGAAAAAAAAGTTTTTGAAGGGTGACATTTTGGTTAGTGACCAAAATATAATTTTTGAAAAATGTTTTTAAAGGTGACTAAATTGAAAAGGGTCAAATTCTTAGAATCCTTAAGGAGCTATATTACCATATTTTGGCTGATGGTTTCTCCATTCAATTAAGTCATTTTAAACATGTGGTTTATAAATAATTAAAAGAGTTTTGATAGTAAAAAGTTAGTTATTGGATTAAAAGAAATTTGACGTAACTTTTCTCTCAACTTTTTCTCTCCACTTGTTTTCTGCCAAACACTCTAGTTTTCATCAAAATCCAGAGGTGATAGATCTTTTTACTTAGATTCTTGATTTACAATCGATTCTTTAACATTGATTTACAAAACCTCATAGAAATTTTGTGTTTTCCTAGCTTTAAACAATCAATTGAATGGGGAAATCACAAAATAGAGGTAAGGTTCATGGTCTCCTCTTTTGAATGGTTCTTTATTGATATTCCCAAGTATTTGATCCTTGATTTATAGCTTATAATCTGATTTTGTGTTTATATTGATTTAATTGGGTAAAATTGATGAAGTAGTGGAAGATCCAAATTAGATCTGTTTTCTAGTGTTGAGGATTGTTTTTAAACATATTTTGGATGTATTATATTATTGTTAAGTCGGTTTTAACAATGGAATCCCAAAACTCTTGAATCCCTAGTTGCTAAGGTTTTAGATTTGTGTTTTTCTGGTGTTGAAGTGGTTGGGTAGTTGCTGGAAGTATTTGGATGAATTAATCTTGTTTTTAAGTGTTAATTGGTGATGTTTGTTGGTTTGAATCGTTGTAGTAAGGCTGGGTTAAGTTTCGGAAGTGTTTGATGATGATTTTGGTATGTTTCGAAAAGTTTTGAGTGATCAACTTGAGAGTTGCGGATAATTGCTGGTAGGCAATGGTTTGAATGCATAATGATGCATTTGCCCTCTTGTTTTATGTGGTTAAAATAGGGAATAATCAAAGCGACGAAGCTTGAAATTGATTTTGGCTTGCCGGAAGCTTGATTTGCGTTGGCGAGCAAAGCGAAGTGTATCAGTGAGTGAACATTGGTTTAAATACCTTTAAGAGGTTTAATAAAGGTTGTTGGGGGTTTAGGATAAGTTTGAAACACTTACCTAAGCTCGGAAGTAAGTTTTCCCTCTTTTGCTCTTTAATATCGGTTCGGATATGAGCATGTGTAATTCATGTTTTGGTCGTAAACATGGTTTGATTTACTTACTGGAAATGCATTATTTTAAGTACATATGCAGGGGGTTTAAAAGTATAAGAAATGCTAGTGAGCATTGGTTTTCATTCCGGTCGGGAATGATGTTATTGCTTTGGAAATGTGATTGCTTATGTGGTGGTTTTGTAAAATGCATTGTAAAACAGTGAGTAAGTGGTTTTTTAAAAGTTATATTGGCTATGTGACATAATGATAAAACATTCGAATATAGTTGGCATGCCATAGAATGAAGTGCACTATAATATGTTAAAAATCGATCGTGGTTAAGAGTCATTTAGGTAAGTGGTCGGCTACTCGGATTATAATTTTGTCACTTGGGTTGAGCGGTCGGTTCCCCTTGTTGATGTTGATCTTGCGGTCAGCAAGGGTGTCGTATCATGCGAACGGCATGGTATGGGTTATGGTAGTGGTCGACTATCATGGGAGATCCGTGTATTCGAAATGTAAGGTTAACGGTCGGTTACTTAAAGATTAGCGGTCAACTAATCAAGGATAGAGGTCGTCTATCCAGGGTTACTATAAATGCCAATATATAAGAAAAACAAGTGTTGAACTTATTTTGTAATGCTTTGGAATTTAAGCATGGTTTTATATATAATGCTTTGGAATTTAAGCATGGTTTTGTATATAATGCTTTGGAACTTAAGCATGATTTTTGTATATAATGCTTTGGGAATTTAAGCGTGTGGATTATAATGTTTTGCATATGGACGATATGCATGTTTGTATTAGAATCATTGGAACTTGCTTAGGTCGTAAGCATGGTTTGAAAACAAGTGCTTAGTTTTCAAGGGTTTAGTGCATCATTGTTTTTAAGAGCATCATCACTAAGCATGTGTGCTTACGCTATCTTTTTCCTAATGATGCAGAGCATTGAATTTTTGGGGCTGCAAAGGCAAGGCTAAAGTGATCCTAAGACAGACTACTACGAATATGAACTCGGTTTATGTTTTCAGTTAATAAGGCAATGTGTTCGCCATATTTTGGGGATTTGTATTTTGGTTTTTCCATGATTTTTAAGCACGAGTAATGCTGGATTTTATGTTTTGTTGATGATGGTTGAGCTTGAGTGAATCTTACCTATGTTGTTGCAAGCCAAGTGCTAGAGTATGCATCTAGTTGATTTTGATTGATTGCCATGATTTGTTGATTCAAGCAAGTTTGGTATGATGTTATAAATGTGCAGGCATGTGGGGTATGCCTTGAGTGTACCAAATGTGAGTTTTGAATGCTTGGTGAATTGATATTAGGATGCATGCCTATAGGATGTCTTGAGTTGAATAAATGCCATGAATGGTTGTTGAATCTGTGATCCTTTGGTTGGTAATGTATCTTAGTAATGTTGTATAAGTGTTTGAAGCATGTTAGAGTGTTTTGGTTATCATCAAAGTGTGTTTAAACAACAATTTGGGACATTACAGGTCTAGGCGTACCGGTACAGGTGTCCCTGTTTTGGTACGGGTAAGCCATTCCAGGCTTATCGTACCGGTACGCATGCAGCTATTTCAGTACGGGCCAAGGAAAAATTAGCTAGTGTTTTGGTACTAGGGAGGCGTTTCGATACGGTCTAATGGTTTTATGAAGTCGGAACAAAAATTGGCTACTGGAATTTTTGGTGTTTTAAATAACGAAGGCATATCAAAACACCCATTTGACCGTACTGATACGGTGGCAGTTAAATATGTTATTTGGGAATTTCTAATGTCTTGTTTTCTTATGTTTTGGTCCCTGGGATTTATGAATGCAATTGTATGAGTTTGGGTGATCGTAATGATCTGAAATTTGACATGTAAGCTTCGAATTGGACTAATTGAGGAATGGTAACTTTAATTTTAGTATTGGTCCCTAAAATTGTCAGTTTTTCAATTTAGTCCTTGGAATGTATGTTATGCAATTGGAGGTTTTTCCATGATTAGTTTTCTTTGGCTTTTCACCCACTGCAAGTATGTACACTTGGGATTTATAAATGCATCTAGATAAGATAAAAGAAAATTTGGACCAATTTTTGTAGTTTTTCTCTGGTTTGTTTCGGTAAACCTAATGTAGTTCTCTCGGTTCGGTCGGGCATCTAGGCTGAGTCGATGGGGTTAAATTTGTTGGTATCATAGACAAGTTTTGAAAAGTTGGGATATTGTTATTTGATTATTTGGTGATTTGTGAAATGCACGGTGACTATGTATTTGTTTAGTGGTTGTTTAATATCATGTTGGGGTATATTTTGGGAGCATATTGCCTATTATCGAGGTTTTAAAATGTTTTATGAGGTTGTCTTGGATCATTGCCTAATGCTAGCCTGACTTTAATGTGTTTTGATGCTTTTGTTAGCATAGTTCGACGAGAGATGCGTTCGATGGCTAATAATGCGAAAGTTGAGCAGAATATTGTTGAGGAAGGGAATCCCCATAATATTTTACCTCATCATTCTCTGTTGGTTCTTTCTGTCGATGTTGGGGTAGAAGGTGTACCCCAGGTTCCTCTTGTGCCAATTCTTGGTGATCTGACTCTGTTAATTCAAGCGATGACTAGAGCGTTTCAGGCAGCAATGGCTGGAGTGTAAGTACAAGCACCGACACCTACTGAGGTGGCTAATCAAGGTTTACCCTTAGAGCATCTTTGAAGTTTGAGGGCGAGGAATTTCAGGGTTTGAGTCCTGAGGCAACCGAGGGGTAGCTGGAGAAGACAATCCGCATTCTGAACTAGATGGGTTGCAATAAGGAGCGCAAGTTGGGTTGTATTGTGTCACTGTTATAGGGTGATGCATATCATTGGTGGGTGACTACAATTGCTGGCATTCTTGAGGCGGGTGTAAATTGGGAGTTCTTTCAGAGAGCTTTTAAGAGAAAGCATCTTGATACGCAGTACTTGGATATGAAAAGGCGTGAGTTTATGTCGCTATCTTAGGGAGGCATGTCAGTTACCGAATATGAGGTGAAGTTTGTCTGCCTGAGTCAGTATGCCTCAGAGTTAGTTCCTGATGATCAGCAGAGATGTGATAGATTCTGGTATGGTCTTGTGAAGGACATTAAGACTTATCTACTGGCTACGGATTATACAGATTTTGATGTGTTGGTCAACTGTGCTAAGGATATTGAGCAGTCTTTAGGTTTATCAGTTCAGGCCGCGGGTGCCAGCTTGGGCAAAAGAGTGGCCGATTCTAGCTATTCTATGAGGTAGAATAGGAGGTTTAAGGAAAAGAGGCATAAGCCGGACCACAAGCGTAGTGGTGGTGCCGGTCAGGGTAACCCAAGAGTTCATTTTGTAGCTGAGTGTAAGCGTTGTGGTAGACGTCACACGGGTGCGTATTGGGAAAATACCTTGAGCTGTTAGATTTATGGATCTCTTGATCACGTAAAGCATAATTATCCTCGGGTTACGAGGGATGCACCAGTTCAGGTGGTTGCACCTGCTAGGGGCCGAGGCCGTGGCAGGGGTAATTTCCATAGGCGTGAGGATGGTTAGAGAGTTGTAGCTCATGCTACTTCAGTGCGATTAGAGAATGGTGGGGCAGCTCAAATTTATGCTCATCTTGAGGGTCGTAATGACACGAATGTGATCGCATCTACCTTTACTTTGCAATCCTTGTTATTGTTATCTTTGATAGATTCAGGGTCTACTCATTCATACATTTTGAGTGAACATGCATCTTTGTTGAATGTTCCTGTTGAGATCCTTGATGTTGGCATATTGGTAACTAGTTCCTTTGGTGAGATGGTTACCAGTAGAAAGTTGTATAGGCAGTGTCCCTTGGTTGTATAAGGTCATGAGTTTGCCGTAGATATAATGGAGTTACCATTCCATGGTTTTGATGTCATCTTGGGTATGGATTGGTTGAGCAAGCACAAGACAGTTATGGATTGTGAATCCCAAAGATTTCTTTAAGGTTAACCGATAATTATGAAGTTGTGGTGGTTGGCGAGAATGTGAAGTTCTTGTCCAATGTTGTCTCGGCTGCTCGGGAAGAAAAGATGATGCAAGGAGGTTGCCAAGCTTATTTGGCAATTGTGATGAATCTTGAGGCTAAAGGTGTCCGGGTGCAAGAATTTGGGATGTTTGTAATTTTTCAGAGTTTTTTCTTGAAGAGTTATCAGGTTTACCGCCGGATATAGAGGTAGAGTTCAGTATCGAGACATACGCGGGTACAACGTTGGTGTCGATTGCTCCTTATAGGATGGCACCGAAGGAATTGATGGAGTTAAAGTCACAGCTTCAGGAGTTGTTAGATCATGGGTTCATCCGATCAACTATTTTTCCTTGGGGTGCTCCGGTTTTTGTGTGAAAAAGAATGATGGTACGATGTGTATGTGCATTAATTACCATCAGTTGAATAAGCTAACGGTGAAGAATAAGTATCCTTTACCGAGGATTGATGAACTGTTTGATCAGTTTTATTGGGCAGCGATGTTCTCTAAGAGTGATCTTAGATCGGGGTATTATCAGTTGAAGGTTAAGGATAAGGATGTGCATAAAACCGCATTTCGTACAAGGTACGAGCATTATGAGTTTTTGGTCATGCCTTTTGGTTTGACAAATACCCCGGCTGCATTCATGGATATGATGAATAGGGTGTTCCATGAATATCTTGATCAATTCGTGGTGGTGTTTATAGATGATATTATCGTGTACTCTCGTACCGATGAAGAACATGATCGGCATTTGCGGATTGTACTGCAGGTTTTAAAGGATAGTCAGTTGTACGCCAAGTTGAGCAAGTGTGAGTTTTGGCTTAAGGAAGTAATGTTCCTTGGTCATGTGATTTTCGCGGAGGGTATTCGTGTTGATCCACATAAAATTGAGGCTATTCTCAATTGGAAGCAACCTAAATCTATTTTAGAGGTTCACAATTTTCTTGGTGGCTAGTTATTACAGTCGCTTTGTTAATGGGTTTTCTAGCATTGAGGCACCGTTGACAAAGTTGTTGCAGAAGAATGTTCCTTACGTGTGGACAGAAAACAACAACTTAGTTTTGAGAAGTTGAAGGAAGTTTTGACACATGCTCTTGTGTTGATTCAACCTGAGTCTAGAAAATAGTTTGTGATTTATAGTGATGCATCTTACGTCAGGTTGGGTTGTGTACTGATTCAAGATGGTAAGGTTATGGCATATGCATCGAGGCAACTAAAGGTTCATGAGCGCAACTATCCAAATCATGATTTCGAGCTTGCAGCTTGGTGTTTGCCTTGAAAATCTGGAGACATTATCTCTATAATGAGAAGTATGTTGTCTTCACAGACTATAAGAATTTGAAGTATTTGATGTCTCAAAAGGATTTGAATGTTAGGCAACGCAGATGGTTGGAGTTGCTTAAGGATTACGACTTGACAATTGAGTATCATTCTGGAAAAGCCAATGTGGTTGCGGATGCGTTGAGTCGTAAGGTTACAGTTGAGCTTAGAGTTATGTTTGCAAGGTTGAGTGTGACGCGAGAAGGTGGTTTTTTGGCTGAATTGCAAGTTAAGCCTACAATGTCATAGTTGATTAAAGCTAAGCAATCGTTTGATGATTCCTTGGTTGAGCATGTTAAGGACATATCGGAGGGTAATCCAATAGTTTTTTTATTTTAATGATAATGGAGTTTTGTGTTCAAGGGTTGAATAGTGGTGTCGGATGATGCGGAGTTGAGGCACACTACTTTGACAGAGGTACATTCTAGTCCTTTTGCTATGCATCCTAGTAGTGTAAAAATGTATCAAGGGTTGAAAGAAGCATACTACTGGGTTGGTTTAAAAAAATGATGTGGCTGAGTTCATTTCTCAGTGCATGGTATGTCAGAGGGTCAAGGTTGAACATCAGTTTCCATCTGGGTTGTTGCAATCGTTGAGAATTCCATAATGAAAATAGAAGAGAATCACCATGGATTTTGTGTCAGGATTACCTTTGACACCAGCTAAAAAGGATTCCATTTGGGTAATTATAGATCAGTTTACAAAGTGTGCACATTTTCTGCCAGTGCATACGATGTATACGCTGGACAAGTTGGCATATTTGTGTATTGCTGAGATCGTGTGTTTGCACGGGGTACCAAGTCTATTGTTTCGGATAGGGATCCGAGGTTTACAGCGAGGTTTGGGTGAGTTTGCACCGAGCTTTAGGTACGAGATTGAGTTTTAGCACTGCTATCATCCTCAGCCGGATGGTCAGTCTGAGTGGGTTATCCAGGTTTTGGAGGATATGTTGAGATGTTGCATTATTGAGTTCCAAGGAACTTGGGATAAGCATTTACCTTTGGTTGAGTTTGCGTATAACAATAGTTACCAAGCGAGTATACAGATGGCACCATATGAGCATTGTATGGCCGAAAGTGTCGTACGCCCTTGTGTTGGGCTGAGGTAGGGGAAAAGCATATTTCTTTACCAGACGTGTTGAAGGACACGGATGAAAAGGTAAAGCTTGTGTTTGATCGCTTAAAAGCGGCTGCAGATTGGCAGAAATCTTACGCGGATTTGAAGCAAAGGGAAATTGAGTATGCGGTGGGCGATCACGTGTTCTTGAAGGTGTCACCATAGAAAAAGGTGATAAGGTTCGGACGTAAGGGTAAGGCTAGTCCGAGGTTTATTGGACCGTACGAGGTTGTTGAGCGTGTTGGTCATGTGGCTTATCGGTTGAGGTTGCCTCTCGAGTTGGAGAAAATACAAGATGTGTTCTATGTATCCATGTTGTAGAGGTATAGTCCAGATCCCTCGCATGTTATGCCGGTAGAGCATATTGAGTTAAGGCCGGATTTATCATATGATGAGGAACCAATGGAAATCCTTGATTCAGTAGCAAAGTTCTTCATTTCGGTTTTCATTTCGGTGGGGAATGGTGTTATTGCTTTGGCAATGTAATTGCATATGTGGTGGTTTTGTAAAATGCATTGTAAAACAGTGAGTAAGTGATTTTGTAAATGATATATTGGCTATGTGACATGATGAGAAAACATTCCGATATAGTTGGCATGCCATAGGATAAAGTGCACTATAATATGTTAAAAATCGGTCGAGGTTAAGAGTCCTTGAGGTAAACGGTCGACTACTCGGATTATAATGTTGTCACTTAGGTTAAGCGGTCGGTTCCCCTTGTTGATGTTGATCTTGCAGTCGGCAAGAGTGTCGTACCATGCGGACGTTATGGTATGGGTTATGGTAGTGGTCGACTATCATGGGAGATTCGTGTATCCGAAATGTAAGGTTAACAGTCGGTTACTTAAAAATTAGCGGTCGACTAAACAAGGATAGAGGTCGTCTATCCGGGGTCACTATAAATGCCAATATATGAGAATTCAAGTGTTGAACTTATTTTGTAATGCTTTAGAATTTAAGCATGGTTTTGTATATAATGCTTTGACATTTAAGCATGATTTTGTCTATAATGCTTTGGAACCTAAGCATGATTTTTGTATGTAATGCTTTGGGAATTTAAGCATGTGGATTATAATATTTTGCATATGATCGATATGCATGTTTGTATTGGAATCATTGGAACTTGCTTAGGTCGTAAGCATGGTTTGAAAACAAGTGCTTAGTTTTCAAGGGTTTAGTGCATCATTGTTTTTAAGAGCATCCTCATTAAGCATGTGTGCTTACGCTTTCTTTTTCCTAATGATGCAGAGCATTGAAGCTTTGGGGCTGCAAAGGCAAGGCTAAAATGATCCTAAGACAAAGACTACTTTGAGTATGAACTCAGTTTATGTTTCCGGTTAATAATGCAATGTGTTCGCCATATTTTAGGGATTTGAATTTCTGTTTTTCCATGAGTTTTAAGCATGAGCAATGCTGGATTTTATGTTTTGTTGATGATGGTTGAGCTTGAGTGAATCTTACCTATGTTGGTGCTAGTCAAGTGCTAGAGTATGCATCTAGTTGATTTTGATTGATTGCCATGATTTGTTGATTCAAGCAAGTTTGGTATGATGTTATAAATGTGCAGGCATGTGGAGTATGCATTGAGTGTACCAAATGTGAGTTTTGAATGCTTGGTGAATTGATATTAGGATGTATGCCTATAGAATGTCTTTGAGTTGAATAAATGCCATGAATGGTTGTTGAATCTGTGATGCTTTGGTCGGTAATGTATCTTAGTAATGTTGTATAAGTGTTTGAAGCATGTTAGAGTGTTTTGGTTATCATCAAAGTGTGTTTAGATAGTAATTTGGGGCATTACAGGTCCAGGCGTATCGGTACGGGTAAGCCATTCCAAGCTTAGCGTACCGTTACGCGGGCAGCTATTTCGGTACGGGCCAAGGCAAAATTGGCTAGTGTTTCGATACTCGGGGAGGCGTTTCGATACTGTCTAATGGTTTTGTGAAGGGCGTTCCGATACGCGGAGTCGTATCGAAACGGAAATTGGCTATTGGAATTTCTGGGGTTTTAAATAACGAAGGCGTATCGAAACACCCCTTTTACCGTACCGATACAGTGGCGGTTAAATCTGTTATTTGGGATTTTTTGAAGTTCTATTTTCTTACGTTTCGGTCCCTGAGATTTGTGAATGCAATTGTATGAGTTTGGTTGATCGGAATGATCTGAAATTTGACATGTAATCTTGGAATTGGACTAATTGCGGATTGGTAAGTTTGGTTTTAGTATTGGTCCCTAAAATTGTCAATTTTGCAATTTAGTCCCTAGAATGTATGTTATGCAATTAAAGGTCTTTCCATGATCCGTTTTCTTTGGCTTTTCACCCGCTGCAAGTATGTACACTTAGGATTTATAATATGCATCTAGATAAGATAAAAGAAAAAATGGACTAATTTTCGTAGTTTTTCTCCGGTTTGCTTCGGCAAACCTAATGTAGTTCTCTCGGTTCGGTCGGGCGTCTAGGCTGGGTCGAGGGGTTATAAGAATTCAAAAAGAGAAAAAGGTTACTATCCAGGCACTTAAGAAGCGACTAAAAAGCTTAATGAGCTATTGGGCACAGATGATACTCTAGGGGATATCACTGATACGAAGATCGCTCTGAATTTAGAAGCGGATAGAGAGGAGCTTTATTGGGAACAAAGAGCACGGGCCAATTGGTTAAAAATGGGGATAGAAATATTGGATTTTTCGGCTTACCAGCTTATGAAATATACTTTTTAAGATTATTTCGGCTTTACTGGGAACGAAGATATCCTATTTTCGGATTTTCTGGGAACGAAGATATCCTATTTTCAGCTTTCCAGCTTATGCAATACACTTTTTAAGATTATTTCGAAGATAATTACTAATCGTTTCCAGAAAGTGCTTCATGTTTGTATAGATGAGGCTCAAAGTGCTTTCATTCTAGGGCGTGTTATTTCGGATAATGTTATCTCTGTTTATGAAGTTCTACACTCTCTCAAAAATAAATGAACGGGGCGTAAAGGCTACTTTGCTCTCAAACATGACACGAGTAAAGCTTGTGGTCGAGTGGAATGGGCCTTTTTGGAAGCTGTTTTGAAAAAATAGGTTTTCTTGACTCTTGGATATCCTGTATTGCTCGATGTTTTAATATTATATCCTACTCGTTGGTCGCAAATGGCTATGTTGGTGAAACTTTTGTGCCAACCAGGATTTAAGGCAAGGTTATCCTCTTATCCCTTACTTATTTTGATATACAACGAAGGCTTATCATCTTTACTGAGACAGGTTGTACACCATGGTCACATACAAGGTGTTCAAATTGCTAGAGGTACCCCGTCTCTGACACATCTTCTATTTGTTGATGATTGTGTCATTTTTGAGGATGCCAGTGCCACGGGACCATCAAGAACATCTTGACAACTTATTCACACTGCTCCGGCTAACTTATCAATTTTTTTAGCTCTAACGTGATTGAAGGAAAGATTTCTGACGTGTATCGCATTCTTGATGTTAATCGGTAAATTAGTCCTGAGGTTTACTTGGGTTTACCGTCAATGATTGGTCGAAATAAGAAAAAATCTCTCTCAAAATTAAAGGAGAAATGTCTAAAATACCTTGCTACCTGGAGCATAAGACATCTGTCTTTGGAGGGTAAGGAGGTGTATATTAAGGTTGTCTTGCAAGCCATTCCTTTGTATGCTATGGTCGTTTTCCTTCTTCCCCAAACACTCTGTAAGGAACTTGAAGCTTTATTTGCTAAATTTTGGTGGCAGAATACATCTGGTAAACGAGGTATACGTTGGTGTACTTGGCAAACCTTATGTCTCCCTAAGGAAAATGGTGGAATGGGTTTTGCGACCTCGATAAATTTAATATTGCCCTTTAGCTAAACAAGGGTGGAAACTTGTATCTAATCCAACTTTGCTTGTAGCTCGCATCTTAAGGGCAAAATAATATCCTCACGGTGGCTTTATGAACTCCAATTTAGGCTTTAATCCTTTCTATATGGAATGACTTTTGGCTGCCAACGAACCCGGTTCGTTTGATCACCTCCTCTCGAATTGTTGGTCTTCACTGGGTTGCTGATCTTATCAACCAAGAGACTCGACAATGGAATGCTTCATTGGTCCATTCATTCTTTACACCTGAAGACGCTACTACTATCCTTGATATTCGACTCTCATCCTCCGGCGAAGAGGATGCCTTAGCTTGGACAGGGGAAAACACTAGCCTATACTCTGTTAAGAGTGGTTATCGATGTCTCCTAATTGACCAAATTGTCGGTGCCTATTCTGGTGAGTTTTTTATGAGGCTTTGGTCTTTTAATTTCCCATCAAAGATTAAGATTAATTACTGAAAATTTGTTTGCAATTATATACCTACTATGAATAATTTTTGCATTATGAGGATTGTTACTAGTGATTTATGCCCTAGATGTCATCATTATACAGATAATGCAAACCATGTAAATTGACAGTGTTCATTTGCAGCCCAAGTTTAGAATGCTCTAAATTTTCAGTGGCCTGCTCATCTTGGTCAGCTTGATTTTAGTGAATGGATCGAATGGCTTCTTAATAACTATAGCAGGCAAAGACATGTTGAAATTATCACTAAGATTTGGTCTCTATGGTTTGCACGCAACGAACTAGTTTATGAAGAAATTAGACAGGAGGTAAATGCAATTTTCACCTTTGTCCATAGTTTTCTAGCTGAATTGGGAGCAGTTTCGCAGCAACTTGTGCATCCTCATACTCGATCTGGGGTGGTCTGGTCTTCCCTAATTGATCTCATGGTAAAACTGAATTTTGATGCTGATTTTTCTGTGGGGGAATAAAAATTTTAGTCAGGGCTCATAATTAGAGATTCTAATAGGGAGATTTTAGGGTCATCTTATCGTTCGAACTTCAACATTAGATCGGCTTTCGAAGCTGAAGCGTTGGCGACTCTTCAAGGTCTTGAACTTGCAGGCGACCTTGGTTTCACTGAAACTGTGGTGGAAGGGGACTCTAAAGCCATCATCAACAAGCTTTCCTCAGTTTTAAATGACCTTTCAGCAATTAGACCAATTATTTTTTATGCTAAAAGACTCTCACGGAACTTTAGATCCTATCGATTCACCTTCATTGGACGATCGGGCAATCAAGCAGTGCATGCAATGGCTTTGGAAGGAAAATCTGGTTTTGGTGATCGCTTTTGGGTGGAAGATTCTCTAGACGTCGTTCTTGTGGCTGCTGCAGCTGACCGACAACACCTGGATCCGTCGTAATTTGTTTCCACGCGCGTCATGATTTTGAGGCTTCTCTGATTTCAGCCCTCCATTTGGTTTTGTGCCCTAAAATTTTCATCAGAAATTCACCAAATGGCCTTGGATCAACTGAGCTATGCCTTTTGTTTCTTTATTTGCTTTGTGTCTTTATGTTTTATCTTCTGATTGGGTTTGGACTTTTGTTTTGAGATTGTTTATCTTTTCCTTTGTTGAATAAAGCTCAGGTGGTACCATTTTTTAAAAAAAAGTAAAAGGACGGAAAATATATATTTTTTTTATTGGTGTGCTTGGTTGAGGGATAGAAAAAATTAGAAGGAAAACATAATTATTTTCTCTTCATTGCTTAGTACAATAAAAAATAGAAAGAAAAAGCAAATTTTATTTTACCATTATACTCTTATACTTATATTTATTTTATTAATAACTTTTATCATGATATTATTTAATTCTATTTTAGGGTAATATTTATTTAAAATAATTAAAAATTCTTAACTTTTTTAAATCTTAATATAACAAGTTTATTAATCTAAAATAAAATATATGGGTAATTATTTCATGCAGAAGCATTAGTGGAAATAAAAGCACCTTTGTTTTAGGGTTTAGGTTTAGGTTTAGTGTTTGGGGGTTTAGGGGATGAATTTTGAATTTAGGAGTGTGGTTAGAATTTAAGGTTTAGGGTTTATATGTTAAAACATAAATTTCTAACTATATTACCCTAAAAACTAAACCCTAATCTCTAAACCTAAATTCTAACCATAAACATTAAAACTAAGACGTTTGTAAAAACTTTTCTTTTCCACCGCTCGTTCATGGGATATATTTTTTCAAAATATATTATAAAGCATTGGTATATATATATATACACACGATGATATTTTTTCAAATTATAAATTAAATTTAAAAAATTAATTATAATAATGAATTTTTATAGATAAAAAGATAATAAATAAAGAAGTGTATAAATAAAATAAATTTAAAAATTATGGCAGGATGAAAATTTTGAAATCAATTATATATAATCAAAATGTATAAAAATTCATCCACCAAATATTTAAATACAAAAAAATAATTTTCCTAAAATATAACTACTAAAATTTCAAGAATTACTTTATCTGGACATCATTTTTCAACATCCAACTCATTACGTCGTTCGATTGGGGAACTCCAAAAAAAGTCCGCACCGTCTGTTGATTCCGAACTAGAAATAGAAATGCATCGAGTTGGAGATGATCTTGAACATCAATATTCAACAAGCTTCGAAATAGCAGTAGGTCTTCCTTTTTCAACAATCTCAAGTCTCCTTTCAGCAATGGCCGCAACCTTTTCCGCGATTGCATTCCCTTCTTTCATTACTTCATTAATGTTACTAATTGGTGTTTAAGACTTCAGTTTGCTTTTCAAACAAGTCTTTCATACGAGCTTGCTTCTTAGAACTTGTTGATTGATCTACAACAAAATAATTATCCAAGCTATGAATATTTAGAAATACGAAACACATATTTGCCACCATTTTAATCTTGTTTGTGCACACGTTAATAATCTTTTAAAATAACATATTATAATAAGAGCACATAATAGCCAACCTAATATATAATTCTAACAGCTGATAGCATATTGACCATCAAACCTAAAATCATTTTATGAAACCTAAAAAAACCAAACTTGAATATATAAAACATAGGTAATACAAAATTCAACCACCGTAGAATATTTTAACATAAACAACAACA
Source organism: Hibiscus mutabilis (assembly GCA_019671005.1). Taxonomy (NCBI): domain Eukaryota; kingdom Viridiplantae; phylum Streptophyta; class Magnoliopsida; order Malvales; family Malvaceae; genus Hibiscus; species Hibiscus mutabilis. The sequence continues at coordinate 42,784,361 of CM033728.1, read as the reverse complement.
GTGTAACAACTTGATCCAGAAATCTTTCACGAATTCAAGGCTCAAGCATCTTTCATGTAGAGATGATAAGACAAGACTTTCATAAACAATAGTTAAGTTTGCAAGTTACCAAATTTCTGAATGACAGTAGCTATCAACCATGATTACTATTAAAATTATTGTACACTAATGATTTTATACCATCAAACAAAATATTTTAAACTTAGTATGCTAAACTGCAACTGAGTTTGATATGGATGCGTGAGATGATGGTTCATTTGTCTCTAAATCGATTGAAGTTGGACGAACATCACTTTCTTCTGCAGTCCATTGGCGAACTCTTTCTTTCGACTACATGCTCCCTTGCTATTAGTTCTATCTTTTGAAAAAACTTCATACAAGTGTATCGCCATTATAAGATAGAAAATAGAGCACAAAGCAAAGAAATTTGATAACAAATTACTAGCATGCTAACCGTTATAATATTCTTCCAGCTTCAAAAAGCTCAGTCACTGAATTTCATCCAAAGGCACTTAAGCGATGGAACAAATCAAACATTTGGTAAAATTTACTGCTACTTCATGCAACACCTCCCAGTACGTAGAAACCAAATCTTGAGCCGTAGTCAACTCACTAGCCATCTCGGAACAGATCTGCTCGCTCCACTTTCTCCTTTGCCAAGGCATCCGCGATCCCATTAGCCTATCCAAATGCATGAAAAAAGCATACACAATAAAGAGAATGGGAATTATAATTGGTTGGATGGGATGAAAAGTTAAGTATCTTAAATAAGATTAAAGGTTCAAATATTAACATTAGGAATGAAGCAAATTTTGAGTGAATTTAGATTTTATTAAAAGTGAGTCAACTTAAATGATGAGTGTCAATTTTTTTTAAAGATCTAAAATATTTTTTAATTTAGTGTCAATTTCTTTTTTAAAATGAAGTAAATTTCTTTTATAAATTTTTATATACTGTATATATATTCTCAAATTTTTTGGGGTGTCAAGTAACATCTCATCCCTGCCGTTGGCTCAGTTATATATATGATAATATATACATTTATAAATTATGATAATAATTTTATAATTTATAATTATAATAATATATATAATATTTTTCTCTTGTTTATTTTTTTATTTTTAATTAAATAAAGAGTAATTACATTTTCAAACTAAATATTAAGATTTAAATTTATACTATAAAATAAGACTATAAATATCCTTGTGTTTTCTTCTTACCCATCGGGTCTCCACCAATGAGCCACAATCAAAATAAACAAAAGCAAAGAGGACAGGTGTAAAATGCAAGGGTAGACACATATTCAGTGCTCCCACGTTTATATTCAAATCCAACTATTTATTCCAATAGATAAAAGGGTAATGTTTATCTTATAAAATCTTCATTCAAGAACTTGTATATACTTTATTATAAGATTAAAAAATATAAACAATATATTATAAAAAAAATAAGATGAGTCTACCACGCTCGATGAGCACCGCTGAACACCACTAACGATGAATACCGCTGAACGCCATTAAATTAATTTATAAATATTAAAAATTTAAAATACTCAACGTATAATTATAAATTATTTAAAATAAAATTTTAATTAAATTATTTTCTATGTATATTATATTTTTTAATTTTTTAAAATAATTGAATCAAATATCAACCTTAGCCAATTGAAAAATAAAAAACCATAAATCCTAAATCCAAAACCATAAACTCAAAATCTTAAACCCTAAACTATAAGCCCTAAACTATAAACCATAAACCTAAAACCATAAACCACAAAATCATAAACCATAAAACCTAAACCCTAAACCCTAAATCTTAAACCAATTGTTTGAATTTAGGGTTTATGGTTTAGAGTTTATGGTTTAGAGTTTATGGTTTAGAGTTTTTTATTTTTTAAATTGACTAAGGTTGATATTCGATCCAATTATTTAAAAAAAAGATTAATGATATAATATATATATATATGGAAAATAATTTAATTGAAATTTTATATTAAATAATTTATAATCATATGTTGAGTCCTTAAAATTTTAATTTTTTATAAATTAATTTAGTAGTGTCCAGCGGTTTTCATCATTAGTAATTTTTAGCGGTGCTCGTCGAACACTGTAGAATTTTCTAAAAAATATATATTCAATGTATTCTACTTTTACTTTTCCCTTTGTTAACAAAAATTTATCTTTCTTTTTTAGGTGTCTTTTTCTATGTTCAATATTAAAAAATTAAATTATAAATCTTAAATCTTAACTTTCAAGTCCTAAAACCTAAAAAAATATATCATACCTTAAACTTTAATCTTAAACCCTAAACATAATTTTTTAATATGTAATATAAATAAAATACTAAAATGGTACAGAGAATTTCTATTCGTGAATTAGGATTAGGAACTCCTTGATCATTCTATCAAAGTCGGCAAGAGAAGATCCTCCGCAACTAACGACAGCTTCAGCCTTCCATTCCAACGTCTTTCGCCTTACCCTTTGCCCGTTTTCTCCTTCCATCATCTCTTTAACAAGAGCCTCCACATCCTCACGCTTTACGTCAGGCTTGATCTCCATGGCCGTGCCCCATGTGGTGCACGAATACTGACAATTCGTCTGTTGGTCCGCGAAGAAAGGCCAACATTTCAAAGGCACACCTCCGGTCACAGCTTCCAATATAGAATTCCATCCGCAATGCGTCAAGAAAAGCCCAACCGCCAGGTGGGACAACACTTGTTGGGACACCAGCTTGTTATGTAACCCTTTTCCTTTATCTCCTCCATGAGCTCTCCCGGCAAAATAACCGATTCATCCATCACAACATCCAGCCTAACTACCCATAAAAGGCTATTTAGTGTTTGCAAGTCCCCATGCAAATTCTTTCAGATGCTTTTCCGACATGACGGTCACGCTTCCATAGTTTACGTACACAACTGAACCAGGTCCCCTTTTGTTAAGCCATTCGATACAGTTTGCATCTTCTTTCCATAGTGTCACAAGGCTAGTCTTCTGCTAGACAACAGTGCGGCCTTAGTTGCTTTCTCGGCTGAAAACTGGGCTAAGTCACCTGGAAAACTCCTAAGTAAAAATACTTATAAACCGCTGCGGAACAAAAGAAAAGCGATGGCAAAAGAACAAGAGAAAGTGAGTGAATACTGAGTTGTATTACTCTGGGTAAAAGCTTACAAACTGAAGCAAGTGATTAATGAATGAATGAATGAAATGACCTGGGTTGAGCCTCCTTTTATAGTGAGAGCTCAGTACAATCAACGGTCAAGATTACAATGGATCAACGGTCCAAATGAGAGCCTATCCTATCCTCAACATTTGAATTTTAAATAAAAGATAAAGTGAGAATTATCTTTACAAATAATCACAAAAATGATAAGTGAGATGCATTATCGGATTTCATCATGGTAAATACCCTGCTTGCTCATTTTACCATGGTAAATAGTCAGCTTTCTTAGGTCATTTGGCAAGCCCAAAATGCTGTAAAGATAGGCTTGGGCTGCCATGGTTGCACTTGTCTCGGTCGCGGGCTTGCGGTCCGTGACAATAGGCTTGAGTTCATCGACTTGGATGGGCCGTCAGACATGTGGCTGGCGAGCGAATGAAGTGGTCCTATTGTATAAATTCGAGGGAATTTAGCGGCGATTGCTTTCAAAACTTCATGTTCGAACTCGTCGAATGTGTTGAAAATGATTGCTGGAGCTTTTAGGCAATTTTGTGCTTTGGATCCCATGAAATCAAACATGATATCATTTAGATTGTTGGCTCTGATAAAGCTTGGAAAATCTTTGAGGCGAATGTTACTCATTCCGGGCACCCAATCAACAGCTTGATCAAGAGTTCCATCGCTCAGAAATGCTTCATCTGACACCACAATTACAAAGTGTCGAAATTTAAGTTTTTTTCAGACAATTTTCATAGATGTGAAGTTAAAAGCTTGAAATAAAAATCACCTACTTTGGAATGGGAATATGCCTCTTTCGAATAGTTCAGTGAATTGAAAATATCCCATTAAACTACAAGCAGAGGCAGTCCAAAACTGAACTTCTGCTATTCCGAGTATTTCAGCAGCCTTAATAGCAAAGCTCATTACTCCATCCGAGACTATGCAAGTAACACTAGGCACTTGGGGCGAGGAGTTCATCTTAGATAGTAGCTCCAAAAATGGTGCCAAGCAATTCTTTCGTGTCGAGTCGGATAGAGCTCGAACATCTTGTGTCGCATCGTGATTGGACGATGACAGTCCATCCGGAATCATTTCGAACCTGAAATCGGGCAACCCTTCAACTGAGGCGGGCCCTTTGGACCTGATAAGACGCCTATGTGTAGCGATGTCTTTTTCTGGCGCTTCTCATCGCTAAATAAAAACGATCGTTTTTCGAAGATTTTTTGAAAGGTGTTTGTGACACTTTTGGATATAAAATATTTATTCCATGGGGTTTTAAAAGAAACCGCATTTAAAAAAAATGGAGTCGCCACCGGCCACTTAGGTAGGCCGGACACCATAAAACCAGAGATTAAAAAAGACGGGGTTTGGAGTCGATTCACGGATGGGAAGGATTAGCACCCCACACACTTAAGATTGGTACTTTAATAATTACCGCTTTATTAATATTGGATTTTTCGGATTAGAGTGACGATTATTTTAAAATTCGGTCATAATTGCGAATAAATTTTATATTAATAAAGCGGTAATTATTAAAGTACCAATCTTGGGCGGTGTGGGGGTGCTAATCCTTCCCCATCCGTAACCGACTCCCGAACCCTGTCTTTTTGAATCTCTGGTTTTATGGTGTCCGGCCTACCTAAGTGGCTGGTGGCGACTCCATTTTTTTTAAATGCGGTTTCTTTTAAAACCCCATGGAATAAATATTTTATATCCAAAAGTGTCACAAACACCTTTCAAAAAATCTTCGAAAAACGATCGTTTTTATTTAGCGATGAGAAGCGCCAGAAAAAGACATCGCTACAGATGGCGACTCCGCTGGGGACATTTTTGTTTTTCAAAAACAAATGAGAGTCGAGCTTTTAAAATAATTACCGCTTTACTAATATCGGAAGTTGCGGATTAAAGTGACTAATTAAATTAACACTCGGTCATAATTGCGCGTTTATTTTAACGCATTTAAAATATGGCATATACACCCGTCTTTTTAAGTGGGGGGAAAACGCTAATGCTTTCGTGGAGATATCGTTCTCCCGTATGGGCCTAGCAAGTACCTTCGGGGCTCGAGTACCTTATGCTTTCGTAAGGATATCGCCTTCAGACGGCGGGCATAAGCGAATGGGTCCCCCCGAATTGAACCCGTTGAAAGGAGCCTATAATGGGTGATGATCGGGGCCTTGCTACTCTTAGTAGAGGACAAAAGGACAATTCGGTACCTCCTAGCACCAACACTGCATGTAGAGAACATAGAAACCCACCCTGTTAGAGCCATGCGGATAACCTTAGGTTTTAGACGGGATAAACAGGGTTGTTTTGTGTGTTTATTCTGTTTAATTTTGTCATTTTATTTATATATTTATCAATTTTATCCGGTAGATCGACTTGTGTTCTTTTGCTTTGTTTTTACATACCATTGCATTCACATTACAGTGGGGCATTGATTCCCGAGTGATTTCTCTTTTAATAGAAGATTGTTCATGATGGATCAAAGGTTCTTTGACCTGAAAGAAGAGGGTCCAATCCCAAAACTCCATCTCGAGACTAGACCGGGGACAGCCGAAGAAGAACCATTCAAGGACACCAAAACGGATCCGGTAAGCAGTGTCAATCCTAGTGATAAACAAATACAAGAACTAAAGAAGCAGATGTTCGAGATGATGGACCGGATGAATACCATGATGAAAGGCAAGCAGCATGTCGAATTCAGAAAAGATTTGATCAGGGAGCAGAATGCGGAACAGAATGGTCAGAATGCCAAAATAAACAACACCGTTAAATATGACAAATCGAATCCCTTCGTGATCAATCTCAAGAAGCAGGCAAATAGCATATCTGGGGAAGATACCCAGGGAACAGAGGCAAAACCAGGGGAAGTTCGAGAATCTAATGGCATCAAAAGACATTATCCTATACCCATGAGATATACCGAGTTACTTCCGTTGCTTGTCGAAAGGAACCTTATCATACCAATGAAGTTTGTGCCAAGAAAACCTCCTTATCCGAAAGATTACAACAATGATCCGGTGCAGCTACCACATAGGCGATTCGAGTCATCACACTGAAAATTGTAGGCCCACAAAGGACGAGTTTCGAGATCTTATCGAAATGGGAATCTTGGATTTCGACGACGGACAACCCCGATTCTTCACCAACCACCCGCCGCCCGAGGGGCAAAGTCGAAGAAGGAACAATACCCAGCCCAAGGTAACAACACGAAATAGGTCGCTCAAGCGGCATAAAGTTAGGAGTCAAGAATAAAAGCGTCTTAGAAGATGAACTTGCACACAAGCGCGACCAGCTCGAGCATGAGAAGCACAATCTTAGCATGAAATCAAAGAATGTGCAAGACGAGTATCAGAAGCTGCACTTTGAATTTAAGAGTTTCGATCCGGGTGACACCGCGGAAGAGTGGGTCAATGGTATGATTCAGCTAAAAGAACGGTTCGAACGCCGGAAGCGTAAATGCAAGAATAGTAAGAATAAAGTCGATCATTATCAAAGAAGCTGGAAGAAGCTGAGGGCCAACGCGACTTTATCCAAAATGAGTTGGAAAGCAGTCTGGCCATGGAAGATATCCTGAAATCAAGTCTGCACCAGGAAAAGAATGAATCACAAGCCTTCCAAATGGAAAACGCAGACTCAAAGAATGATAGTGAGGCTCGAGATTGCTTTACGCACCAGTGAGATCCGTGCTGGGGCAATGACCGTTAAGCTACAAAAGGCTGAGCAAACAATACGGGAGAAAGACCGGGACATGAAGATGGTTACGACTCAAGCCCAACAAGTCGCTCAACAGATAGCGATTTAGCCGATCTGCAAGACCAATAAGCGTAATATGGATCCGGCATTGGACCGCGAAGGAAAAAACGACGGGACTATTGAATGAGGTCAAGACATTAGGTGCCAGGGCTCACCGATATCTGTAAAACCCTAATACCGGATGTAATGAAACCTTTTGGTCTGAATGGAAGATGTTCTATAAGGACAAATCACTTGCGGAATCAATGTTTTATTGCATTCATGCATTGCATTTGCATAACATTTTTTGCATTATTTTATCATCGCATGACACTTCACCATTTAATACATGGGGTTCGATGGTAGAATTAATCGAAAAATGGAACGGATTGAAGAGTCGAGGCTTGACCAGTTAGAAGAAAAAATCGAGAAAGAGCTTAAGAAGAAAGAGAAGATAAATGCTTTCAATACAAGGGAACTCGCCTAGTCCCCGATTTGGTCATTCCTCCAGATTTCAAAGTTCCCGCATTTATGCAGTGATGACGGAACCAAATGCCCAAAGATTCACTTAACCATGTTTTGTAGGAAAATGGAAGGATACATGAAGAACGAAGAATTATTAATCCACTATTTCCATGATAGCTTGACGGGACCAGCAGCAGTGTGGTATAACCGTTTGAACAAAAACCAAGTTAGGTCATGGGGTGACCTCGCTAATGTCTTCTTGGGTCAATACAAATATGTTTCAGATTTAGCACCACACAATCGACGCTTTCTTGAAATGAGAAAATGAGGCCAAATGAAAGCTTCAGGAATATGCATTAAGGTGGCGATGTCTCAGCGACCCAAGTCCAGCCCCTATATAGCGGAAGAAGAGTTGACCCCTATTTCATGCAACGCTTCCCTCTCCCTTCTTCGATGTGATGTTGGAGAAATCGAGAAGCGGATTCAAAGATTTCATGACGGTTGGAGAGAGGATAGAATATGCAATCAAAGAAGGAAAATTGGGGTCTAAGTCTAAGGACCGAATCGAAGATAAGGATGGAGACGTAAATGAATGTCATCTCCAGGGTTCGCGTGGCCGTAAAAGAAGGAGACAGACTGACAAATCGGGGTCATCAAGGAAAATTCCTCGGACGAGCGCAAATTTGGAAGTGTTTGGAACATCTATCTCAGACATTTGGCCTCACCTGGTAGAGGGTCACTATCTTGTTCCTAGGCCGATAAAGAGTGCACCTGATCTGTATGCCCATAGTTTTGACTCGAGTAGCGCATATGAATTCCATATGGGAGCACCGGGGCATCCCACCAGAAAATGTAGACCTTTACTGGAGGAAATCAAGAAGCTGGTCAATGATGGAACCCTGACACAAGAGCTGATCAAGCAGTGGAAGACCAAGGATGAGAAGCAAATCTACATAGTGCTGAAGAAGCCAGAGATGTCTCTACATTAAAATACATTCCTGAAGTAATATAAGGGATCAATTCTATGTGGCCCCCATGTGGCAAAGATCTTTTGTGATAGGGCATGTTTGTTAGTTGTTGTTTTCAATAAAGGACGCATTTCGCTTAACATATAATGTTTTGAAAGCACATAGATGTTTTCTCGTCGTAGGGCACTAGATATCAATTGCAAGATGTGACATTAGATAGATGTCGTGACAACGATGATGTGTGATTTTCCCCGCCAAACTCTGGTCAGCAAAGCGAGATTATTACTCTTTCGATGATATTCAAGGATAAAAAAGCTCTAAATGTCAACCAGGTAGAGTTGCTTGAAATTGAAACTCTAGGCATAATCTTCTAGGTAGTAAAGAAGAAACAAAACAAAAAAGGAAGAGAAAAAGAGAAGAAAGAAAAGAAATGAGAAGAAATGAAAAAATAAAGAAGTACTCCTATGTTCGAAACCTGGTAATAGGCTTATTCGGATAAGAGTATGGAAATTTTGAGGCACTCACTGAAGCGATAGGGTGGAGATACATCATCCAATTCAAGAAACCTTAGCTTCATGAGTGATGGTAATATTTTCAAATCGTGACTATGCCGAGTAACTTGGGGCGTGTTGTTTTTGCTCCATCATTGTCCTCAAGACAAAGGATCGTGACGAATTGATTTCCTCAAATAATGATTAAATAAAAAGAAAAAGAAAAAAAAAAAAAGTAGGCGATATCATGAAAAATTAAGACTCGCACCACCCGTAACTTTATTTCTAGAGTAATATTTCTGCGCTCAAGTGGTTACACAAGCCTACCATTTTGGGGCGAGTAGATAATGAGAATTGAGAAAGAGTAGTGCTCTGCAGCAACGCTGTAATCATAAGGATGAACCGAGTCACCAGGAAGACCTCACATCTTTGAATTATCAAGTGGTTGAATCTAAGCCACTCTTGCACATGATATCCGAGCTCCTATGCTGTGTTTTCAAAATCTTGTATGTTAATCCGAATGATACCCTTCAAAGGGGAACACCAACCAGCAAATTGACAAGTTAAAGTAACAAAAATTTCCATGTATTACTTCGGGGTAAGATCCGTAACACAAGGAGGTGGATACTATTGAAGCCCCTAACCGTAAAGGACCTCACAATGCATAACAGAGGTATAAGTGTCGACACCTCAAGAACAAGAAGCGAATTCCAGCCACAATGCCTTATTTGGTTCAAGAAAATGAAGGATTAAAACAGACAAGAATGAGCTTACAAAGTGAGGGGACGGTTAAAAAGTAAACAAAGTGAGTCTCCAAAGAATTAAAGCACAGAAATCGAGGAATGGCGTCCGTCAGAGACAACAAGAAGATTGAGGTTAAGAAGCATTTCGCCCACCCCGATGACGAAGTTAACAAATACACGTAATATTGGGTCAAAAGAACTCGAAGATAGCCGAGTACGATCGAATGGGGCAATACAGAAATGAAAGAATAGTAAGAATCTCTCGCACACGCATGATATAATGTTTGTCGCTGAAGCGGTAAAATCAGAAGAAAGGCGGGTGATCGTGCAAATGAACAAGAGCAGATGCCCATTGAGCAAAATTTGACATAAATGAAGATCAAAATTGAGCATACCATAAAAGGAAAGGAAATAGAGAAATCAGAAGAATAACTTTTCAGGACATAAGATTAACAAAGAAAAAGAGAAACGAAAAGAAAGAAATCATAACATTGCATGCATCATATAGATAGGGGCATGTCAATTTTGCTTGTTCTTAAACAGGTATTTGAAGAATTATCGAAGAATTTATCAAAATCCGTAAAACAACAGCCATGTCGGCGTTAAATCCAGATATTAAATCCTTCGGGTCATCGGTAAGTCCTTCGGGCACGATGTTAAATCCTTCGGGTCATCAGTAAGTCTTTCGAGCATGGTGTTAAATCCTTCGGGTCATCAGTAAGTCCTTCGGGCATGATGTGGCAACATATCAGCGTGAGTCCTCATAAAACAGCCATGTCGGCGTCAGATCCAAATATTAAATCCTTCGGGTCATCGGTAAGTCCTTCGGGCACGATGTTAAATCCTTCGGGTCATCAGTAAGTCTTTCGAGCATGGTGTTAAATCCTTCGGTCATCGCGAAGTCCTTCGGGCATGATGTGGCAAAGATATCGGCGTGAGTCCTCATAAAACAGCCATGTCGGCGCCGATCCAAATATTAAATCCTTTGGGTCATCGGTAAGTCCTTCGGGCACGATGTTAAATCCTTCGGGTCATCGAAGAAGTCTTTCGAGCATGGTGTTAAATCCTTCGGGTCATCGATAAGTCCTTCGGGCATGATGTGGCAAAGATATCGCGTGAGTCCTCATAAAACAGCCATGTCGGCGCCAAATCCAAATATTAAATCATTCGGTCATCGGTAAGTCCTTCGGGCAAATATTAAATCATTCGGGTCATCGGTAAGTCTTTCGAGCATGGTGTTAAATCCTTCGGTCATCGAAGTCCTTCGGGCATGATGCGGCAAAGATATCGGCGTGAGTCCTCATAAAACAGCCATGTCGGCGCCGATCCAAATATTAAATCCTTCGGTCATCGGTAAGTCCTTCGGGCACGATATTAAATCCTTCGGTCATCGGTAAGTCTTTCGAGCATGGTGTTAAATCCTTCGGTCATCGAAGAAGTCCTTCGGGCATGATGTGGCAAATATCGGCGTGAGTCCTCATAGAATGAACAGCCATGTCGACGCCGAGATCCAAATATTAAATCCTTCGGGTCATCGGTAAGTCTTTCGAGCATGGTGTTAAATCCTTCGGGTCATCAGTAAGTCCTTCGGGCATGATGTGGCAGCATATCAGCGTGAGTTCTCATAAAACAGCCATGTCGGCGTCAAATCCAAATATTAAATCCTTCGGGTCATCGGTAAGTCCTTCGGGCACGATGTTAAATCCTTCGGGTCATCAGTAAGTCTTTCGAGCATGATGTTAAATCCTTCTGGTCATCAGTAAGTCCTTTGGGCATGATGTGGCAGTCTTAGTAGCGTAGGTCCAAAAAAGGCAACAGCCTCACAAAAAAAAAGGGAAAACCTGCATTTACAAGCCCCAGTGGAAGGTCCCATGGAGAGAGAACCCTAAATCTAAAATCTCAAAAAGAACCCCCAGTCAGAAAAATCCATCAGCGGTGCAAAAGGTTTTATATAGGAGAAACCAGCGTTGAAAACAAAGAGTTCTATATAGGAAGGACTCAAAGCTTTATTGTCTTAAAGTGAAAAGAATGACTCATAATTCGGGATGTCAGAGCGAAGGGTTCTATGTCGAAAAGAGCCTGTAGCTCCAAGATCGGAAGGTGACGAAGCTCTATATAGGAAGAACTTACGAGCCTGAAGATTCAGCCAAGGAAGAGCGGAAATGTCCAAAAGAATTCGTTTTTCCAAGGCTACAAATAGGGAAGTCTGATAAAAATGAGTGCTTATGAATCTTTGCTTTGTTTCCCATTCCATGAGAACAAGCAAAGAGGGGCAACTGTAATCACTCATTTTCACTTGTAAATATGTTAATATTGCATGTATATTTATTATATGAATGTTACTAATATAAGGTGTGTGCATGTATAAGCTACGTATACGTATTAGGGGCGTATGTATGTCACGTATGTATCTAGGGTATAAGCGTATGCAGATGTCATGTTAATTATACATATGATTATACGTGACGTATACTAGAAAATATTATTAATTAATGATCGTATAATATAAAGTATTTATTTTCGTATGTACATGTACAAATATTATAATTATTATTATTATTATTATTGGGCTGACTAAATATAAAATTAAATATATATATTAAACCCAAGTAAAAAGTCCGAGTCCAATTACAAAAATCCAATTACAAAGCCCGTTTGGCCCAAATCAATCCTATCTAATTACAATGCGGGGTAACTATGGGCCGTTGGATCAAGATCTGATCCAACGGCCATGATGCAAATGAAGGTTAAAAATATCCGCCAGCACGTACTCCACACGTATGGACCGCTCGAGTGCCACGCCACGCGCGTGTGGTCCACGCGCGGACGCTTTATTATCCCACGCCGCGCGTAAGATCCACGCGCTCGACTCCTCGATGCGGTGCTCCACGTGGCGAAATCGCCGTTTCATCGATCGAGGCTTCATCCAGCCGATCGTTCTTCAAGCCATCTCGACCGTTAGATCGAGATCCGATCTAACGGCCGAAAATGCGTCGGCCTCGGCGGCCACACCGCCACCGCGCCGATATTCAGTCCCCGCGTTCAGATTATGCCAAAGACAACAAGCAAAAAATGGTCAGTTCAGTTCAGATCTGAAAAAGCAGGATGCAACTTGCAACAAAGAAGACAATGATATATATGATATAGAAATCTTGTAAAAAAAAGGAGGGAGAGTAAGAACAAGAAACGGAGTCTTTTGTAACAAGTTTTTCAGAAATACAAAAAAAAGGCAAAGCAAGTCTAGTGGTACTTATTCCTTACTTATTTTCTTTACATGCGTATACAAAAAAAACAGAAACAAAAAGAAGAAAAGTTTTACCGTCGCCGTTCGTGGGTCTCCCTTCCTCAGTGACAAGCCTTTCGGCTTTCCCAAGTCAGAGATGGTGAACTGAAGGAAGGGGAAGGCCCCTGGTAGTTTTTGTCTTAGGTTTTTAAAACTTTTTTTTGGTTCGTATTTCCTAGATCTAGGGCGAATGGAGGCATATCCTCCGAATCCAACCTAGGATTCATATTGAGGACGACAAGGGGGTTGTTTTGGTCTATTTTGGAGTCACGCCGGTGCCGGTTAGCGGCGGCCGGCGGCGGAGAACACGGCGGCCGACCGCCGGATTCTGGGTATTATAAGAATGGACGAGAGAAAACGAAGAATGAAAAAATTTGAAAAACCAGAAAATGAAACAAAATGGCAAAAATTTGATTTCGGCCTTAAAGGGGGGCTTTTATAGTTGTTCTTATTTTGCTAAATGGGTAAATTACACACTTAATCCCACCGCGTTTTCAATATTTTCATTTTTGTCTTGCCGCATGGTATAATCATAGTCCCAGTCCTCCTGAGTTTTCAAAAAGTCACAATTTAGCCACTAAATTACACCGAATCAGTTTCTAATTGGTAAAATTACGTCCTTAATCATCCCGCGTTTTTGAACTTTTCACTTTGGGTCTGCCCCTTTGTATAATTACAATCCTGGTCCTTATAGGTTTTGTCTATTTTGCAATTCCGTCCCTAAATTACATGTTATTGCTCTTTAATTTCTGCCACTGATTTTCATTTTCCTTTCATTTCAGTCCTATTTTCTTTGTAAATATTATTGTTCGAATTATACTCGTATATGTGGATATTATTTCATTTTATGTCTCCCGTATATGACTCATTTTATGTTTATATGTATATATATATGTGTCAAGTATGATATTCGTTTTTTATCTGGTTATTCATATCGAGCATATTATGTTTTAATTGGTTCGTACATGGCGTATTCTGTATTTTATATGTGTGTGAGCTTTCTTATTTTTTAGGGCTACATGTTAGTATATTTACCCTTTTTTTTATGATATGTTGATCCGTATATGTTGAAATATGTTTTATTACCAGTATGTATGTATTTTTTGAAATACTTGTTCGTATATATGTACTTATTCCTGCCTTGTTATTTTGACATATGATAGTTGTTTTTATCTATTATTTAGAATAATATGTATATATATATACATGTTTTTAGTCTAAAATATCATTCATGTTAATATGTCAATATTTATTGCATTTAAATATTTTGCCATGTTTCATATTTTTGCCACTAAGATTGCATATGATATATAAATTGTTAATGCGGTGTCCTTTTATCCGAGCGTAAACGGGGCCAGTATCAGGCGTAGTGATAGTGGTTAGGCATTTACTCTCGGGTAACGGGACCCTTAAAATTTATTCGCAATTATGACCGAATTTTAAAATAATTGTCACTCTAATCCGAAAAATCCAATATTAATAAAGCGGTAATTATTAAAGTACCAATCTTGGGCGGTGTGGGGGTGCTAATCCTTCCCCATCCGTAACCGACTCCCGAACCCTGTCTTTTTGAATCTCTAGTTTTATGGTGTCCGGCCTACCTAAGTGGCCGGTGGCGACTCCATTTTTTTTAAATGCGGTTTCTTTTAAAACCCCATGGAATAAATATTTTATATCCAAAAGTGTCACAAACACCTTTCAAAAAATCTTCGAAAAACGATTGTTTTTATTTAGCGATGAGAAGCGCCAGAAAAAGACATCGCTACACTATGGTTGAACTCGGTGTTAACAAAGGATATGAAGAAGCCTCTAGAGTAAGAGCTGAGCCAGTTGCATCATGGGGCTAACATGTCCTTGTGATGGATATGGGACGCATACAGCATGGGGTTTACCTGTTTCAAAACTCATCTCTGCAAAGCAGCAACTAAGTTGGAAATTTAAGGTTTTTGCTGGGAAATGTTATTCTTGCTATAAACATTCAATATAATATAAGAGAAAGTGTTAATTAATGAAATACAGAGGTTTTAAGTAGGCACTATGATTTATTGGGTCAATATATATGAGATAGAATCAACTCATAATTGTACACGATTTTTAGATCGTTAAATGGGTGAAATGGATGGTTGAAATTATTTTCTTATTCTTTCTTTTTTTTAAAGTGATAATCTTCACAAAACTCACTGTTAATCTCAACCATCCATTTCACCCATCCAACGATCCAAAAAAAATATGAAAATTAAAAACTCTTATATTGTATAACTAGATCATATCCTATTACTACATGTTTAAAGGTGTTCCAACTTCTCCCAAAATAAGGATAAGTCAGGCATAACTGAGATCATGGATGAACCTAGAGGGAGGTGGAGGGGACAATTACCCTCTTAAAAATTTAAATTTCATATATAATTTAGAATTTTTTTATATATTTTCTATTGAAAATCTATTTTTGCTCTCCTAAAATTTTATAAATTTGTTCTCTTAATATAAAATATTGCGTCCGTACATGACTAAAATCATATTGTAGGCAAATTTTAAAGACTCGTGTATGTAATGTCATATTCTCAAGTGTACTAACTAAATAAAAGTGGAGACTCGTATATATATTGGGAATGGAATCCAGTTACACAGTATAAGTGTTTTTAGTTTTTATACGTTTTTTTATTGTTGGATTGATGAATAGATGGTTGAGATTAACAATGGGTTATGTGAAGATTTTCACTTGGAAAAGAAAGTAAGGAATTAATCTCAACTATTCATTTCACCCATCTAACGATCCAAAAAACGTGTAAAACTATGAATTTTATATTCTATGTAAGTGGATCATATTATTATTATTATTATTATTATTATTATTATTATTATTATTATTATTAGTTCGTGCTATTTGTTTGCATTAGTCTTTGAACTCAGAGGCATAAAAGACAAGGAAACTCCAAACCAGATAAGGAATGATCGGTCAAGAACAGAGGAAATCTTCGGTCACCGATCTGTTTTTTTTCGAGTAGATTGGATGAACTCAGTCACAATTCATAAATTTTAGTGTTAAATAAAAAAAAAATCGGATAACCATTAATATGTGGCGGTTGATAAATTTAGATTTGGGTTCTACCAAAGTTTATTATAAAATAATTTTAGATATTATTTGAAGGATTTAATATTTCTTTCTATTAGATATTTTTTTTCTGAATACTTCTATTAAATCAATTAAATGTTTCTTTATAGATATACGTTTGTATTATGTAGTTGTAATCTTTTATTATATTTTTTAAAAAATTATTAAAATTACGTGTTCATATTAAAAAAATCGATCATTTGATGAAATAAAATAAATTGATCTCTGGATAATTAATAAAAAATCTAAAAAATCAATATTTTTAACAATTAAGTCATTGGTGCGAAGTTTAAATACTTGGGTTAATTTTAAGTTTACAATTAGCACAATAACCCTGTCATCAGCTTACTCAACAAATGGAAAAAAATAACTTAGATTTACGGTTCCAATAATATTGAATCCTTTTTGGTTTTCTAAGATAGGTATCCAGCGACCGACAAGTGTTGGATGTAATACCAAGGTACATTGCTCTTTTAAAAAGAAAATTTAAATTTAAAAAGGTTTAAAATTTAGAGTTTGAGATTTAGGGTTTAAAATTAAAGTTTATAGTTAGGGTTTAAAAAATTTGAGGTAGGGTGTATTTTTTAAGGTATAAGATTTAATATTTAGAATTTAAGATTATGACTTAATATTTAATTTTTAATATCTTTTAATGTTAGAACATACACAATCTACGGAAATAATACATTAATAAATATAAAAACTACGCATACACATTCACCTTAAAAAATCTATGCATACACACAACAAAATAAGTTAAAAGCTTGAATTTTACACTTTATTTAATAATTTAATTCATGCATTTGAATTTGCATAATTTAAATCTTTTTTTATTAGAATGACATGTTTAAATCTAAATTATGTTAATATTAGAATACATTAAACAAAAGTATAATATGGTGTTGAAAACCATAATTTTACTTCAAAGTTGGAAACAAACGTAGTCTAACCTTACTGCTTAACCATATCGTAGTGTCTCCTTGATCATTCGATCAAAGTTGGTAAGGGAAGATCCTCCAGTACTAATGGCAGCTTCAGCTTTCTTCTTCCATTCCATGGCCTTTTTCCTTTTCCTTTTCCCTTTCCCTTTCCCTTTCCCTTTCCCATTATCTCCTTCCATCATCTCCGTAACAAGTGTCTGCACCTCCTCACGCTTCACGTCTGGGTTGATTTCCATGGCAATGCCCCACGCGGTGCACGAATGTCGACAGTTCGTTTGTTGATCAGCGAAGAAAGGCCAGCAAACTAAAGACACGCCTTCCGAAACAGCTTCCAACAAAGAATTCCATCCGCAGTATGTCAAAAAAAATACCAACCGCTGGGTGAAACAGCACTTGCTGTTGGGGACACCAGCTTGTGATGAATCCCCTTCCCTTTGTTTCCTCCGTGAAGTCTTTCGGCAAAACAGCCGATTCACCGATTACGATATCGGGTCTAACGACCCATAGAAAGGGTACTTGGTGTTTGCAAGTCCCCAAGCGAATTCTTTTAGATGATGATTCGACATCACGGTTATACTCCCATAATTCACGTACACCACTGAGTTGGGTTCCTTTGTGTTAAGCCACTAGATGCAGCTTGTGTCTTCATTCAATAGGCTTGAATTAAACCATTCGGGTATGTTAATGCTCCTACTGAGCGAGGCAAGTGGACCGATTGCGTAAATGTTAGGGGATTTGTCTGCAAGAACTTGTAGAATTTCTTTGTCCAACACATCGAAAGTGTTGAAGATTATTGACGAAACTCAACCTGATGTCATTGGGATCGGTGGTTCTTATAAAGCTGGGAAAATCCTTGAGGCGCATATCAGGCATACCGGGGATATCAATCGGCATCTCAAGTGTCCCGTCGCTAATGTAATGTTCATCTGCAAGGATTAATAACATAAGATAAATTGAAAATTATAAGTTACAAACTGAAAATAAAACCTTAAATTTGCATTTGTAACCTTTGAATGGAACAATGCCTCTTTGAACAAGTTCTTTGTAGTGAAGGTATCCCAAGAAGTTAGCAGGTGAAGAAGTCCAGAGCTGAACACAAGGCCCCCCAATGACTCGAGCAGCCTTGGCTCCAAAACTCACGAGTCCATCACAAACAATGCAAGTAACGGGGGAGCAATTCGGGTGAGGAATTCAACTTAGATAGTAATTCCAAGAATGGAGCCAAACAAGTTATTTGTGTCGAATCACATGGGTCTGGAATGGACTGAGTTGCATTGGAATCGGAAGGTGGCAGCCCATCGGGAATGGTTTCAAACCGGAAATCAAGCAGACCCTTAATAGCTTCTTCCCCTCTGGATCGGATCAATCGTCTATGGTTGAACTCGGAGTTGACAAAGGTTATATGGAATCCCCTCGCCTCGAGTGCAAGAGCTTTGCCAGATGCATCATGGGGTTCATGTGGCCTTGTGTTGGGAATGGATGGAATGCCGCATGTGGTTTGCTGGGATCCAGTTGAACCCATCATTGAGCAAATAATAATTAAGCAATGAACTGAAGTGGAAATTTTAGGTAACATTTATATACAGAGAATGAGGGGATAAAACAATAAAGCAAAGGGAAATCATGGTGCAAAATACTCGGACGAGGTTGCTTCTAATCTAAGATGGTATAAAAATAATCAGACGATGATATCTTAATGCATTTCATTGTCGAAACCCAAAGCAAGGCAGGTTTCTGTCTTTTACTGATGAAGAGATAAATTGGTAATAGAGAAGGAAAAGCTACAACCAACCAATATTTGTCTGATGATCAATCCTCACTTTAGTTTAGACTTAACATGCTTGGATTGTGGTCTGAACTCTTATTTTTAATCCAATCATTTCTTTATCCTAACCATCTAAAATAAATTTGGGGGAAATAAATTTGTGGAAATTCACTCTTCGAACGCTAACTCCAAATTTGGATTATGAAGAAGCTGATTGCTTCTTTGTGTAGAAAAGTTGCATTATTTGCAATACATTTGTATAATCACAGGTATCAGACTCTATTAATATCATCCTAAAACCTATATTTTTAAGCACCAATTAAACTTCGCAACATTATCAATTTTTAAAGTAGATAAAATTATTATTATTCTATTTCTAATATCACCTCTAACTCAATTTAACTCTAATTAAATTATTTAAAAATAGATCATTAAAATTTATAAAATGGGAATAAGAGAAACTTTAAGTAAAGTATTCTTCACTTCTGCGATACAGAATTATCCAAGAATAAAAGAACTCATCAAAATAGATGGAAAACTCCCTTGTTAACTTTAAAAGAGGATGACGTCCATCCTAGTAGATATGGATTCGAGCACCAATGTGTGTAACTTATCAAAAGATTTAAAAAAAATATATGAACATATACTACCATGTAATCACACCAGTATATTAAAAAAAACTATGAACAAACATCACGAAGAAAAGAAAACAAAAAGGAGAGAAACACACTATAGACTTGGCAATATTGAAGTTAATTATCGAAGCTGATTGCAGCAATGTTGTTCAGTGATTTAAATTCCCAGCAAATACTCCAATCACCTTCAAGAACACTCCGACTTCATGTTTTAAGTCCATCTTTGATCAAAATTGGGAGATGGTTCAAATTTCAAGAGATGTGAATGTGGTTACTGATACTCTCGCTAAGGATGGTGTTAACAGAGATTTTGTGGTTCAAATTTCAAGAGATTTTGTTATAAATTTCTGCCTCAAATGTTATAATTCTTGTACATTTACAATTGCCCTGCATATGAATATAAAAAATATACACGACCCATCTCTAAAATGTTCATTTTTTCTCTAGGCAAATAAATGGCCGACTTGTATGATTAGAACAAGAGTTTACACCAAAGCAGGAAAAAAAGACGAATCAATAAGATCGATGGCAGATCTTACTTTGAATTCCAAGGTTTGTGCTGACTGCTGAATCCCTTAATTACTTAGCAGCAACCGCGTTTTGGAGCAGTAACTCCAAGTCACTCAATCTGCATGCACAATCAGAGTCCTAAGAATAAAAACAAAAGCTGGCAGAGAAAAATATGTAAACAGCCAGAAATGAAACGGTGGCATACCTTACATTACTCAAATCAGGGTAAATTGCTATAGAATCTGTAAAATCCTGAATTGGAATAGAAAAGAACTCAGTTACTCGGTGAGCAAACCATTGAACTACCAATTGTCAGCCATGTTACTCAAACTAGGCTTGTGATTATTGGTATTCGTTGCGACGCGGTCTGTTCGATTTTTTCAAGTTTTTCCGTGTAATTGGAGGGTCTTGGAGATCTATATCCCTACACCCGTGTTCAGATATGCATTGGACAACACTTCAAGAAAAATGAAGATTCGGAGTACCATAGGCTGTTAGTATCACTTCTAGACCTTACCTGGTCAGCAGTTGAAGAAGTGTACGTAATCACACATGACATCCCAGCTTTTTTTGCTGCCTGCACATGTGGAATAAGTTTTCTTTAAAGCTCTAACCATGGTCAATAAAGTTGTGTATGCAATGCCCAAACTAGATTCAGAAAACAATTTCTTTAAAAAAAGGTACAAAAGCAAAATCAATTTGATATTGAGCGATTTTATAATGGCCAAGAATTGTGTAGAATGCAACTCAAACTCCAGAAAATTTCTTCGAATATTTCTGATGAATTAATGATAAAAACTTCAGGTTGCTCCAACTGTTAAACTAAATTCAGAAGTCATTGATTGAAAATTAACATGGTATTCATTTTCCAGATAATAGTAGCTTTACCTGAAGACCAATCACACTATCCTCTACCACCAAGCAATCTTTCTCTGACACGCCTAATCTCTGCCATAATAAGATTTCTAAATCAGATTCGGAATTAGAAACCAAAGACTGAAAGATGAGAAATATGAGCACAGGTAACATTATGGTTAAATGCACATGATATATAAAGTTACCTTGGCAGCTGTCAGATATATCAATGGGTCTGGCTTCTTCTCCTTCACATCATCACCTAAAAGCATAAAGAAATGAGATTTAAGAGAAACAACCTTTGCTTAAACTAACCAGATCAAAAGACAACCAATGAGGTTATTTCTTTATGTACATGTAAAGTTTTGGAGTTTAATTCATGTTTAATCAAGGTTTAGTTATTAGCTTGTCTAGAAGAATTTCATAAGAGGGAACTCAATTCATTTAGAAGAATTGCATCTGAAAATTGGTTGATTATTTAAAAGAAAACCGAAGAATTCCCCTAGCAAGGAAGAATGCACCTCATTTACCTATCATGAAGCATATGTCGACTTGTGAAAGACCAGACCAGAATACATGCTTTGATTCACATAAGTCTAAAACACATCTTACAACAAAACCAGACGATGTAGAAGTACTCAACATACCTGCAAGGAAGCAATCAAGACCCTTGAATCGCTCCTATAAAAATGGGGAAAAAGGAATAAGGAAACAGAAGTGAGGATATTTGTTGATCAATGATGTACAGAATCAAAACTGTGGAGACTCGCACCCAACTTGCAAGGTGCTGTTGTCTGCTTTGAGCCAAAATTCTCACAGTTGTCTCACAAGTGATGTCTTTTGCGGGACAAAACATGTATGAGTCAAAGCAGACAATATCTTGCAAGTTGGGTGCGGATCTCCACAACAACATACCATTCCGATGAGGTTCTCAAGACAGAGTACAACTGAACTTTTAGTTGCTGCAGAGCAAACTGCTAGCATTTTCCCCTGTAAAAGTGGAGAAAGAGAATGGCATCAAAAAGAGCTGAATGAAAGAATTTCTGCACGGTCCAATGCAACCAAATATGAAGAAGCGGGTTCAACGAGTTGACAAGAAGAGGGAAAGAGAAACAAAAGCTTGCATTGCTTCAATTGTGGAATGAATGGAAGATGGAAAGAACATGAAGATGATTCTCAATTGAAATGATAAACAAGTTGTATCTTACAGCAGCCTTGGTCTCATCCATCAATCTTAAAACTCCAGGTCTAGTTTCCACCTGATCAAAACAATACCACTCTTTTCAGAATCAGAGAAATGAATGATAAAAGAACCCAAATGTAAAAAAGAGTAATTTCTGCTTACAGTTCCAGATTTGATTATTTCTTTGTACCTTTCAGTCTTCCAGTCCTACAAATATGTAAGTTCTTCAATAAAGAGAATTCCATGGAGGGAAAAAAAAAGGTAATTCCTAAACAAATACCAGATTAAAGCCCAACATCATAAATTCACTTAATTCAAAAAGAAACAAAAATCAACATTGAAATATACTCTTATTATCATTATTAATACCTGAAGAGTGTCAATTAACTTGGCTCGTTCCTCATCACTCTCAGGAGGCGTTTCAAAAATGGTAGAAGATGGCCATCCATGCTCCTTGAAGTACCTTCAGAAACACCAAAAATCTCCATTAAACCGACCAGCAACCAAAAGAATTAAGACCAATAAAAGAAACCCAGAAATATTAAAAGCAAAAGAGAAAAGAAAAGAAAGGAACCATCTCATCTTGGGTTTGCCACCACCAATCAGGTTCTGGAGCACATCATAGAACTCAAGGTCCCAATTAAGGGGCTGTGAAGAGGGAGGGCAACGGACATTGAAGTGAGTGAAAGCATCGTTGTAAGCTTGGCGGTGCAAGTGCTCGGATTCTAGAATGACACCATCGCAGTCAAAAATGAGAGCTTGAAGGGAACGGGAAGCTGAGACCGAGAGTCGTCTTGGCTTTACGGTGGTGTTGGTTAAGGAAAGTGAGGATAGCTTTTTGGTTTGGAAAGTGATGAACTTTGGGGAGTAATAAAAGAGAGAAGAGGAGCTGGAGTAGAGGTTTTGAGGAGACAGAAAGAGCGTTGAAGGAGACGCCATGGCCGCTTTGCTTCAGTGGTTGGTCTAAAATGGAGAGACTGATTCGAGCTAAAAAAGGAACGGGTTTGGTTCGTGTGGCTGAGGATTTATGTTGATTCTGGAGGCTACATTTTATTAGTCAAAGGAAGAGCTTGGTAAAATAAAAATTACACCTTCGCTTGAACCATGGAAATAGTCAAAAGTTACATCTTCAAAGGCTGTAAAAGTGATCATGGCAGCGGCATTTCCAACCGAGAGGCTTGTAATTGGAGTATTGATTGGCCGATGATGATGGTTCAAAAAGCTCCATGGGATTAGTCATTGCTTCGCTCGAACCAGCTGGTTGAAACCTGTCCCGACTAAGTAATGGTGAAGGTACTTGGACTGCCATGCAAGGGTGGCATCCATTGCATTTGTTGTGGCAACTGGGAGGAGTTGATCCCAACCTTGTTTTCACTTCAAAATGCAAACCCTGTTCCTGTTGGAAAACCCATTACTAAATTCATCAGATATCAGCATATATAAACATGGTGAAAGAATGGAAGAGTCCTAACCCGATAGAGGGAAGAGGTTGGAGACAGAAGCAATAGAAAGTAAAGAGAAAAAGCTAAAGTAGGGGTCTTAAGGAAGAGAAGAATAAGTGAATTCATAATGAACATGAAGCAGTAATAGAAAACAATGAGATGGGAAATATCTATGGAACTCTTGACTGCAAGTACATACGAAACTAACTTTAACTTCTGCTGCAATGTAAAACAAAGGCTTTAAGGGTATTTTTATCTTAATTTATTAATTTTGTTTCTATAATATTTTCGCATCAATTTAACCCATAAAATAGTAGAATTATCTCACTGATTACCCATTGACTGACGAAAGTTAACATTGACCGCTATGGTGCTCACGTGGCAATCCACGTGTGATGTCCACGTGTGAAGATGACATGGCAGAGGGGTAAAATTGATTTTTTAACCAAGTTTGGAGGCAAAATTAATATTTTAATTGAGAACGAGAGTAAATTTAATTTTTAGGCAAAAATACGATTTTAAAAATATTAAAATACTAAAATGATATAAAAATTAATAAAATATTTTTAAAAAATATTTTATTAATATATGACTAAAAATAAAATATTTAAAAATAAGTAAATTTTATAAAATTAAAATATCAAAAAGCTATTAAATTATAAATTATTTAAAAATTAAAAATTGAGAATAAACTCTACACTCTTCCCTAATTTCTAAACCTCAAACTGTAAATTTCAAACTCTAAATCTTAAACCCTAATTGGAAAATTATATAAAATGATTATGAAACATAAATGTATACGTATAAATTAATTAATCAAGTAAAGAGTTTAGATTTTAAGATTTAATGTTTGAGATTTAGAAATTAGAGTTGGAGTGTAGAGTTTAATTTTTTAGTATTAGGGCATAGATAGGGGCACCAAAAAGAGATAGATGATTTTTGTTCGGTTAAGAGAATTGTATTAACCCTATTTTATGATTTTTTTTCTCTCTTACATCCTTTTAAGAGAAAGAAAACCAAAATCGTCCAAGCTTTTTTGATGAAGGTTTTCATATTTTTTAAAATGTTATAACTATTTTTAAATTTTAATTATTGAATAATTTATAATTTATTAGCTTATGATACTTTAGTTTTAGAATTTTTACTTATTTTTAGATATTTTTAATAATTTTATTTTTTAGTCATATATTATTAAAATATTGTTTAAATATTTTTATTAATTTTTATGTTATTTTAATATTTTCGTACTCATATTTTTTGCCTAAGAAAATCAATTTTGCCTTCAGACTCAACCAGAAAATCAATTTTACCCTCAAACTTGCTCGAAAAATCAATTTTACCCCTCTACCACGTCATCTTCACACGTGGACTGCCATGTCAGCATCATAAAACGCCACATCAGCATCGTAACAGTCAACGTTAACTTCCGTTAGTCAAGAGTCAAATGGTGATGTAATTTGGCTACTTCATGGGCTAAATTAATGTGAAAATACCATAGGGACGAAATCGATAAATTGTGACTACTACATGAGCAAAAGTAACCCTTAAGCCTAAAATAAAAATAAAATAATCTAGAGAAGAGAAGCTTTGCATAGATATCGTAGTTAATTTTTTTTACAAATATGGCATAAGCAAAATTATTTACACAAATATTATAGTTTAAATAATAAAAGTGAAGTCGTATATGTCACGACCCACGCGTGAAATGATGATGAAGAAAAAAAAAAGAAATTTTAGAAAATATAGAGAAAATATACTGTAAGAATTCAAAAATTTCTCATTAACAATTCGATAAAGATTCAGTTCAGCTTTAATTCCAATATAAAAACTAAGGACACAATGTATTATTTACCGACACGTGTTTCACAGGATATTTTAATTCCATTATCATAAATCCAGCTCATCCCTTCATAAAGGTCATCAATTCTTTTCCCATTGGGCTCAGCCTACCAACGGCTGCAGTAGTGATCTAGTTCATGGACTCATTCTCTTTTGAAACGGCATCGTTCCCTTGACTATCCACAATTCCCTTTTTCATTCCAATTTTCGCTATCTCAAGCCCTAATTTAAAAATCCTCGATTCATCAGAATTCCTCTTTTTGCCCTCGCACATGGCAATATCCCTTCTCTAGATGATCTTTGTCCCCAAGGATCAAATTAAGGGAATTGGACTTCAACACCGAGTAATCCTCCCAAGTAGCGTTCTCATAACTCATGTTCACCCATTGAACCAACAGTTGATTCACTGCACGATTATCCCGTTTCACCATACGCTTGTTCAGAAGTTGCAGGGGATAAACCTTGGGTTGTCCTTAATCATTAATTTTTTACAGATCGACCGAGGTAAGAACTTTAGATCCCAGTTTCTTTTGAGTAAACTAACACAAAACGCTAGATGTAATTTTGTTAAGTCTTGTAAGAGGAGCTGATACGCCACGGAACCAATCTTCTTAATGGTTTTGTAGGGGCCATAATAGCGAGCAGTAAGCTTCAAGTTAGAGCGTAAGGCTAAGGAAGTCTGCCGGTACGGTTGTAATTTGAGGTAAACTTCATCTCCCACCTGAAAATTTCTTTTCGAGTATTTTTTTGTCTGCATAAAATTTCATCCTCTATTGTGCTTTGCTTAGATTTTCCTGCAACATTTTTTTGGTATGATCTCGAGTAGTCAGTAGATCATTTACTCCTTGCACCCTGGATTTCTCTGGCCAAACTATTAGTTGTGGTTTGTACCCATACAAAGCTTCGAAAGGGGTGAGTCCCAATGTTGTATGGTAATTTGTGCTGTACCACCATTCAGCTTGGGGTAGCCACTTGGTCCAACTCTTAGGTTTCATGAAGCAGAAACCTCTCAAATATTGCTCGAGACACTGGTTCAAACGTTCAGTTTGGCCATCTGTTTCGATATGATAGGTTGTGCTGAATAGAAGATTAGTCACCAGCTTCTTCATTAACTCTTTCCAAAACAAACTCGTGAAGACCTTGTCTCCATAAAAAATTACCACCTTAGGACTGCCATGAAGTTTATAAACCTGATCTGGGTATAACTGAGCCACTGTTGCTACAGTATAAGGATGATTGAGAGCAATGAAGTGTGCATATTTGATAAACTTGTCAATCACTATCAAAATGCAACTAAATTTCATAGAGTGAGGAAGACCTTCTATGAAATCCATGAAGATAACATCCCAAGCTTGGGCAGGGATGGGTAAGGGTTGTAACAACCCAGGTTTAGATTCATGCTCATCTTTGACCCTTTGACAAGTATCACACTCCTGCACATACCCTGTCACTTGAGCCTTTAAGCCAGGCCAAAAAAAATACATCTTAATTTTATGATAAGTGGCCTGCACCCAAGAATGCCCCCCAAAGAAGAATCATGCAGCTAGAATAGGATTCTCCTTCTCAAATCACCATGAGATCCAATATAAATTCGTTGTTTGTATCTTATGACCCATTTTGAATAAGTTCAATATTTTTTCTGTCCAGATTGAATGAAAGCTGCAGTGATCTTTTCTGTCACAGTAGTATCTCCCAAATAACTATTCTCCACTTTTTGGACCCAAAATGGAATTATAGTAGTTGTTGTCAAACTGTGCAAATCAGAGTCTTTCATCATTTGTCTTGACAGTGCATCAGCAACAATATTATGCTTCCCTTTTCTATACTGAATAACATAGTCAAGCCCCAAGAGTTTAGAGAGACCTCTCTTATGAATGGTTGTGGTTAATTTCTGCTCCAATAAGTGTTTCAATGCCTCATGATCTGTTTTAATCACAAAAGGAACTCCCTCCAAGTAATGTCTCCACTTAGACGCTGCTATAAGAATGGTCAAATATTCTCTTTCATAAATGGAAAGATTTGCATCTGTAGGCCCTAAAGCCTTACTTAAAAAATCAATAAGTCTTTCCTCTTGGGAAAGAACAGCTCCCACTCCTTTTGAACTTGCATTATTTTCCAAATAAAATATCTTGGTACAATTTGGTAAGGCCAGAATTGGTACATCACACTTGGCTGTCTTTAAAGTAGCAAAAGAATTTTTAGCTTCTGTTCTCCAATAGAAGTTATCCTTTTTCAACATGTTTGTCAAAGGTTTACTAATGCCACCATAATCTCTGATTAATATTCTGTAGTAGCCAGTTAAACCCAAAAATTCTCCTAAAGCTTTCAAATTCTTGGGATGGGTCAATCCTTCATTGCAGCCATGTTTGAACTGTCAGTAGCTACATCTTGAGCAAAAATGATATGCCCTAAATATTCAATATGTTCCTGCCCAAAGAAACATTTGGACTTTCTTGCAAAAAGGTTGTTAGTTTGCAATAGTTGTAAAACTAACTGAAAATGTTCAATATGAGTATCCAAATCCTTACTGTAGATAAGGATATCATCAAAAAAAAAGCATAAACCTTCTCAGGTAAGGGGTAAAAACTGCATTCATGAGTGACTGAAAAGTGCCAGGGATATTTGTCAAACCAAATGGCATCACTTTAAATTCAAAGTGTCCATGATGTGTCCTGAATGCAGACTTGCGCACATCTTCCTTTTTAAGTCTGATCTACCAATATCCTGACCTCAAATCAATTTTAGAAAAAAATTTGCTCCAGATAACTCATCCAACATATCTTTTACTATAAGAATAGGGAACTTATTCTTTATTGTCATCGAATTAAGCTACCTGTAATCCACACATAATCTCCGAGGCCCATCTTTTTTTGACCAATAGACAAGGGGAGACAAATGGGCTCTTGCGTCCTAATTATAGAAACTGCTAGCATTTCTTAAACATATTTCTCCACTTCTGCCTTCTGGTAATGTAGGAACTTGTAGGGTCTAAGATTAACTGGTTCAGGAGGCATTCCTTTTGGCTCCTTGAAGATCTCTTCATATTTATTAAAAACCTTTTGCAATTTAGGTCTGACTTCAGATTATGTTCCTTCAATACTTAATAGGTATATTTCTCCTATTAAGTCAGTTTTTTTCTCAGTTAATTTTTGAAGTTTATCACTGGAAATTAACTTGATAGCAGGTGGCTTCACTCTCTTTTAGTACAAGGTACTCTCCCTCCATTTGAAAACTCTAGGTTATGTTGTTAAAGTCTATGCTGATTGGACTGAATCTCCTCATCCAATCAACCCCAGCACCATATTACTACCTCTTATGCTCAACACCCTAAAATCATGTTCAAAAGTATATTCATGCATTTTCCACACTAATTGTCTGGACTTAGTATTACTGTACAATTTCTCATCGTTTGCTATAGTAATAACTAAAGCTGTGGTTGGGATCACCTCTGTTCCCTCCTTGGCCCATTCAGGATTAACAAAACTATGAGTACTGCCAGTATCCACCAAAATACTCAAAGATCTACCTTTGATTGTCCTTTGTATCCTCAATGTGCTGTGTCCCACACTATTAATTAGAGCATTTATGGAAATCTCTAATTCTTCTTTCCCAGCATCTTTTTCTTCAATTCCTCCTTGTTCTATCTCTGCCAATTTCTCATTCATTTCCAGCTGAGTTATCTCCTTCTCCATCAGATTTAATTGTTTGAGTTTGCACTGGTGCCTAGAAAAAAATTATCTTCACACTTGAAACAAATATTATTTGCCCTCTTATACTCCAACAAGGGTTGTTTGGTGGTATTTTGTTTAGTGATTTTATGTTGGTTGATGGTGTTGGTAGTCCAGATTCTTTAGGAATTGGTCTGGTTGGTGTAAAGGTAGGCTTTTGGTTTTAATCTTTTAGCCTCAATTTCAAGGGGCAGTTCGTGAAGTTTAGCCTGCCTGTAGGCTTCATTTAGGTATTTGGGTTTATTAATCTTCACTCTGTGCCTCAGTTCTTCCTTTAATCCACTGAGAAAATTGGATACAAAGTAGGATTCTTTCTGGTAAGGGTTTTTCTATATGATGTAAAGTTTAAGCTCATCAAATAGCTCATGGTAGTCCTCAATAGTAAACTTTTGTACCAGTTTATTAAATTCTTCGATGATATTAGTGTATCCCCTGTCACAATACTTGTGGCACAAATCAGCAATGAACTCATGCCAAGTGATTCTATATTTCTGTATAATATACCCATCGAACCACGTCTCAGCCTTTCCTTCCAAGTGCATTGCTATCAAATTTATCTTCTGTTTTTCAGGAATTTCCAGCAATGTAAAATACTTCTAAAATCTTTTTATCCATCCCATCGAATTTGTTCCATCAAACATGTGCAACTCTATTTTGGGTCTAAAGGTGCCACCTTTATTATTATCCAGTTGAAACGAAGATGTATTGGTATTATGGGTTGAAAATTCTTCTTTAAAGGTTTTATCCATCTTCATTTAAGGCAAATGAGTATGGAGAGGTTTAGAAGCTAACAATTCTGGTTTCCTTGATTTATAAGAAAACATTTCCTTATCATTCAGTGGTACCCTTGTGTGGTGTTCATCCTAATTTCCAGACTGGTTATCCTCAAGTCCGATGATTCCTAGTGTTTGGTCCACCATTTTGGCACTTCCACCTCATCCTTCAGGTCATTCAGTCGATTTTGGATTACAGTCAATGTTTTTTTGGATTTTTGACATATCTACATTTTTTAACATTTTTTGATTTTTTTTTTTTGTTCTTTTCCCAGGTTGTAGTGGATCTTGAACCGGCTCCAGATACCAAATTGTCACAACCCACGCTAAAATAAAAAAAAAAAAACAAGAAGATGGATTTTACAAATAGAGAGAAAAAAGATTGTAGGAATTCAAAAACTTCTCATTAACAATTCGATAAGGATTCATTATAGCTTTGATTCCAATATAAAAAATTAAGGACACAATGAATTATTTACTAACACGTCTCACAGACTATTTTAATTCCATAATCATAAATCAAGCCCATCCCTTTATAACGGTCACCAATTCCTTTTCCATTGGGCTCATTCAACGGTTGTAATAGTGATCTCCTTCATGGACACATTCTCTTTTGAAACAATGCAGTTCCCTTGGCTATCCACAATTCCTTTTTTATTCCAATTTCCCCCATCTATTGCAATTTCTCCAATTTCGAGCCCTAATTCAAAAATTCCCAATTCATCAGAATTCTTCTTTCTACCCTTGCACATTGTAACCCCCTAAACCTGGCCCAGAAAAAATGAGCCGAATTTAGAAAGTTGTATTAAAATCTTGCCCCTCAAGAAAATGATATTTAATTTAAATATTTTAAAATGTAAAATAAATATTAAAAGTAAGTAGACTTAATAAAATTTCATTTATTACGAAACATAGTCATATAAACATTGTTATGATAGTTTGATAAAATATCCAAAAATGACCTCGTAAATGCATGCTAAAACAATAATCCCAAATAATAATAGTTCAGAGTTTAAAATTTCATAATAATCCCAAAATAATAAAATAAATTCGTGTAACTGAAAATTAGCCCATACTGATAAATAAAATATGGTCTCTGAAAATAAAGAAATCCTCTAAGTACTGTAACGCCTAGGGATCAAAGATATATATAAGAGAAAACTATGGGGAGTAAGTTAAAAAGCTTAGTGTGTCTAAAGAGCAAGAAAATCATAATTATAAAACATAGTATTATTTTCTTAAAATACTTTAAAACATAACACAAATGGTAAAATACCACAATCATAATGTAATGCACCCAACTACGTCCGCCAAAAGATGAGGAAGGTCCCCCAGGACATCCTCGCTACGTTCGCCATCCGAAATGAAATTCAGCCCGAAGAGTGAAACCACTGAACTTTCCCGTACAAATCTCAACCCATGCTCATACATATATGATATTTAAAACTCAAATTTCATAAACACGGTTCTATAAATTCGATATTCCATAAAACATGCTTCATAAATCATAGTCTATAAATCCTTAAATCATAGTCCATAAATCACGGTTCATAAAATCATAGTAAAAACATATTCTGAAACCGTATGCATGTGATGTCAACCATACAAGCCATAATGAATATAATAATCACGTAAGGTGGTAAAACCAACGCAGAGAAAATATATAGCACAGTAAGAAAACACACTTTAGCCAAAGCAAACTCAACCAATGAATAATGTGTTTCCCACGATCAAAAGTACCCGGTCTAGTTGAATCAGAACCTATGAGATTAAGTTCTAATTAATATCTATCACTATGACTAAAGAATTATTCTTAAATACATATTCAACAAGTTTTAATAATACAAGTACACTTATATGAATTGTATCATCTGTCTCCAAAATAATCGAAGACATGATTGGAGTGAATGGTTCAAGTAAAACGATTCGGGTTAGACAAGTCAACAAATCAAATATAGGTCGGATTAGATATGCATCATATCGAGTTAAAAAAAGAACAAATTAGGTCCAAGCTTCGATATTTGTTTGACTTTGGCTAGCAGAAATCCACGTGGGTTGAAGCAAACCATACTAACAATTACATGAGAATGCATTCTAATTCTTATGACTTTTTTCAAAGCAGTGCTTGCAAGCTAATCGAATTTGGGGGAAGAAAGAGGACTTGGGCGGCGACAGGTTTTGGGGAAAATCCATAAAAAATACAATTGGGTTTTTGTCGGGTATTCGGTGTCACTTATTTATATACGAGTATTTTATGTATAAAATTACCATAATAAAAATAATAATAAAACAAAATTTAATAGAATAAAGACTCTTTTTTAATGTCAAATTATAGAGCCGGTAGTTCAGGGATAAAAACTTAGTAGAATAAAAGTGGTTATTTATGTAGTCAATCCATTAACTCTTTATGGTTCACAAAAAAGCACCAAACATCTTAGAGTTTACAAAAGAAAATCCCAAATTGAAAATTTCAATTTTTAACAAAAAGATTCAAAATTTCCAAAAATTAGGGTTTCAGAAATTTGAGAATTCTAAAATTAGTTTTTTTAATTTAGGAAAATTTTGGGGTGTTACAACTCTCACCTTTAAAATAAATTTCATCCTCGAAATTTTCTGGCTTAGCGACAAACTCTCAAAAGTACGATTGTTCAGATAGAAGCTTAAAAGAGTATTTCGGATCAGGTTATGAATGACAACATAGAGTTTTTAGATAGGCCTTGATCTCAAATTCATAGAAACAAGTATGGTCACGATCATTTGTTTGATTAAGTGAAGTTCATGTCTTTATTAGAGCTCGGGTTATGATCATCTCCAAAATTTACTCAAAAGAAGGTATCACAAGGATTTCACGAGGTTTAAAAGTATCATTATCGATATCGTAAGGTGGAATACGCTACAGGAAATTCTAGGTCTTGAGTAGTAGTCACTAACTAACAGGTACTCATTCTTCCTAATTCTGAATCCATATGAAACACGCTTAAGTCTAAAATTCCTACGAGATTGCGTATTAATACTATATACTAAAAAGACAACAATTATAGAGTAAGATTTGGTACTGGAGTCTCGGATGATAACATGAATTAAAATCTCGAAGTCGGAAAATACTCAAAAATAATTTGTTTACCCAAAATATTTTTAAATGCATGCAAAAACCTTTAAAAAAAATTGAAAACCTTTTTTAAACCTTTCTTTGTTTGAGCCTCACAGTCCGAGGGTTTGAACATGACTCTAATACAACTAAATGTAACCTCCTAAACCTGGCCCATAAGAAATAGGCTGAATTTAGGAAGTTGCATTGAAAACTTGTCTCTCAAGAAAACAATATTTGATTTAAGGAAAAAAATTTGATACACAGGCCGTGTAAAATTTAGTTTACACGTGCCTTTTAGTTTTAGGGGTTAGGGTTTTAGGTTAGAGTTAAAGGTTTATGGGGTTTTGATTGTAGGGTTTAGAATTCAAGGTTAGTGTTTAGAATTTAGTGTATAGGGTTTAAGGTTTAGGGTTAGAAATTTAGGATTTGAGTTTTTATAGTGTAAATATACAGGCTCGTGTAAAATTAATTTTACACAGCCTGTGTATCAAAGTCTTACCCTTGATTTAAATATTTTAAAATATAAAATAAATATTAAAAGTAAATGCACTCAATAAAATCTCATTTATTACGAAACACAGTCGTATAAATAGTATTCTGATAGTTTGATAAAATATCTAAAAATAACCTCGTAAATGCATGCTAAAATAGTAATCCCAAATAATAATAGTTTAGAGTCTGAAATTTCATAATAATCCCAAAATAATAAAATAAGTTCGAGTAACTGAAAATTACTCCATACTGATAAATAAAATATGGGGTCTGAAAATGTAGAGACCATCTAAGTACTATAACGCGGTCCAAAGATATCTGTAAGAGAAAAATATGGAGGAGTAAATGTAGCACCCCAATATTTATATATAGGAATCATAGAAAATAATGGCAAAAAATGGATAAAGGCAGTCAAGGGGTTTGAACCCATAACCTTTCGTTGTGTATTCTTGTGACTTAACCAATTGAGCTAAGGTAATTATGGTTTGAGTTTACCACGACTTATTTTTAAGTTATGCCCTGTGATTATTATAGAAATAATAAAGTCTGAACCAACCCCACAAACCAGTAATGAATGCCCATTTCGGATCTGAAAAAAATAATATCATATCGAGAATCCTAAAATACTCCAACCAACCCCTACCACTTTCAGCTTCGATCTCAGCCACAGTCGATTCGTGACCGTCACAGCCGATAGCCTCGTGATTGCTGCCTCGCTTTGACCAAAACCCTATTAGCCACTCACCGTTTCGTTATCCTGGTCGCCATCAAAGCCAGCTCGAATATTCATTGAAAAATTTATAATTTTCCCTCTAATTTTTGTTGTTTTCGGCCGCCTCTGCTGTCGGTGTGAGACATTGCGACCTGTATCAAACTCCCCGTGTTTAGGAGAGTAAAACCATGTCGATCGATCGTCTTTCTATCATCGTTTGAGAGTCGTCGGAGATTCGAGAATAACTATCGGTTTGTCTCTTTTCTACTCATCTTGCATCATTTTAAAGCTCAATAAGCCTCTTAAATCTAAAAGGATTAAGTTATTATCATTTTTGCTTTTTTGGTGGGTTTTTTATCGTTTTAGGCTACCTGTGGCTTACACACGCTGACGAGGGTGATCTTTAATTGTCGTACCGATCAGCCCGTGAACCGGGCTGGTTTACCCTTGAACCGATCAAACCAGATCGAGCTTGAATTTAAACCAAGGCCTAGTATATGTTAAGTTGAATGGGCCAGCCTGGTTAAAGCCCAATAGCTTTAAGCCTAACCCAATAACCTGAGCCCATTAGGCTTAGCTCAACCCCAATATGGTTCGAACCCAACCCAAATATATGACGCAAACCATTTTTGTCCAACCCGACTCGTCCGAGTTAACTTGTCTGAGTCAACCCGTCTGAATTTACTCACATAAGTCAACTCGGTTGACCTTTGACATGACCATTGATCGTTGACTTTGACCAAATGTTATATTTTTTGAAAAGTCATATTTTGGGTTTTTCAACGTCCTGAGTCTACTTTTAAGGTCTGTTTTTCCAAATTCAAATATGGTAAGTTGTTTTTCAATGTTGACCTTCTGATTCAATCTAATAATTACTTATAAGTTTTGTTTCTGATGTAATTCATTTTTTCCCCACGTATCTAGGATGTTGATGGACGTCAAGTTTGAGTTCAAGAGCTATCAAAAAGAGTACCAAAGGTTGATCGATGTAGCTCGGAGTCGAGGTAATACCTTACTACCTCTTGTATACTTTTTAGAACTCGTTATTATTTGGTTAATGCATGAATAAATATGATTATCGTTGATCATTTTAAAGTTATAATGTTTATGGTAAAAGGATAATAAACTAGTTACGACTGAATGACTCGAATAAAAAATTAATGACCAATAAGAAATACAAGTTCAATGAATAATCGATAAAGCAGTTTAACTTAAAACCTTCAATTCTGATTATTTCTTATTATAAGATCTAATGTCTAAAATATTTGGATGAGCAATGACAAAAATACCCTAGAGGTGTAAAAAAGGAACTAAATACCACTGAAAGTGGAAATGGCATGGGAATTCATATTTGACCTGATAGAACCATTGATTCATCCCGTTAAATTCTCAACCTGATTGGGAAATTTGAAACCATGTTTCTAACATTCGAGATTGCGAAATGCCTAGATTTCCTTAATTTCTAAATAAACGTCTAAAAATTATTTTCTTGAAAACCCTTTAAGTGATTGACTTGACCAAAATGACAAATGTACCCCTAAGCTCTAAAATGATTGAAGTACCCTCATGATCGGAATGAGTAAATTGTCTTTGATAAGTCATTTGAATACCGATTAAACCTAAATAATTGTAACACCCCTAAAGGTTATGGAACATGACCCAAGTATGTTGGTCACTCTTGATACTATTACAATAATGGTAAAATATCGTATGAATATATGTTCAACTGCTCGGGGTACATTCAGTGTTGATTTTGAAGGTGGTCTGCACATTTATACAATGTAGTCGGTACTAAGTAAATATTAGTGAGGTGTATTTGTCTAAAAACTTGATAAGTACCATAGTGATGAACCATTAGAAATCTTAAATGTTATAAATTATTGTTTTACCCGTATTGGGTTGAATTACAAAATTTATCCTTGAAGTCAAATGACTAAAATGCCCTTGTAGACCTAATGATTGGATTAATTTTATTGTATCATGTTCCTATGCTTTAGCTAGGGTGATTCCTATTGTATCATGTTCCTATGCTTCGGCTAGGGTAATTACTATTGTATCATGTTCCTATGCTTCGGCTAGTGTGATTCTTACTGTACCAGGTTCCTATGCTTCAGTTAGGGTGATTCTTACTGTACCAGGTTCCTATGCTTCAGGTAGGGTGATTCCTACTATACTAGGTTTCTATGCTTCGGCTAGGGTGATTCCTACTGGACCTAAGACATCATTTTCGGTTTGCACCTATGTCAAATGGGCCTGTGTTAATGCCTTTATAGATGCAGTTTTGGGGAATTACATATCGGTGTTCGGTTAAAGTGTAGTTAGGTACCCTAAATAAAACTTTCCTACCTCTGTTAAATCTACCCTGCATAATTAATTTATTAACGTCAGAAACTTTCTTTAAGTTTAAATCTACACTTGTTGGACACACCAAACTCCCTAGTTCAACTCCCTTAATCTATCATTCTTCTAATTCTCCGGACTGTAAGCTTTTATCCTGATGCTTGGGTGATCGAATAATGAACAACTCTGTTACCTTCAGATATAACGTTTTATTGAAATATCAAATCGTAATTGAAACATGTTGTTGCCCGAAACACCATGATAGTATTACGCTTTTGTCATATACCTGCTTGTGCCTTTAGCATCTTTTGGTAGTTCTGCACTACTGAGCTTTCCAAGCTCATATTGTTTTTACTGTCACTAGTTAAAAGATTGAACATGGTGCAATTATCAATATCAATATGAGAGTTCCTTCGATACTGCTTAAAAAGTACAGTACCTGTATAATTATGGAGCATGTATGTCACGTCTTATTTTATATTTGAGTCTAGAACTCATTTTATAATGTTTATTTATGAACACTGTCTTTTTAAATGAATAATTTTTTAACTTGCATTTTAAATTCAGAATTTGTTTTATGGTTTTAAATGGGTTGGCAATTTGTTTTATATGAAATTTTTAAAATGGGTCGCTCTGGTGACCCGAATGTGACACATTGGATTAGATTGGGCCACCCGTATCTGTCCGAGTGTTACAGTAAGCTAAAATGATTAGTGTGCTTCTAAAGTTCAAGAAAACCATAGTCATAAAATATAGTATTATTTTTTTAAAATCCTTTAAAACATAACAGAAATGGTACAATATCACAAGCATAATGTAATGCACCCAACTACGTTCGCCAAAAGATGAGGAAGGCCCCTCAAAACATCCTCGTTATGTCCTCCATCCGAAGTGAAATTCAGCCTGAAGGGTGAAACCTAGGATGGCAAACAAACTGAAACCGGCAGGTTCTGACTCGACCCAATCCGGTAGGGTTTATTTTTTTTTTTGAATTTTTAATTTTGGGTTAGGTTTTAAAGAAGTTTGAGTCGGGTCGGGTTCAGGTTTAGGGTGGAAATTCTCTGACCCGTCCCGACCCTGTTTATTTATAAATATATATATTTATATTTATTATATTTTATATATTATATTTAATATTTTTATTCTTTTTCTTCGAGTCGAGTTTAATCGGGCTTTTTATTAAAATTTTGAGGATAGGTTGGGGTCGGGTTATACTTTTATTAATATCAGGTCGGGTAGGGTCGGAGATAAAGATATATGAAGCTCGGGTCAGGTCGGGTTAAACTTTTAAATTTTCGTGTCGGGTTCGGGTCGGTCAAAAAATCGCCCCGCCCCGCCCCGTTGCCATCCCTAGTGAATCCACTAAACTTTCTCGTACAAGTCTCAACCCATGCTCATACATATATGACGTTTAAAACTCAAATTTCATAAACACGGTTCTATAAATCCGATATTCTATAAATCCGATATTCTATAAAACATACTTCATAAATTATAGTCTATAAATCCTTAAACCATAGTCCATATATCATGGTTCATAAATCATAGTAAAAACATATTCTGAAATCGTATGCTTGTGATGTTAACCATACAAGTCATAATGCATATAATAATCACGTAAGGTGTAAAAACCAACACAAAAAATATGTAGCACAATAAGAAAACACACCTTAGTCAAAGCGAACTTAACATATTGAATAATGTGTTTCCCACGATCAAAAGTACCGAGTCTAGTTGAATCAGAACCTATGAGATTAAGTTCAGGTAAAACGATTCGGGTTAGACGAGTCAACAAATCAAACATAGGTCTAATTAGATACGAATCATATCGAGTTAAAAGAAGAACAAAATAGGTCCAAGCTTCGATATTTGTTTGACTTTGGCAAGTGGAAATCCACATGGTTTAAAGCAAACCATACTGACAATTACGTGAGAATGCATTCCAATTCTTATGATTTTTTTTTTCAAAGCATTGCTTGCAATCTAATCGAAGTTGGGGAAGAAAGAGGATTTGGGCGGCGACAGGTTTTGGGGGAAATTCATAAAAAAAAAAATACGATTGGATTTTTGTAGGGTATTCGGTATCACTTATTTATATACGAGTATTTTATGTATAAAATTCCCATAATAAAAAAAATAATAATAAATTAATAGAATAAAGACTCCTTTTAATGTCAAATTGTAGAGCCGGTAGTTCAGGAAAAAAACTTAGTAGAATAAAAGTGGTTATTTATGGAGTCAGTCCATGAACTCTTTATGGTTCACAAAAAAGCACCAAACTTCTTAGAATTTACAAACGAAAATCCTAAATTCAAAATTTCAGTGTTTAACAAAAAGATTCAAAATCCTCAAAAATTAGGGTTTTAGGAATTTGAGAATTTTAAATTTAGGGAAAATTTGGGGTGTTACCCACATGACAGTGCATTCAATCCAACTTCACTGCTCATTCCATTTTTTTATTAAAAAATGATGAAGATAGGCGATGTGAATGCACTTTACACAGAAAAACACTGTTTAAAGTCAGATTGTGTAATAAGTTTTTTTTTTGAAAACAAAAACTTAAAATATTTGGAAATGGCATCAAAGGAGATACACCCGGAGACCGGGATGACACTCCCAATAAAATACATGGAAAAATGTAAATGGAAGATAGAGTTGCTACCGGCCACTTTGGTAGGCCGAACGCCGTAAAATAACTAGAGATTCTAAAACTTGAGTCTGGGAGTCGATTATGCGTGAGGAATAATTAGCATCCCGCAGCGCCCAAAATTGGTACCGTGTTGGTCTTGAGTTGTCGTTGCAAGAAAACAAAAATTTATATTTTAATTAAAAATTTAATCCCAAAATCATTAGCGGTTTAAGGAGAATATTTCCTTATTTACAAAATTGAGAAAGATGACGCCCGAATGAGTTAGGACAATCACTTCCTAACCGGTTCCCTAAATAATGCGGAAAAATCCCCTCGTATATTTTATGTTAAAAAATTTAAACAAACATGTATGAAAACGAGAACAAATGATATGATCAATTAAAATAAAATCAAAGGCAAATAATGAAATAAATATAGAAATATAAATTGCGGTAAATTAAATTGTGAGAAAAATAAATGCGTAAATTAAAGTGCGAGAAAAATAAATACGAAAATTAAATTATCTAAAAAAGGACCGGATCAAACAAAAATTATAGTACAAGAAATTAAAAAGCTGAAATTAAATGTTAGTAAGTTAGGTTAAACGTTAGTAAGCCAACCGGGTTATGAATAATACGGATCATACCCGTTGCGAGTCACCGTCGTGATTGAACAACTGAAATTAGATAAACATATAATATATATATATATAGCAAAACAGAAACAAAAAAAATATAATATATAATATACATATATATTATATTATACAGTATATAATATATATATATATATATACGTATGTTATGATATATAAAAACTACATATCATATTATATGGTATATAAGAAAGCGTATATGCAGTATATATATACATACAAACTATATATAAATATATATATATATATAAAGAAACTGTACATATATATTATATGATGCATGAAAACATATACAAAATGAAAGAATAAATCGAAAAGAGAAACAAATTAAAATGCCAAAAAAAGAAAAGAAAATAGGACCAAAACGCATGAAAGCAAAACAACGAAAGGACTCATACAGCGATTAAACCACGGAAATAAAGATGCAGATTACCACGCGTCATTTTAAAGCTTAAACAAAAGGGAGATTAATTTTAAAAAATATTTAGCATTAAAAAGGGAAATGCGGCATTTAAAGGCTTAATAAAAGGAAACAAAATACAAGGAAAACCACAAATTTCATTACTGCAAACAGAGCTTTCTCCCTTTCTCGGTCTCTTTCACTCAACAGAACCAACACTAAACGCCGTTCATCGGCGGCGGCACCTCGCCGGCTAAATCCGACGTCTGAAGACGAAGATACACAGCGACCTTTTTAAATGGCAGGTAACTTCGAAATCCTCTCTCTCTTTTTTTGATTCAAAAATGGAGTTCTAAAAAAGAAAAAACCTAAACTTTGATTTAAAAACTGAAAACTCCTTTTGATTTAAACAAGGTTTACTCGAAAAAGATTTGAAACCCCTTTGTTTTGATAATGAAAATTTTCAGATTAGAGAGCCTAAGCCCTTGATTTCGAGTTTGAAAAAAGGAAAAACGGAAAGAACCCTAAACTATGCAAAAATGAAGAAGAGAAGAGACCTATAATACTCTGTTTTTTTTTTGCTTGTAATTCTCAAATTGAAGAGAGTCCCCCCTTACATGTCGTTTCTGATTTGGCTATATAGCCAAATTTGCAATGAAAATCTAAAATAAAAATAAAATAAAAACCTAGATTGCTATTGGTTGTGGAATCGTATTTTTTTTCTTTTTTTGATAATGGCAGTAGTGGTTTGTAATGGGTGATATTGGTTGGTTGGTTTGGGTAAAAAAAGAAGGGGACGGTTGAAGTTGACAGTGTAGGGATGCAGGAGATGGTGAATGTAGGAGCTTGAAGATGATGATGAAAGGCAGGGGCATGGGTGGTAATTGGCAGGGTATGGGTCGGTACAGGAGACCATGCGGCTTTTTTATTTATTAAAATTTGGTTTAAATAGGATAAATGGTTCGAATTTAGTTTGTGGCCCGAACGAAAAAATGGGTATTACATATTGTAGGTAATCCGACTTTAACTTTTTAATAAAAAAGAAAAAATATTATTTAAAGTTGAAATGTAATTAACCTGACTTCAATACTACTGTAGCAAATGCCATAGTGCTAAAAATAAAATGAGAGGTGCCACACTGGAATTTCTCTTTTCAGCTGCAATATTGCAGCAATTTAGCGATAGAGAAGAAAGTGGTAAAAAACAATGAGAAGGGTTCATAAATTGGTTATGTGGTGGCGGGTTGTGGCCTGATAAAAGAGAGGGAAGTGTGGCAGGAGTGGAAAGAACAATACAGTAAAATGGGAAAGAAATTGAGAGAATCTGGCATCAGAAAGGAGGGGGAGGGGACCCAATCGCACCATTTTTTTATCTTTTACCTGATTTGGTTCTTCAGCAATGACCTGTCTCATTTTAGCTGTCATTTTTTTTCGAGTGCCTCAGTTTGGGTGAAAAATGCGGAAAAATATCAGTTGTAATTTTTTTCGCTTCTTTTTATATTCAACCTTAAAAATTAAATTTTAAATTTTAACCTTAAATTTTAAATCATAAACTTTAAACCTTAAACTTAAAAAATTACATCATATTATAAATTTTATAAATTCTAAATTTAAACTTTAAGCCTAAAATTTTTTAGTGTAGGAGCATAGATAACAATGCCTAAAAAGAGCAGTAGTCGTTAATTTCCAGCACTTAATAACTGCCAACTCTTGATTCCAAGGTTTGCTTATACTTGGACTTTTCGATTTTCTATCGGCTCAAAGCATCAATTATAAGTCTTTGGGATTAAACATTACTCGTCAATACATGCAGTTTGATTCATCATAAAATTTCATAGTTTCACTTATCAAGATCGGTGAAAATAAATGATTTAAGTTAACGGGACTGCAGGAGCAAACAAGAAAAAGTTTAGGAAAAAATTAATGAATTTTTTTCGATTTAAAAGTTTTAATCTCAATCAATAAATTAGATTAATTTAATAATACCAAATCAATATAAAACTAAATAGTTTACTGTGTAAGTGGATCATAGCTCGTATATGGCGGCATGTAATAGGGACTGATGGAAGCCAGCCCCTCCAAAAGTTTTAAGTTTCGGTAATGGTTAAATTATATTTTAGTCCCTAAAAATATATAATTTGTATTGTTGACCCTCTAAATTTAAATATTTTTTATAACCCCAATAATAACGCTGAATTCCGTCATTGCATATATATATATATATATATATACTGAAATAGTAGCGTGGAAATCATAATGTAATTATTGGATTAATAAAATTTTGTGATATTATTTAATAGTTGAAATCATAATGTAATTATTGGATTAATAAAATTTTGTGATATTATTTAATAGTGTTTTTTGGTTGTTCTCCCGGTTTTTAGGGTCTCGTCTTGACTAATTCAGACCGACTCATATTGTATACCTGGTTTTGGTATGTGAGTCTCCTAACGAGGATTTTTTGCATACACAAAGTCTCAAACTAAAGATCTACTTAAGCGATACTAAATTACTTACCACTTGGAGTAACTCGTTGGTTAATATTGAGTTTTTTTTTATGAATGAAGAATAATTGTTATTTGTGTTGTTGTCTACGTGTATTTGTAAAATTTTAAACAGTTCTAATTTAATTAGTAAATTGATGTACGGAAAACGAAGTTGAAAATAAAGGCGTTAAAGTTATGCATTGTAATGTTGTAATATTCTAAAAATAATAATTCAGGTAAAATGCAGATTTTAAATAATGAACATTTAGAATATTCAATAATAATAATAAACATTTAATCTATATTTATAATCTTATTTAATTGTCCTAGATGAATATTTTAATTTATAATTATAAGAATTGATAAAATAAAGTGTACAACATACATGACATATAAGTGTGGTGATAAAAATAATAATGTATAATAACTCTCAAAATCCCGATTTAAAAGTTTTATGCCAAAATCTGATAAATAAAATAGATAATAAAGCTTGATGAAGCTAACAATCTCTAGAGCAGATAGTTAAAACTCTCGATTAACATTTTTTTTAGGTTGTGATTCAAGACCCAGTATGAGCAAAAATTCTCTTTCCCCTGAGTAGAAATTATTCAAAAAATAATAATAACAATGCCGAAGCTCAAGCAACTTGAGGTGTTTATTAGCACAGAACAGAAGATGTGCTCAAAATACTTGTGTTTCCCCGGTAATTGAGAATAGATATCTCGTAGCATTTCCCTTGTTTGCCTCATTAACTAACATGTATATCAATGACTACAAATATCATCACATTTGAAACATGGCCATAGAGCAAGATGCTTGGGACAACATCCATGTTAGAGTCCGCCAATTGAATAAGAAAGATGTACTATTCTCCGGACAAAGCTTCTGATACAATAAACCGGTACAAATATTACAAGTTTGCAGAGCAGGTGAGTGGTGAATATGAAAAAGGCTTCCAACAGGATTTGTACCAAAACAAAACTATTGTTGAATGTCTTATTATAACATTAGAGAAAAGACAACAATAACCCAAGAAAAAGTTTTTTGTATGATTATCAGGGATACCATGCACAAGAATTACATTACAGATACAAACTAAGCACAAAAAAGCCATTTCTTTCATCTTGGCATGTTTCTATGCTCAACTGAAAATAAGAAAGTGTACCAGTTTATTAAGTCATCATACATATCTAGCTCTTCATCTATCTTCAATTGCAGCAGGGCTGCAATGGTCAAATCATCAACAGGCAAGCAGAATTCCAGAAAATAACAATGCTATGCCCTAGCTTGTATGCTGAAGGATCAAACAAACTGACATTACACTGCTGCATATACACCGATTACATCTGCTGCTTCGAATTCTTATGCTTTGTCATTGCTAGATCCCCCGGTTGCACCTAAGGGTTCACTCTGCTGGACTTCCATTTGTTTTGCCTCCTCAGTTGACTTACGTGCTTTAACTGTATCTTTCTCTTGACTAGGTTCCCGCTTGTCTTCAAACAACTTCCCCGATTTTGCAATTGCAAGGATTAACTCAAGTTGTTTTTGCTGTTGCTCCTATAGAATACATCATCAGACATCAATCACATGTTGAGAATCCAATAACAAAGCATGTGTTTTATTAATAATTAATTCACATGTTGAGAATCCAATAGCCACAAGCTGTATTGATCTTACTGAATGCTAGTTCCTCTGAACACAGGTGCTCCATTGGTACAATGACTAAGGAACAATTTTTTAAGGCTTGCTGAATGCTAGTTCCTCTGAAGCAATTTAGTTTTCTTGTATTTGAATCGCAGCTCATTTAGGGTTTATTGGTTTTAGTAAGGCTTCATGCTTGATAAATCCAAGCCACGATTTTTAACCATTCAAAACACAATAATATAAGGAAAAAAGCTTGAATATTTACTCTTTTAAAACCCTTATGCAACTATTATCATAACAATATTTAACTTACTTGAAGTGCCATTATGGATCTCTTATACCAACCGAGCATATTACCGACAATTTGAGAAAATTAAAAAAAAATCAAATTATGGTAAAATGTTTACCGGCATTGCCAGCAAAACTTTCTGAATTTCCTTAAGCTCCTTTTCTAGGATGTCTTCTTGAGCTG
This sequence comes from Hibiscus mutabilis, assembly GCA_019671005.1. Lineage (NCBI taxonomy): Eukaryota > Viridiplantae > Streptophyta > Magnoliopsida > Malvales > Malvaceae > Hibiscus > Hibiscus mutabilis. Next base: position 42,739,814 of record CM033728.1, on the reverse strand, counting down.
CTAATGCTCTAGTAGCCTCAGAATTCTTTTGAGCCAAGGCTGCAGTCTGCAGACAACAGGGAAAGTTATAAATATAAGAATAAACCGCAAAATACAAATTGTTATCAACAGCTTGTCTTCCCATTTAGTCATAGTTGGCAGCAAGGGTGATAAGATGTTCATCATTATCACATTCGAGCCACAGCTAACATTAGCTTATTCATCCATATCATGTCAAGTGTTAGATGCTGGGTTACATAAGCTAAAGATGGCACAATCAAATAAAACTCGGGTAATTGAAGCAGCTATGTTCATCTATATCCTAAATTCTCGTGAATATGCATTTTTTTTTTCTAACAATAGTCACCTTAACTTTGTATAGTTGCAAACTTATTTTAATTGATCACCCTTTTTTATATATAAGTTGCAGGAGATATGCCACTTTCCATAAAACCAAAGCTGAGAGCGCTCTAGCCACATTTTAATATTGGAAGGTTCCATAACTTTATCTTTTTTCCACTTCGCATACATGTTTTTGGAGGTATGTGTCTAATACTAGTAGGGGTGAGCAAAACTTGACTCAATTTATAAAAGTCGAACTTTTTCACTCAACACGAAAAAACTTTACTTGAATCATAATTTTATAAACTTAACATGACTCGAAAATAATTCAAACACAGTTTGAGTTATAAATTGGGACTTGAATAATTCGAAATTTTGTAATTAATGGATCAGATTTCAAGTTCGAGTCGAGTCCATCAACCATGCCCGATATATGTATATCAAATATATATATCGTATATAGTTATAAAAAGCTGTTTAAATTTGAACCAATTAGTACAGTAACATTATAAATATTTATAATTAAATTTGAACAAAAAAATTGAACAACACGATTTGACTTGACACGAATTTCATAAACTCGAATCGAAAAAATTCAAATAAAGTTGAGTTGTAAAATAGGTTTCGTCAATTCGACTAACTCGAAATTTTTTACTCAACTCGATCGAATGCTCACTCCTAGATACTAGTATGCTCCAATTTTCTAAATTTTTCCTTATATTTGGAGGATCATACTCCAATAACCATGCCCTAATATGTGCATGAAAAAAGTGTCAGTTATGGGTACTTTTGAGAAAATGAGTCCAATTACACCTAAATTCATGAGCTAGCAAGCAGGCAATTTAGAGTAAATAATAAACAGCATCTAACTGAAAAATAAATAGTTATTAGATAGCTTTCGATGGTTACTTGAAATGTATAGTTTTAGTGAACACAAACTTAACTTTTTGGATGAGTTGCTCTTTTCCTTTAAATGTCTAAAGTCTAAGTTGCACATATACGGATACGTGGACGAGGATAGGAAACGGCAATTTCCAAAATTATAGGGTACGGGTACGGCAAATATAAATTATAATTGTATTAAACAATAATTATAATTGTAGTTATTTAAATTCACTTCTAATGATTTTTAAATTATTTTCTAACACTTAGATTAGAAGATTACTAAAACTAATTGACTAAATTGAACGAAAATTTAACTTTACATTCTAAATTAAGAAAAATTCAATGACTAAAATGATAAAATTAAAAGATGACATGGCTAAAATGGATATTTACCCATCCCTATTTAAAGCTTGAGTGAAGAAGTTAAAACAAGTTGAAACATATTACAAATACAATACACACACAATATCCCACATCCTTAATATACATAAAGCAAGGAGAGAAAGCAGCCTATAAATAGGTGCTTAGCCACTGGAACAATAAAGCAATTTAGTCTTGGCCTTTTAGTTGAGACCAAGTTTATATATTTTAGGTTTAGTGTTCAATTTAGTAGTTTTTTACTTGCACGATATTGAGTTTAATTAGGTATAATTTGAACTTTCTAAGTTTAGAAGTATCCTTGCTTTTTAAGTTCGGATTAGTTTAATGGTTTTTAAATCTTTACTTGTAAAGAAGGGGCATTTTATTTTCTATTTTTTAAGTAAATTTATTTGGGGACGTCCTGCTGAATGTCCCCAATTAGTGTTGACCGTCCCTGATAAAATTTGACCGTCTTCGATAAAGTTGGGCCGTCCTTGGGAAGTCCCAGCCGTTCCTGCACCGTCCCGGGACGTACAAAGAAATCATTTAGCTCAAGATCAAAATGCATAAAATTTTCAATTATTACTTGCTCAATTCCTTTAATTCTCTAACTAAAAAAGTTAAACATTAAGCAACAAGAATTAGAACAGTTTTACCTCTTCAATAGGCTGTTTCAAATCTTTCCTTGTTACCTAAAACCTAGTCCTCCAACTTCTCAATCCTCCCCACCATAGTCAATCCTTTTCCACTAGCCTTTGTCGTTTCCACACAAATCCTCCGCCATTGCTGCCTCCTAATCCACGCCCCGATGGCAACCGCGCCCACCAATCCTAAAACTCTCCACTCCAGGACACTTCTCCAAACCCCACCTAAAACGACACCTTTCCAATCCAAAAAGGCATAAGCAACCAAAACAACAGCCGAAGAAAAAATGCACAAAAGTTCAGCGGCGGAAAGAAAAGAATCAAAATTGATAGCATTCCGGTGAGGTGGCAATTGAAGAATCTGAGTTGTAGGCTTTGGGAAAGGAATTGAAAGATGGACAGTGGGAGTTGAAATTGAGAAAACTTCGGGTCCGGAAATGCAAAACACTGGAATCAGAGGTGGGGAAGCTGAGATGGCGGGAGGTGGCTGGAGGGAACGAATTAGGGTGTCTGGAATAAGGGTTTAAACGAGAAGGTGGAGGGGATAAGAGGTTTTGAAACGCGATTGACATGGTTCTTTTCTGGTTTCTGTTAGGGTTTTGGGTGGATTGAAACCGAAAGGGAAGGCATTGTTAGGGTTTTTTATGTTTGTTTGCTTTTAGTTAGAGGGAGGAAATTGGTGGTGGATTCAATGCTCTCCGGCGAGTAGGCCTATCTGCGCATGTTAGCTTAGGGAAGTTGAAATGAGTTAAGACTGTGCCTGAATGTATATAGCAGGTGAACTTTTATATATACGTAATAAAAGGAAAATATTGTCAAAAAATCGAATCGAAGATTGCTATTGAGGGGAAATTTGGAGAACAATCCAAATGGTCTCTAATATTTAGGGATGGCAAGACCGGGGCGGGTGCAGATACCCCTCCCATTCTCATACACATTTAAAATTTTCATATCCACCACCTACCCACCACCACGACAGGTACAATTTTTAAATTTACACCCGCCCACATGGGTACATTCTCAAATCCATCTCTACACCTACTACTCAACTAGACATTCACCACCCAACCCGTATTCTCCTACAAGCAACCACTAATATCGAATTATGTAAAAATAAAATATTTACTTTTGTAAAGAAGAGTACAACTTCGCATACTTTATTGATTGATCAAATGTATATATAATACATTTACACCGTCATAGATTTAACTACAACTAACTAACGATCTCTAACTTAACTAAAGCACATTTTTACCAGTATAAATTGTACTTAACTACAGCTAACTAATTAACTATAGTTAACTTAACTAAAGCATATTTACACTTATATAAATTCTACTTAACCACACATATTACAAAATTACAACCTGATTAATTCAAGCTAGATCTTAAACAATGAATACAAGCTTGATTATAAACCATCATTTTTTCAAACTTAATTAATTGATTCAAAGTCTACAAACTTAAGGATTAATGTAGATTTTAAAATAAACCAATATCTTAGTACATAAAACACCATAATAAAAGGCATAACCAAAGTCTACAAACATAAATGGTCCAAAATTCATATGGTGGGTAGTTAGTGAGCGGGCAGATGCGGTGCGGGTGGATGCGGGCGAATGCGGTGCGGGTAAGGTCTCAAACCCATCACCTACCCACTACCCATGACGGGTATGACTTTTTACATCCACACCCGCCCACTACCCACCAAACTCATACCCATCCTCACCCCAACTGGGGCGGGTGCGGTGCGAAACTGTACCCGTCTGCCATCCCTACTAATATTTGTAATATAAGGGATGTTGGAGGATACTTGGAGATTTACGGTAGTTTTTACAATGTCGACGGAGAACATCATCCAGGTGGCATTTTGGTATTGCTATATATTTTTTGATTCATCTATATGACAAATTTGAAGAGAAAAATATTAAAAAAAAGGAGAACTCCACCTGCAAGTGGTGTTCTGGTGTTTCTTATATATTTTTTGATTCACGTATATAACATATTTGAAGAGAAAAATATTTTAAAAAAGGAGAACGCCACCTGCAAGTGGCATTCTACACCAGCAGTGTAGAAACTACCGTATATCTCCAAATATCCCTCAACGTCCCTTATATTCTAAATATTAATCCCTAAACACTCTATATATCCAACGAAGCCTATTGAATGAAGACTTGAGACTACCGATTTTTTTATAAAGAGACTACCGATTTTCTACTCCACATGGAGTGTAAATAAACAGATGAATTGTCCGAAAAATGTTCGTATAACGCTTATTTATGTTTATTTATTAAATTAAATAAATTGAGTATAAACAAAGTTTTTATATTCGTTTAATAGACAAACGAACACAAACATGCTCTTATATATTCACAAACAAACTCGTTTATCGACTCGTATATAAGCTCGTTTATCTTATTCCCCTTTTCCTTTTTTTACATTTTTTGAATTTTTGTAACATTTTAAATATTAATGAAGATAGGGACTAAATTGAACATATGGTGAATTTTGGAGTTCAAACTATAAAGTCTAAGGAGCTTAAGAACTAGTGGTATAATTTCATCATTTTGGCGAGCATATAAACAAAAATGTTCGCGAACACTAAACAAATAAAGATAAAAAACCTTAAAAATAAATAAACGAATATAATGTTGAAAAATGTAACGAACCGAATATAGACACCTTAAAAATAAATAAAGGAACACAAACAAAGTTTTGTTTGTTCAGTCTCGGATAATTTATACCCCTATTATTCACCGATTTGTTCAATCATAGTTCGAGGATATGGAATCAGTGCTCAGCAGATTGATTACTTCTTTTCTTCTTATTTTTTATTTAACCGTCAAATAAGTGCCTAAACTATACCTTTTTCAGGTAGGTGCTCAAACTATATTTTGGGCCAAATAGGTGTCTAACATTTCATTCAGTGACCCATTTAAGGTTTGGTCGTGGCGAACGTTAATTTTTATGTTATCCAATCAAAACCGAACACGTGGCAATATTAAACATTTTTTGAATTTTATTTTTAAAAAATAAATTAGAATTTTTTAAATATCATAAAATTTTCAAATAGTTCGCAAATCCCTAAACCCCTAAATCTGATCACTCCCACCGACGTTGGTCGCGTTTCTGACAACAGAATAAAGCGCCCTCCCCTTATCGAACAACCTATACACCGTTCATCGTCCGTTATGCCGTCGTTCATTGCGAATCATTCGAATGAACTATTTGACGATTTCGACGTTTCGCATGACGTCGATCGATTTTCGGCAATGAGATATTAAGATGAGTACACGTATAAAATGAATACTTTAGTTCTCATTAAAAGAATAATTAGAATACGATGTATTATATGCTAATCAACTGCTTAACTAATTAGCTAAGATCTAACTACTTGTAAACTAACAATGCAACAACACAACTATCTACAAAACTTCTATAATTCTCTACACTAAATGTAACACCTTCAATCCGTATGTCACACTGGCCCTCAAGCCCAACCCAAAATCATAAAGTTCTTAACTTGGTTTAGCCCAAATAAAATGCTTTCCAAAAACATTTAAAGCCCACGATTCAAAATAAAATATATAAATGATTAAAACGTTACAAAGGAGCTCCAATTAATAAACCATTTAAATATTTGACTTGATTAATACAAATTCAAAATAAGGATTACAGACTCATACACGTAAGTTCTATAAATACACAACCCACTAAATACAAGTATCATACTTTGACAATGTCGTTTGCTGAAATCCCATACAGATAATGCTCCTCGGTCCCGCGATCAACCTACGCACGAAAACAACAATTCCGAGCGTTGAGCTTACGAAGCTCACTGGTACACATCTACTCTACTATACTCTATGCTAATCATAAACATAAGCTTGCAAGCTAGTACAAGCAATAAGAAGAGATAAATAAACATGTGGCGCTACCACTAGCAGCCTAAACACACGCTAACATCATAGCAATCATCAATCATGGCACACAAGGCCCAACCAAGCCCGAGATCTCAACAGATCGCTAAGGCACAAATAACATGAACAGCAACAACACAAATATGGAGTGAGGCTGGGTCACAAAGCATCGGTACATACACTCTAGGTGAGGCCGGGTCACATAACATCAAAAACATACACCTTTTCTCGAAATCATCCCTCGACATCTACTCTTTGGGTGAGGTCGGGTCACATAGCATCGGAACATACACCCATACTCGAAATCCCTTCTCGAGTATCTTCGAATGAGGCCCAGGTCACATAGCATCGGTAACCTCCATTCAGTATCTCAACCACGGTGTTGCAACACTCTTTCACTGGGTATCTGGATCCCGTCAATCAAGAAGATTCAACCCATCAAATGCCTACCTAGTATACAAGTAACACGATCCTAAGGATCTCCTATTGTTGCTAATCGTCAACATATTGTTTATTATACATTACCGAGTTGTTAAAACATTATAGAGAAGTGCATATTTAATCTCATTTATCAAGGCATAGTTTAATTATTAATATTCTGAATTTATCCTTATCTTAGACCGACCTTTCAGACTATCTAGTTCAGCGACATCGGTACTCGAATATGAGTATCGATACGGTACCACTGGTTAAAAGGTACTCATCCGCATACCGCTACCAATTAGTTACTAGAAATTCTTAATTTCCATAAGTACCGGTACGGTCCCACCTGCATCGATATGGCCCTAATTGCTTATCGGTACAACCAAATCTCGTACCAGTACCCAACTCACGGGCTTGTACAATTCTTTTAAATTATGGTGTTATAACACTTATTAGGTCCCTGAAGCTTATGAAAGGCATTAAAGTACATTACTAGCGTATTTAATTAATTATTACCACTTACTAGCTTTTTATCCATTTAATCAAATATTTATCAGTATTGTCTCTAACCAATATTCAATTGAACATATTAATTTATTTGGCTAACATGCAAGGCATCATCATATATAAATCAGTCAACCAATCATACAATCAGATAATTATACAAACAATCCTATACATTCTCTAAAGCTCATAACAGACTCGAACATTCTCAAGCTCATCAAGCATCTCGATAATTATCAAGCCTCAAACTAACAGTATCAACACATGCTTATTACTCATCTCCTAATTTGCAGCCACTAACATATAAGGCAATTACACTTATGATGATTGTGAAGCATTTCGGAGTTCGAAGTGTACTAACCTTAAGCCGATATCGCTAAAATCCTCATTCAAACTTCCCAAACAATCCATATAATCTGATGTCCAAATCCTAACAACCCTCGTATATCATCAAATACGAAAATATATTATTTCCATGCTTCCCTTATATTATTTACAAGGTTAAATGCGTAAAAATAGCTTATCAGATTCGAATTTGGCAAAATGGATTGTGCCAATAGATCCAAAACGTCAAGAAACCCCCGAGTAAGGTCTCCCAGAAAAAGTTAATGGCCCGATCAATACCGGCCAACGCCCTGGTCAAGCTGGTCGATCCAGTAACGCGGTGTACTATAACTAGCGTGCACCTGCATGGCTTGATCCAGTTTGGTTGAGCCCACGTGAAAATAGGTACAGGATCCAGTGTAGCACAGCTTATGGGCTTAGCATGCACCCGCCTGGGCTGGTGTACGCCCACTCGCAAAGACGGTGCGTGGTGGCTCGTGAGCCCTCTTCCTACAGCTGGACGATGGCGGTGAGCATCAGTCATGTTATTCTCCTGCCGCTGATTCCAACGGTGGCCTTCGTTTGTAGCGGTGGCGACCGAAACATGCTGAACTAGCTTCCCCCAAAATTTCTTCTTCTTGGCTAGGACGAAGACGCAATGACCATCGTTAAACTCGTCTCAGCGAGACCTTTCCAATAGTATCGACGGTGTTATGCAAGGCAGCTCTGATGGCCGTAGATCGAGGTTTAAAACCTCATCCCTCATTTTTTTCTCCATTTCCCTAATTTCTCTCTCTCTTTCCCCATCACATATCAGCTTATTTATTCCAAATACCAAACCATTTTTATTTTCCCCAACCAATTAAACTTATACACTTTATTAAATACTTTTTTCCCTTTTACCCATATGCCCAATTAAATTGGGTTTGAGGCCCAATTTGCAAAAATCGAAATTTGGGTCGTTACAATTCTCCCATCCTTTAAGAAAATTTCGTCCTCGAAATTTGTACTACCAAAACAAGAAAGATACAAAAACTTCTTAACTCTTCAAGGTCCTCGATTATAACCCACTGCGCTACTCTGATCTCAACACTTATCAGAAATAACATTATCCTCGAATGTTACAATCATTGTCTTAACAGATTCTTCTCTGAAAAGAATTTCATCCTCGCTTGGTACATCACAGGCAGTAAGCGAAATCCAACGGTACCCCGATAAAACTGTCACATGAATACGTCAACAAAGAAACTGAACTTACGCTATAGAACCTAAAAGATTGATGCACACAAAAATCCTTCCACAACAATGTACGATCCAAAAAGAACAAGATGTTAAACAACCATTGCAGCCAAAATGAACAATTTCTCTTGTGGTGACTCCTTGAAAGAGTCTCTAACCCTAACGGCCTCGCAAATTTAAAACATTGCTTGTTCGGTGCAAGACTTCAGAAAAGAACAGTGTCTCCACTCGCCCCAATTGCCTACCTTAAACTTTGTATGATAACTCTTATCGGTAACTTAAACTAGTCTCATTAACTCAGTTCATGTGAAAATCTTACACTCTCAGTCATAACGTGCTGGGAAACACGTCATCTGTACCATCAGATCTGTCACCACCTAGGAATCCCACCAAAGGATAAGGTTCCATCACAAACCTTGAATCTCATGTCAAAAGGTAACATGTACACACCGCAGTGTCGTACAACCCAACCATAACCAATCTAAGCAGCCTTTTTAATCTGGATCTCACATTTGTCGAAAATATTAAATGGTACATACCAAATATTGTATCATTACTTAAAGAAATCCCATAAAAAATGTGCACTCATAAACCTTTACAAGTTCCACGATCATCTATTCAATTTCCGCTGAGAAACATCGAAGCATCACAACAACTCTGAGAAATTCAATGTTTGACTACCAACCGATGGCAAGTCAAACACTCATCACCTTCCCAACATATGACTCCATACTGTTTCCTGAACATGTGACGAAAGCTTGGTACCAACTATCACTCTCAAAATTCACCATATACTGACCATTGTACTATAAATGGAGAATCACTTACCTTGTTATATCTTTTTTTCTAAGGCACCACAACAAGATCTCGAACTCCATTAGAAACCATCAGGCCCAAATCCAATCACAACACCGTGTCCCCTTAATCAGAATTAGAAGCTAATTCTCGTGACTTCCAAAACAAATTAATTTTTTTACTCAAAACTTAACTGACAAGCACGGGTACCAGTAATAATCGATCAGTACCAACTCTGGATGATTTGAGTATCGGTGCTGTATAGAGCTAGCATCGGTGCTCCCTTACATGACCATCATTTGCAATCCTTGATCGCCCCACATAGGTAGCATGATACTCTAACCCGAACTAACTTCGTACAATCCATCTCTTGTCAATATCGCTTACCTAGGTGGTGATTGATCACGTGATCTAAAACTCTTAATTACTTTGACTTGCGTTGTTGTCCAGAACTTAAACTCCTTTAAGATCGAGCACTCAAAGTTTTTACACTGTTAAGGCGAACATAACATTTCCACTTTAACACAAAAATACAGTCCTAACAATATGACAAAACATCATCGACGATCTTGGAATCTTATTCGATTTTAATCGGGTAAACACCACTATCACAACATAGCGGTTTCACGCAGCTTGGATCTCCACTAATGTTCCTTGGTTGCCTCAAGAAAACTATGATACAAAACAAAAGCATTTACGAAGTCTTCAACCCTTGATTCCTTACTGATTACACGGTAACCAACCTCCATCTCATGCACAAGGTCCTTGAGGTAATTATCTTGTCAATGTTCATACTTGTATATTCCATGTACCTTCACACGTTTCACGTAAAGCATCAACTTATATTTGAGAGACAACACGGTGGCCCCTACCTTATCATTACTGAAAAACCTCAAACGTCACTGCAGGCATCCATCATTACCATAATACACCCCAAAGCGGGGAATCCTCATTCCAAAATTTATTTCAAAATTCTAAGCCTTTAACACTTTAACCATAACCATCTTATTCTCGAACCAATCTCAGAAAAGCACACAGATACCTCATAATTGGTTAAACAAGTCATCCATCTTAAGAGACACGTAATGATCTTCTATTGTCATACGACAACTATCTACGATTTAAGCATTACTTTAACGAACCAACTTCTTACTAACAAACAAGCCCGCTTCTCTCTTGGACGAAACACTCAGACAAAAAAAACTCCTTCAAATTATACCTTCATAACTGGACCTCTAACTTTTCTCAACTAAGTCGGTGTCATCCGAAAAGGCGATGGGCACCGACGTCTAACTTGTTCTTACCTCAACATCTACTCACGTTCTCGATAGGGAGAAAGTCTTGACTCCTCCTCCAAAGGCATAAACAAACACTATGACAAATCTAAAGCCTCACAAGTGTCGAACTGCACACATTATCATCTGTCAAACAGTTTAACACGTCTTACAACCCTGTGTGTCACTCTCAAAACAACAACCACATAGATCACGGTAGAAGGGCAACGATCCAAACATTTTTATTACCAAAGGTTGGGTTTCCTCGAGGTCTCAAAGCCTCGTGCACAACTCTCAACATTACTAGCCCGCATCATGTTTGATTAACCAAAATAATTTCACAGTGCCAAAACTCCCAAGAAGGTAGCTCTCTTTCAAACCTGTAGAACTTCGAACTTTGGCCATACTCTGACGAACTAATGGATCTCGAATCCATTATCTCTAATAAACGTCTTCGCAAAGGGCAATGACACTTCTCAACTATCATTGAACCCATATTTAAGCAAACGAAAGGGTCCACCACCCAACGTGCATCCACTGACCAATCCAGGAACATATCATCCATACTCGTGTCATAACGGTTATTCACGTATGTAACGATGAAGATTCCTTGGAACACGCTCTCGTAATATATCTGAAGGCTCTAAAGCAGTTACATCATGCGATAAAAACACTATTTAGGTGGCAAGAGGAGAACACATCCTCGACTCTGACATTATTTAACTAACTCGTATCTCCATACATCGACCCCCGAAAATCGCTTCCATGAGCAGCTTAACACTTATCTCGCCCACAAACGTAACCATTTTAATGTCACAACATTGGTCGCACCATCAAAATTCCAGTCTTAAGGAGTACGAACTAAATTTAAGGGCTTGTATTCACTAGATACCTTATTAAAACACCTATACCACCCTAGGGTTTCTTAGAACTGGCTAAACCTAAGCTCTGATACCACTAAATATAACACCCTCAATCCGGATGTCACATTGGGTCTCAAGCCTAACCCAAAATCATAAAGTTCTTAACTTGGTTTAGCCCAAATAAAATGCTTTCCAAAAATATTTAAAGCCCACGATTCAAAATAAATATATAAACGATTAAAATGTTACAAATGAGCTCCAATTAATAAAATATTTAAATATTTGATTTGATTAATACAAATTCAAAATAAGGATTACAGACTCATACACGTAAGGATCTATAAATACACAGCCCACTAAATACAAGTATCATACTCTAACAACGTCGTTTACTGGAATCCCATACAAATAGTGCTCATCAATCATGCGATCAACCTACGCACAGAAACAACAATTTTGAGCGTTGTGCTTACAAAGCTCAGTTGTACACATATACTCTATTATACTTCATGTTAATCATAAACATAAGCATGCAAGCTAGTACGGGCAATAAGAAGAGACAAATAAACATGTGGCACTGCCATTAGCCGCTTAAACACATACTAACATCATAGCAATCATCAATCATGGCGTACAAGGCCCAACCAAGCCCAAGATCTCAACAGATCGCTAAGGCACAAACAACATCAACAATAACAACACAACTCTAGAGTGAGGCCATGTCACAAAGCATCGGTACATACACTTCGGGTTAGGTCGGGTCACATAGTATCGGATCATACACCCTGGGTGAGGTTGGGTCACATAGCATCGGAAACATACACCATTGCTCGAAATTATCCCTCGAGCATCTACTCTCTGGGTGAGGTCAGGTCACATAACATCGAAACATACACCCATACTCGGAATCCCTCCTCGAGTATCTTCGAATGAGGTCTGGGTCACATAACATCGGTAACCTCCATTCGATATCTCAACCATGGTGTTGCAACACTCTTTTATTGGGTATCTGGATCCCGTCAATCAAGAAGATTCAACCCATCAAATGTCTACCCGACATACAAGCAACGCGATCCTAAGGATCCCTCATTGTTGCTAATCGTCAACATATTGTTTATTTACACTATCGAGTTGTTAATACATTATAGATAAGTGTATATTTAATCTCATTTATCAAGGCATAGTTTAATTATTAATATTCTGAATTTACCCTTATCTTAGACCAACCTTTCAGACTATCCAGTTCAGCGACATCAGTACTCGAATATGAGTTTCGATATGGTACCACTGGTTAATGGTACTCATCTACATACCGCTACCAATTAGTTACTGGAAATTCTTATTTTTTATAAGTACCGGTACGGTCTCACCCACACTGATATGACCTTAATTGCTTACCGGTACAACCAAAGCTCGTACCAGCACCCAACTCACGGGTTCAGACAATTCTTTTAAATTATGATGTTATAACACTTATTAGGTCCTTAAAGCTTATGAAAGGTATTAAAGTGCGTTACTAGCTTATTTAATTAATTATTACCACTTACCGGCTTTTATCCATTTAATTGAATATTTATCAGTATTGTCTCTAACCAATATTCAATTGAATATATTAATTTATTCGGCTAACACGCAAGGCATCATCATATATAAATCAGTCAACTAGTCATACAATCAGATAATTATACAGACAATCTTATACAGTCTCTAAAGCTCATAATAGACTCGAACATTCTCAAGCTTATCAAGTATCTCGATAATTATCAAGCCTTGAACTAACAGTATCAACAAATGCTTATTACTCATCTCCTAATTTGCAACCACTAACATACAAGGCAATTATACTTATGATGCTCATGAAGCATTTTGGAGTTCGAGGTGTACTAACCTTAAGCTGATATCACTAAAATCCTTATTCAAACTTTCTATACAATCCATATGATCTGATGTCCAAACCCGAACAACCCTCGTATATCAACTACGAAAATACATTATTTTTATGTTTCTTCTATACTATTCACAAGGTTAAAGGCATAAAAATAGCTTACCAAGTTCGAATTTGGCAAAACGGACTAAGCCAATGGATTCAGAATGTCGAGAAACCCCCAAGTATGGTCCCCTAAAAAAGTCAACGGCCCGGTCAATGTCAGTCTATGCCAGTTAACGCCCTGGCCAAGCTGGCCGATCCGGTGCAACGTGGTGCACCATAACTAGCGTACACACCACGTGGCCTGATCCAGTGTGACCGAGCCTACGTGAAACTGGGTGCGGGATCCAGTGTGGAACGGCTCACGGGCTCAGCATGCACCCGCCTGGGCTGGTGCACGCCCACTCGTAGGGACGGCGCGTGGTGGCGTGTGAGCCCTCCTCCATCGGCCGGACGGTGGTTGCAAGCTCTAATCTCACTGTTTTCTAGCTGTTAATTTCAACGGTGGCCTCTGATTGTAGCGGTGGCAATCGAAACATGCTGAACTAGCTTTCCCTAAAACTTCTTCTTCCTCACTCTAGCGAATGGTGGCTTGGACAGAGACGCGGCAACCACCATTGAACTCGTCTCGGTGAGACCTTTCCAATGGTGCTGGCGGTGTCATGTAAGGTGGCTTCGATGGCCGTAGATCGAGGTTCAAAACCTCTTCCCGCACTTTTTCTCCATTTTCCCTCCTTTCTCGCTCTCCCCAAAATAACTCATTTCCATATCTTCTCCTTCCCCATCACATCATCAGCTTATTTATTCAAAATACCAAACCATTTTTATTTTCCCAACCAATTAAATTTACACTCTTTATTAAATACTTCATTTCCCCCTTTACCCCTAGGCCCAATTAAATTGGTTCTAAGGCCCAATTTACAAAAATCGAAATTTGAGTCGTTACACCCCATCAACTTGGTAGTTTAAATATATCAATAACTCCCAACTTCTATGTCAGAAAATCATGTTGTTGCGTGTCCAGGGCCTTGGTCATGATATCTGCTAACTAGTTTGTTGACTTTACATGTTGAGTATGAATGGTTCATTCTTGTATTTTTTCTTGAATAAAATGGCAATCAATTTTTATGTGCTTGGTTCTCTCATGAAAGACTAGATTTGTTGCTATTTGTAGTGCAGCTTTACTGTCACTGTGTAAAATTGCAAGCTACAAATCCTGAACTCCCAACTTCATCAACAGACCCTTCAACCATACAATCTCAGCTGCACACATAGCCATACTCCTATATTCAGCCTCTACTCAAGACCTTGCTATTGTATGTTGTTTTTTTATTTCCAAGATATCAAAGATTTTTCAAGTAGAATACAATGAATCTTTTAGTCATAGGGCATGATGCCCAATTTGCATCACAATAAGCAACTAATTGACATTGACCAGAAAAAAGATAATAAAATTCCTTGTCCTGGATCCTTCTTGATATACTTAATCACTCTTAATGCTGCATCCAGGTGTGATCTCTTAGGATGTTGCATAAATTGACTCAAATGATGTACTACATAAGTAATATCTGGTCGTGTGTGAGTTAAGTATATGAACCTTCCTATTAACCTTTGAAACACTCTTTTTTCTTCATCCAATATCTGATCTTCTACTGTATCCAAATCTGTTTTCTGATCATATTTTAATGTGGTAAATTTGACATTTTGTTTCATAGGTGTCAACACAGGTTTAGCACCAATCAACCTTGTATCTTCTACAAGCTCCAAGGCATATTTTCTCTGATTTAGAATGATTCCCTTTTTAGATCTTAAAACTTCGAAGCCCAAGAAATATTTGATCTCCCCCAAGTCATTTATTTTAAAATTGGCATTTAGAATCTGTTTGAGTTCACTTATCATAGTTGCATTGTTTCCAGTTATTAATAAATCATCTACATAGATGAGCATCACTACTATTCCTTCTCATTTTCTCTTTGTAAAAAGAGAATAGTCGAATTTACTTTGAATATACCTAACATCAATTAAAGCATTTGTCAGTTTTATGTTCCATTGCCTAGATGCATGTTTAAGTCCATATATGGATTTCTGCAGTCTACAGATCTTGTCCTCCCCCTGACTGAAAAATTCTTCAGGCATGAACATATAGACCTCCTCAACTAGATTGACTTGAAGGAAGGCATTGTAAACATCCATCTATAATAAAGGCCAGTTTTGGAAGAGAAGCAAGAGCTAAAATAGTCCAGACTGTTACTAACTTGGCAACAGGAGAGAGGGTGACAACATAATCCACCCATTCTTTCTGATTATATCCCTTTACAACCAGCCTTTCCTTAAAACGCTCTACCTCCTCAGTTGACTTGTATTTGACCTTATACACCCATTTGTAATTAATGGGCACCTTACCAGGTGGCAAAGATACAACATCCCACGTGTTATTTAATTGTGATGCTTGAATTTCCTCCTTATAGCCTAAATCTATAAGGGATTTTTGACAACTTCTGAATATGTACAAGGTTCAAGAATTGAAGAAGATATAGAAAGGAACAATTGAGTATGGTAAAGTAAATGAGTATAGGTAATATTAGAAAAAATAAGAAAAAATATAACACCCCAAACCCGGATGCTACATTTGGTCCACAAGCCCAAACCACTCCCATAAAATTTTTATTTTGAAAATCCAATAAGCACAATTTGCCAAGTCTAAACCATAACATTTTCTAAATTAATAAGTTCAACAGTATTTAAAGCATTTAAACATTTATAAGGAGCTCTAAATATCAACACTTAAAACATTTGACCGGAACAATTATAATTCAAAATAGAGTTACAAATACAAGGGTCCTACGAATACATAGCCCTTTACATCTAAGTACATGCACTCTACCACAATGGCCAATGCTGAATTCCTTGAATCAATGGTGCTCCGCTACACGCTACGACCTATTCACATGTGAACGGAAACAAAAATTCTGAACGCCGAGCTAACAAAGCTCAATGGATACACAACCACTCGACCATGCTTCAGGTGAATCATAATTAAGAGCATGCTAGATGACATGATATCAGGGTAAGAGAAAGAAATGGTGCTACCATAATCGCCTAAACACATGTATCCATATTTCAATAACTCAATAACATAAACACATCAATAAACAATCCAAGAGTAAGGCCCAATGTCACATGACACTAAAAGATCCACTCATGCTCGGAATCTCGCATCAAGCTAATATACTCGGAATCTCACATCGAGCAAATACATCATCCAAAATCTCACATCGAATGGCCTTCATTTCATCACTCAAAATCTTACACCGAGTGGTCTTCACGTGTTACAACACACACATTGGGTATTCGAATCCCACCAAACAAAGACTCGCAACTAACCAAGTGCCCTCAAGTGGCACAACCACATATGATCCACCAAAGACCCCTAAGATTTGCTAACATGTGCAATCCCTTTTTTAATTTAACACATTATGGGCCAATTAATGCATAGGGAAGCTAAAAGCACTCTTTTTCAGTTTTACCATTAATTTTACATCATAGGAGACCCATTGGCCTCTTTATCTCAAATTATAGAACCCCCAAACACAAACTCAAATTTCTTGGACAAATTGCCCAGCGAGTATCAATACTTTTATATGGGTATCGGTACACCCCTCTAGGTATCTGTACTCTTCCACGAGTATCGATACTCAAATTAGGTTCAAAAAAATAGGTCATCAAGCCATACCGATACGCTCACCCCCGTATCGATGCCCAACATCGATACGCAAAACACCTTGTATCAATTCCCACTCGTACCGGTACTCCTACCTTGGTGTACCAATACTCGAAAGACCTTCACATGCAATAGAAAAGTAGTACTGATACACCTCTTGTGTACCGGTACGCGAAATCGCCATTGGAATCCTTATCAAGCATGGAGTACCGATACACGACCTGTTGTATCTGTACGCCCCTCACATAAAGCTCCATTTCATACAAAGACGTACCGATATGGGCTATCCAGTATAGGTACGCGAACCCAGATTTTCAAAGTCTGGTTCGGATTCTACCCTGAAATCCTACTTAACCTATATGATTAAACCCCAAATCGATCCTACAAGTTATGAAGAGTTATTAAGTGTGTTTCTAATCATTTTTACCCCTCAAACAACACCGATTAAAGAATCTACCATTGATTATCAACCAAGCTCTAACTTAACCATACCATCATGATTCAAGCAACACATACCAAAATGATAATGCACGTGAACACATAGAAGTTAGAAGTGTACTAACCTCGAATTTAAAGGCTGAAAAGAACTCCCACCAAGCCCTCAATATTTCTCCTTTCCAAGAGCCTTTGAAGGTTCTCCCCCCTCTTTCACTACAAAAAGATATTACCAAACACATTACTACATTATCGGGAATATTTTAAGAGACTGAAGACTCAGGAAAAATCCATAAATAGAGCTTCCCAATCTTAAATCCAGACTCCTCTAACAACCCCCATCAAAACCTCAACTTCCACCATATCTAGCAAAACTTACCTTGGATTATAGATCCTTGGTTGCTGAACAATACTCCCTCAAAGTTCAAAACGTGATTCCCACAGTAAACTCTAAAGATTTCACCTTTGGTTGACTATTTTGAGATAAGAATATGGGTTTAGGAAGAGGATGAAGACACCAACATGGTGATATCATCCAATTTCTGCTTTTGTAGAAATTAAAGAAGCCAAGCTTCTCTTTTTCACTCACCAACATTATTACCACAATGCCCTCCTTAATTTCTTTCTAGCCCAATACCAAACAACCTTTCATGCCCAAAACCTTAAGACCAGCCCATTAAAGCTCATGGAGCCCACTTACCATGGCCCAAACGCGAGGCCCATGTCTCGAGTGAAATCTAACTCTCGAGTCCTGAAACTTGGGTTGTTACAAAAATACTAGAACTGGAATACTGGTAGGAAACAGATGAAACAAACTCATTTAACCATAAATGAGGTCTAGACACCCTTGAGGACCTTCGAACACCTTGATTAGGAATAGGATCCTGAACAGGAACATGAACAAGTAAAGCAAGGAAAGCTGATGAAGCTGGTGAATTAATTTAGGGTGATACATGTGAAGAAATTTGGGGTGAAGCAGGTGAAGGAATTTATGTCAAGGAATTTGTGGAGAGACAAATGATAGAGGATGAGGGAAAATACGTGTTGAAGAAAAAGAAGATAAATCTGTACCAAAAACCATTGGAGAATCCAAAACTAAAAATTCTGAATCATGTATAAAAGAGTGAGAAGGAAACATAGGAGGAGAATAATCTAATGAATGAAAAGAAAATATATTCTCATGGAAACGAATATTCCTGTTAACAAAAAAAGTTTTCTTGACAAGATTGAACAACAGATACCCTTTTTGAGTTTCTGAGTATCCCATAAAAATAGATAGAACTGTCCTAACAGAGAATCTGTCAGTATAATTTGGTTGAGTGGCATATGCCAAGCAAATGTGAATGGTAATAAAGTTTATGAAACAACAATTCATAAGAAGATTTCCAGTTTAAAACAGCAACAGATAATCTGTTAATCAAATAACAGGCTGTCAAAACACAATCGCCCTAAAACTTTAAGGGAACTTTGGGCTGAAAATGAAGAGCCCCATCCACTTCTAGGAGATGTTTGTGTTTTCTCTTAGCAACTCTATTCTGCTGAGGGGTATGCATACAAGAACTTTGGTGAACAATGCCCAAAAATGAAAAAAATAGAAGAACATTCTGAGTTAAAAAAACTCAGAACCATTTTCACTCATAATAATTTTTACAGAAGAATTGAACTGATTTTGGACAAGAATGAAGAAGTTCTTTAAAGATAAAATGGCATCAGATTTTAGCTTCAACAGATACACCCAAGTCATCCTTGTGCAATCATCAACAATGGTAACGAAAAATCTTTGACAACTATGAGTAGACACTCTGTAGGGTCCTCAAAGATCAATATGTAGCAGGTAAAAAGGTTCAGTAGATTTGGAGTGACTATCAAGAAAGGGCAACCTAGCTTGCTTAGCTAAATGACAAACATGACAAGTATGTATAGTACCAGCATCAAACTTATCAGTAACAAAAAAGAGATTTTATTCAATTTTGGCAAAGAAGCATGTCCCAAACGAGCATGCCAAATCGTGGTATTATTTGCAGTAAAAGAAGACATACAATGGGACACAACATTGCATGAAACAGATTGCATTTGAGAAACAAAATTGCCAGAAGGAAAAGAGAAACCAGACTCAAGAATCTATAAACCTCCACGTTTCCTACCAATCCCCAGAATCATGCCACTGAAGAGATCCTGAAAAAGGCAAATGTAACACCCCGAATTTGGGCCTAGAAGTTAGCTAGGTAGATTAGACGGTTCGGGTGAACCGAATTAGTTCGATCTAGTTTCGGGAAATTAAATCGTAATAAATATTTTTAACATGAAATAAAATATGGAAAAATAGTGGGAAGTGTTTATTTAATATATTGAGGGTTTTGGTAAACTCAATTTAATGAAATAAGTTCAAATTAAATGACATTTTGGTCTAGTGACTAAAATGTAAAGTTTTCAAAACTATTTTGGTGACTAAATTGTAAAAGGGTTAAAACTTAGAATCTTTAAGGAGCTAATTTACCAATATTTTTAATCAGACTTTTCCCTTAATTTAGGCTATTTTTAAATAGTTTTAAAATGTTTATTTAATAAAAGTAAAATATATTTAGTTAAAAGGATTTTAAAAGGTGATTTACTTTTGTTACGTAACTATTTTTGCTCTCAACTTTTCTCTCAACTTTCCTAGCAGCCAAACTACCAATTTCACTCTAAAATGCTCAGGAATCATCTCTTTTTGATTTTATTTTAATTTCTTAATTGATTCATTTGATTTCCACATCAAATCCTATTTGTTTTCTTGGAGATTCCATTCAAATCATGTTAATTAAGGGAGAAGTCAGCAATTAGAGGTGATTTTCATTTCTCTCCTATAATCAAAGGTTCTTTACTGAAATTCCAAAGTTCTTGATCCTTTACAATTGATTTATGTTATGTTTTAATGAATAAATCATGATTAAAAGGTTTTAATTGAGTTTTAATAAGAAATTTGGTAGATATTGATAATAGATCTTATTTGTGTTGATTTTAATTGATATAGATCACATTTGAGACATGTTTTAATGTTATGAGAAGAGGTTAATAAAAAGAATCCTGAAACTAATTGAATTGCTAATTTTCTAGGTGATAAATAGTTAGATTTTGAAGTGTTATTGGTGTTAAAAGGTTGCTGGAGATATAAGGTGGTATTACTAGTGTTTTTAGATGTTAATTGATGTTGTTAAGATGTTGAAATTGTTGATTTATGGTTGATCTTCATTTAGGTGGAGTCTAGTGATGTTTTTTGTTGTTCTTGAAAGGCGTTTGATGGTTTTTAGTGTGGCGAAGTTGAGAATAGATGTTGCTGGGATTAGAGATGCATTGTAATGCATTAATCCTCTGTTTTTGTGTGGGTAAAATAGGGAAGACAAATCTTTTAGCAATCAGAGAAGTTTCGGAGGCTTCGAAAGCTTAATTTTGCATTGGCAATCGGGGCTTTTGTGTTGTCGATGAGTGGAAACGTGATTTACAGCTTTCAAAAGGTTTGAAAGTGATTTTGGGAGTTTAGATTAAGCTTGAAATGCTTGTCTAAGCTCGGAAGTAAGTAGTAGATGATTTCACTCTCAATTTCGGTTTGACAAAGTTGATTTTCTCATGCTTATGTTTATGTTTTGATACCTATTGTTTTATGCATATTTTGAAAGTGGAATATGATGCAAATGATCTTATATTGATGACATTTGAATATGGAAAATGATTTGTGAAAAGGATTTCAATGATATGAAAATGTATGATTTGTTGCATTGGAAATTGGTTTGAATGATGCATATGAAAAATAGTGAGGTACCATGTTTAATATGGAATATATTGGCAAGTGACAATGACTAAATGTTATCGGATATAGTTGGCATGCTATATGGTTTAAAATGCACTATAATAAGTCGCCTCATATGTGTCGAGGGGTTAACCGTGTCTTTTTCTCCACCATGGGAACCGTAGCAGTCGAGGGGTTAATTGTGTGGTATTCTCCCACTGGTGGATTACGTATCACAATGGTTGAAGGGTTAAATGTGTCGTTTGCTCCTATTATAGATATTATACATCACAACCGTTGATGGGTTAAATGTGTCATTTTCTCTGGTTATGGATGTATGTAAAGTGGTCAAAGAAACCACTTGTGAAATCCATATATACGATGTGTTTTGATAAAGAAAAGGTTCTATTTTTGGGTTACTTGAATGTTAATATATAATTTAATATATCATGATGGATAAATATGTTTTGTATGATGTGATTTATGCATGTTTTACTCTTTAAGATTTGCTATTGGATGAATAAGCATGTGAAGGCTTAAATTGAGGTTTTTGCATATGGGATTATGCATGAGATTCATGATACATGTTTTGCATATGGTTTAATATGAATGTTTTACAAAGGTAAAAAGGACATGAGATGTTTAAGCATGATGTTTACAAAGTGTTTTGACTCAGGTGGTTTAAATACATTGATGAGTGTTTTTAGAGCATCTCTCACTAGGCATTAAATGCTTATGCTCTCATTTCTCGTCAATACAGGAAAGTAAGCTTTCGGGGCAACAAACAAGTAATGAGAAATCCAAGAATCAAAACATTTCAAGTATGGTTTTAATAAACGAACTTGTAGTAATAAAAGGGCAATGTGACCAAGTTGTAATTGGGAGGGTTGTTTGCCTACTCTATGTTTTGGACATGTTTCATTTGGTATATTTGAACTTGTATGTGACTATTTGGTTTGATTTGTGGGGTTGGAATGAGTTTTGCTTTCTTGGGTAGAGACCATGCCTATAAGATCTATGATTGGTTAGCTATGGATTAAATGATCATCTAGCATGCTTAATTGATTGTGGAATTGATGTTAAATATGTTATATGCTGTTTGTAAGATGTTTGAAGCAAGTTAAATTGAGTCAAAGTGTCATAAGTTCGACCAAGAGGTCATTACAGACCCAGCCGTACCAATACAAGTCCTCATGGATCGGTACACGGGGTCTGTCTCAGCTAAAAAGTGTGCAAAATTGCACAAGAGTATCAATACGCCTCTCAGAAAAAATACACTAGGTGTCGGTACGCGGGTAATCGTATCGGTACGCCCTTTAGCTACTAGAATTATTTGTTTTGATATCGAACTACTGGTATCGGTATGTCTGAGGACCATACCGACACTTTTGCAAAATATACTCGTATCGATACAGGCAATGGGTGTATTGGTACCCAGTTTGTTATTTCTGGTAATATGCTTTGCTGAAGTTTGATTCCTTGCAGTTTAGTCCATGTTTCTTGATCATGCAATTAAATGAGTTCGGATAATTATTTTAAGTTGAAACTTAATCGAATTTTATATAACCTGATTAATTAAGGTTCGGTAACTTTGGATTTAAGGAAGTCCCTTCAATTTTCTAAAATTACAATTTTGATCCCTAGAGTGTGTTCTCGATTAATTAGATGTCAAATTGACGCTCGATTTAACTGTGAGTTTTACATGCTGCCAGCATGAACACCATAGGACTAAATTATGCATTTAGACAAGATAAAAAGAAAAAAATAGATCGTTTTTAAGTAATCGTTCGAGTTTGTCTCGGCAAACCCAATGTAGCTTGCTTGGTTCGGTCTGGCGTCTAGGCGAGGGAAGGGGGGTTACAGCAAAAATTAGGATAAAATTGAACAATACAATGCAAATCAATGGTTAACCTAGAAACAAAAAGCAAATTATGTTTAAATTGAGGTACATAGAGAACATTTGGTAGGGTATGCCTAGGACCAAGCATAAAAGTGCTAGTATGACTATGGGTAGAGTAGTACCATAAGAAAGATGCACAAACTTAGAGACACAAGGGACAGGATCACTCAAGCAATCAAAATTAGATAACATGTGGTTTGTTGCACCAGTGTCTAAAATCCATAAAAGTGAACTACTAGCAGGTAAATGTCGAATCACCATACCTGCAAAATTAGCCGCAACAGGCTCAGAAGTAGTTCCATTGTTTAGAAGGCTCAAGAGCTGATTATACTGTGTTGTAGTGAAGATCGGAGCTACTGTAAGATAAGAAGGCATTGCTCCTGAATCAGAAAGCACTTGAACATCAGAATTAACTGATAAAGCTGTTGAAGTAGGCTTGTGTTTGGTGAACTTAAAATCGGATGAAAATCTATGCAGACGATAACACTGCTCTCATTTGTGTCATTTGATTTTACAAAAATCACAAGTGCCTGTGAAACGGGCACGACGAGCATTCAAAGAAGAAGAATAAATGGCAGAAGAATCTGAAATATGAGATACACCGAAGAGAAAACTTCGTTGTGACTCTTCTTGAACTACCATGGAGTATGCTTGATTAACAGACGGTAGAGGCTGACGAATGAGAATTTGACTTTGAATGGCAGAGTACGTCTCGTTGAGCCCCATTAGAAATTGAAAAAGATGTTGCTGATTGACATGCTGGACAAGTTGTTGAGAATTCACGCACGAACAAAATGAAACTGGAACCAAGGCAGCATACTCGTCCAACAACAGCTTAAGATGGGTGAAATACGCTGTAACTGAAGAGTCTCCTTGGCTAAGCAAAACGATCTCGTGATGGAGGAAAAAGATGCGAGAACTGTCGATCTTACTGAAATGTTCTTTCAGATCTTCCCAAACAAGCACCGCCGTCGAAGAAAACACCAACCCAGCCGAAAGGTCTTTGCTAACAGTGTTAATAATCCATGAAAGGACTATCGTATTGCACCGATCTCACTGCAATTGAAGTTCGTCCTCATAATCGTTCTTTTTGCAACCGCCATCAACAAACCCTAGTTTGTTCTTCGTGAGTAATGCAATCTTCATGGAACGACTCCAGAGACTGTAGATCTCGATTTCGAACAGCTGATGTGAAACCAAGATAGAGCCTTTAGTATCAGATGGATGAAGGTAAAGAGGATGAGTGAAATCAAGAAAACATGACCAGGAAACAGGAAGGAAGAAGACAAAGCGACAAAGGAAAAAAATAGAGAGAAATGGGCAAAGATAATTAAAGCATCTGAAAGAAAAGATTGATATGAGGATCGAGATCTCTCTGATACCATGATAAGATGAGTACACGTGTAAAAGGAATCTATGATTCTCATTAAAGGAATAATTAGAATACAATGTATTTATACGCTAATCCAACTGCTTAACTAATTAGCTAACGATCTAACTAATTGTAAACTAACAATATAACAACATAACTAACTACTAAACTTCTATAATTCTCTACATGAGGTGATGTAGCAAATAGTCGTGATGGTCCGGCGAAAGATGTGATGGGCGACGACGTTGTAATCGATGGCGAAATCAGGTCAAATCTGAATTTTGATTTTTGGTTATTAAGAATTTTAAAATTTAGGGCTATTTTGTGAAATTTGAGGTTATTTTATTTTATTTATTTTTAAATATAATTTTAGAAATTCAAAAAAATGACACATGTCAGATAATGAAAGTTAACGGTAAAAATTAACAGACAATAATGGCGTGGCATCTGTTTAAATAACGTGAAAATGTTAGGTACCTTTTGGCCCAAAACAAAATTTAGACACTTAACTGAAAAATGTATAGTTTATACACTTATTTGACTATTAAGCCTATGTTTTTCTTTAAATATTGATGTCCCTTTCCTTTTTCTATTGTGACGTTTTTTATAAGTATATGTTGTATATTTATTCATCGTACGATATTAGACTTAAATTATTTGTATTTTTTTTTTGCTGATATAATTTTCTCATTATTCTTTTTGGATTGAGTTTGACATCAATTTATTTGAGTTGAATGACACATTTATAATGATCCAAGATTAAATTATGATAATGTTAATTTACCAACAAACCATCATTACTATGTGTTTTTATGTTCTATTCGATGTTGTTTATCCTTTATCACTGATATTGACATTTGTTAGAATCATTATTGGTCCGAATTGCTTGATTAAGTTCTTAGCCCTTCATTTGTTTGATCTTATTTTATTTTTAGGGACTAATTTGTACATGGATGGTTTTAAAGAAAATATTTATCCACTCTTATTTTGCAAATTCTTCTAATAATTTTGGCTTAAGTGGCAAATAAGTGCCCAAACTATACTTTTTTAGATAAGTACCCAAAGTATTTTTCGGGCCAAACAGGTGCTTAACGTTTTCAACATTATTCAAATAGGTGCCCGCCGTGATTGTCTGTTAATTTTTTCCGTTATCTAACACGTGTCAACTTCTTAAATTTTTAAAATTATATTTAAAAATAAATAAAAATTAATAAAACAAAATGAACCCAAATTTCACAAATAGCCCCAAAATTTAAAATTCCTAACAATAAAAACTCAAATCTCGAATTGACCTGATTTCGTCGCTGATTGCCACGTTGTCGCCCATCACATCCGTCGCCAGACCATCACGACCATTTACCCCACCACCTCATCATAAAAAATCAACCAACGCCGTGTGAAACATCAAAATCGTCGAATGATTCGCAACGAACAACATAACAGATGATGAATGGTGTGTGGGTCGTTCGACGAGGGGAGAGCGTTTCATTCGTCACAGGAAACGCGACCAACACTAGTGGGAGTGGCCAGATTTGAAATTTGATTTTCATTCGTCACAGAAAACGCCAAAATCGTCGAATGGTTCATTCGAATAATTCACAACGAACGACAACATAACAAATGATGAATGGTGTGTAAGTCGTTCGACGAAGGAAGAGCATTTCATTCGCCACAGAAAACTAGACCAACACTAGTGGAAGTAGCCAGATTTGAAATTTGATTTTCAGTGTGTAGAATTTCTAAAATAACATGTGACATAATTTGAAGACCACTTATAAAAAGAAAAAAATTTAGTGACAATGCATCAATATTAATCCTTAAATTTAGAGAGACGGAAGAGTTGGAAGTGGACGAAACCTGTTTAAACTTAACTTGCTTTAAAACTGAAACAAATAGGCAACAACAAAGAAATGGTAAACAGAAGTGGATCAGATTTGATTTGCAGGGAACATTCTGAACACCTGAAGCACCTGCTTAACCCTATAACCAACACTCGTCCAATAATTCAACTAGGCATAATACCCATTTTAGGGTTCGACAAAACAATTCAACTACATAAAACTATTGACAACAATTTCCAGTAATTTGAAACATAACTATCATGAGAAAATTGCACAGTACCATCCATCCATGATCATATATTGTCCAAATTATTAAATTAGAACAATTCGGATACTTTGGAAATGTCATACAGCGCATAGTACATGGTTCAAATTGCATATACCAAATCGAAATGCCTGGTTATATCCTCTGCAAAAAGCCTTGCATAAGATTATATTTCCTCGATCAAACCACCCACACTCAGTAATTATGTCATCACTAGCTCAGTCTTCTAGTAGTAGGGCATATACCGCATTGGCCTCCTGAATCTAGGAATCTTCCTGCAGAGTTCGTTTTTGGGGAGCCAGGGGACAACATAGTTAGAAAAATAACAAAAGAATCTAATTTGTCAACTGGAGGAAGATAATCCATGCACAAGAAACACACCCATATCCATAAGGAGAATAAAAGTAAGGCGGTATATAGGGCCTCGTAGACCGGTA
Organism: Hibiscus mutabilis; assembly: GCA_019671005.1. Lineage (NCBI taxonomy): Eukaryota > Viridiplantae > Streptophyta > Magnoliopsida > Malvales > Malvaceae > Hibiscus > Hibiscus mutabilis. Next base: position 42,712,598 of record CM033728.1, on the reverse strand, counting down.
GCCCATATAAGGATTGAATCGCCTTGGACGGTACTGCTTCATCCCTGGAACATTAGTCCTTTTTGGCAAAACCTGAATATCACAAGGAATACCCAAAAATATGTTTTAGAAAGTCTTTATTAGTAGCTAAGGAAACCACAAAACCTTTTATTAACAGGACCACCAGACTGCATTTTTTAGAAGCAAAAGACCAAGCTTCTTAATATTAAAGTAAACATAATACCTTCAACTGGCGGCCATGTAATTCAGATTCATTCAGCACAAGAGCCCCTTGAACGGCTTCTGCTTCAAGGAACTCCACGTAAGCAAATCCTTTTGGCTGCCCATACTTGTCTGTCAGAATAGTAACTCTGTTTACAGTGCCACAAGATTGGAAATGCTGCTGCACTTCCTCTGGTGTGCATGCATAATCAACCTACAGAATAAAATTCAACCAAGGTTTTCAAACAGAAATGAGAGTCGGGCAGCAGTAACAAAGAAAAGCTTCCACCATTGCTTGGTTATCATGATACTTCCACCTTAAACCTCGTGCGGTGGCAGAGAATGAGAACACTATATGCTCCATTTTTTGGGGGGTGGGTGTAAAGCTTAGAGACAATTAGCAAACACTCTAGCTAGACAGGCTGTTTACATGTTTTCTTCAAGGTCTTGACAATGTCATATTCAATTGTCAAAGTCAAACAATCTTCTGTCATTCAAAATTCGCTTTCGCAGCAACGACACCATTCAACTCTTATTACTCATTTGTTCGAAAAAACTCTTATTACTCAAACTCCTTGAAATGCTAAATCAAACATGATTTCATGCTTCTACTAAATTCTAATTTGAGAAGTCTAATGAACACCACCATGCAAAAGCCCAAATTGGGTACTTTTCAAACTGCTGCTCAACAAATCCCCACTGTGAAATATCAAGGGAGCAACTATACTCAAACATTTCCCGTCTTGTTATCATGTTAACTACAATTCTATGCATAAAATACAGTACCTGCTACATGTGCTAATTATTTAACATCTAACCTTGTATTTATTTATAACATGCAATTTTTTTAATCAATATTCACTTTACTTGAAGCAGTAAAAACATGAAGACAGTTGTGCACATCAAAATAAAAAGGGTAAATCAAACAAGAAATGTTTAAGGAAACATGATACCGAGGAAAAGTAGAGTCTGATCAAGACCTTATATCGGGATATAACAACCAAAATACTAAGAAGAGAGCCCACAGATTGATGGAAACCAGATGTATTTATCAAAAAACAAATGATTGGGAGAGATTTTCTTTAACTATAGAATAAATTTTCTAGCGAGTATGACACCCCAGCTGAATAAAAAAAATTGAGTCGATTCTTAAAGGAAATCCAGGAAGAGAGTTCATGCATCCAGTTCTTAAAAGAAAGGACAGCATTCTATCTAAGAAATAAGGAAAAAATGATTAAAGGGAAAAAAATTCACAGAAACAACTAACAACGAGCAAATAAGATCAAATTTGTTTACACAAACAACAGGAAACAAGAGATTAAGGCTACAAAGAAGCAAACAAACGCTTCTCACCACATCAGCCAAAACGACCACAAATTTCTGAGGTTCATACTCCAATGACCACCAAGGCCACCAGCAACGATGTTCTTGCATCTTAGAGAGCATATGTTGACTTGGCTTAGCTCTTCAAAACAAGCAAACTAAATCCCTTGCAAGAAGTTGAAGCATGTTAAGTAACATGCTACTTCCATCCATCCACTCCAAACAAGCCCAGTCATACTTTTCAGGGGCTGGTATTATACTGCTTTTATCTCCCTGATTTTTCAAATACAAATTTTCTACATGCATCACATAAAACTAATCGAAATTTTCATCATATGGATATTTTTTCTCTTTTTTTCATATATATTTTTCTTTCAGAACTTCGTCTTTCTTTTTTTCTTTCTTCTTTTTTCAATTTCTCTACTTTTTACCCATTCAACATGTTTTTCCATCACTTTTCTTTTTCTTCATGAAATATTTGAGGAATCCCCCCGCCCTCATTTTTCCTCTTATTTCCTTTTTTTTGAAATTTAGCATACAGATACAACTTTACTATCTTTAAGTACAATACTTTGTAAAGGCAAAATAGCATTTGTCCAACCCTTGAAAACATTGTAACTATTCCAGCAGTAACAAAAACGCAAGTTGAGGAAAATTAACAACCCTGCGATCATAGTAAGACATTAAGGTCAAACCATTATTATGTGGAGAAGTACCCACATCATATCCAAAGTCACCAGAAATGAATAGAAAATGTCATCTGAAGCCATTTAGTTAAGCCCTAGAAGAAGAAAAGGTAGAGAGAGACAATATACAGAAGTCATGAATAACTATTACAATAGATAACTGAAGAACATAAAAAGGAGAAAAAGATGAGACAAAATGTGTTGAATACAAGATAACTCAGATTTAGACATTAACAGCCTACAGGAAAAGGGATAACTCAACAGGGATAAAAAAAAGGTTAGATATGCAGGAAGAACAACCAAAGACTAAGAACTGAGTGGTGCATCCATTCCAAATATTTTTGAGGTTGCACCTAAAGAGGAATGTCTTTCAAAGAAAATGTTTGGATATCAGCTCAAGCGTGGATTTTTATTCTACTCGGCTCTTTTGGTTGTCTTGCTGATTTGGGAGTTTTAGTAGTACTACATCCTCCCTAAGCCCTTGGAATTTTATCCCCATACTCTAAAGGTAATAATTTTAAAACAAAAATGCTAGTTGATGGAAAATCTCATGTAGACCAACCCTGTACTCTGTCTTGACTCTTGAGTTCTTTTATCAGTTCAGGGACACACTCATACTGCACCAAAGAATCCTATGGTATAATTCAGAAAAAACGTACTAAATGTGAATAGGAGGACTGTAAGACAGGAAACACAACAAGACAAGGGAAACATACCAGCACATAAAAGACGGTTGAAATGTTAATCCACATGCTAAAACGATCAATAAATCAGAAAACATGCAAGATAACTAAACCATCCTCTTTTCTCTTTTTTAAGAAATATCCAAGCAGTTAGTAATGCAAGAAAGTTCACCATATAAATGCTATATCTACAAAGACATGTTAAAGAAGAAAGACACTATTTATCTCACATTGCCAACGAAAACAGATCGTGAATCTGCTTCCTCTTTGCTCGCCTGATTAGCTGCAGCACTAGCAGGATCTGTGATAAAAAAAAGTGATATTTTTTTAGAATAAATGTTTAGGTTGAAATTAGAAAAATGGTTCAAAAATTTAAACACGGATCAGCACCTTGAAGTATAGATAAAATTAATAAATATCCAGGGTATAACTCCCTGTTAGAATTCTCCAGTTAATTCAATAAACTACTAGTACAGTAGAATCACTGTCTAAAAAATGAAATAATTTTCAGTTTAAAAATTAACTTCGAAGTTTCAGATTTGATGGATTTATCAAATAAAACAATACAAATCCTGAGAACAAAATCATAAACCCTAACATCATAATTTTAGACTAAAATTCAGATCATATAAATATCCTCAAACAAAAAACTCGAAAAAGGGAGAAACCTTGAACAGCACCCATTTCTTTCTCGACCGTGGCCTGCATTTCACGTAGAGCCGCCGCTTCGTCTTCCATCTCCTTCAACCGTTTCTTCATTTCATCCAATTCCTACAACAATCAAACAACTATAGTAACAAAAAACAAAGAGCGGTCTTCAGTTAGGGTTTTTAAATTTGTTTTAAAAATAATTACCTTGACAGCGTCTTCATCGGCAGCGGACATGTCGACGTCGGCGTTGTGAGGGTCCAGTTCTCCCTCCATCTCTCCTTCGTCCGGGATTTCACCTCCGTAGACCTCATGCTCCTCTTCATCCATTTTTATTATATTTCTCCCTCTCTCTCTCTCTCTCTCTCTCTCTCTCTTCGTTGATTCTTCTAGAAAGAGTCTCCCAACTCCGTTAGTACTTTGTACATGTCTTCACTGGATAACCTCTATTCGAAACGAAGGATTTCGGCTCGTGAAGTCATAACCATCCGATAATGGAAGATTAACGGTGAGCCTTCTCCCGGACTTAAAAAAAATATTTTAAGTAATTATTTTGACCAAAAAATATATTTTAAATATTTATTTTAATTAAATAGATATTTTAAATATTAAATAAAGAATTAATATACTTTATATATTTATTTATAATACAAGCCTTAAAAAAGAGTTACTGTGCGTTTCCGTAACAAATTTACCTAAATATTTTTCATTTTAAATTCTTTAATAAAATTACCTCTTCAAAAAATTATTTAACGAAATATTTCATTTTAAACATATAAATGATGTTGCTTTCATATATATATAAAAATATAATCTTAATGAAAGTCGCATTCAGTCAGTACCGTTTTCTAAAAGCGCAATAGACGAATGAGTGCTTTTGTCCTATGTATCTGAAATATATAAGTATTTTATTAAATAATGTTTTTAAAGAGTTATTTCGTTAAAAAATTCAAAAACAATAAGTATCTTGGTAAATTAACCGGTTTTCATGGTATATAAACGATGCCGTTTGCTGCTTCTGAGATTTTTTTGGATTATTCTAATAAATTAGTGGGATGTATAATATGGTGATTTATGTCATCATTTAGTTAGACAATTAATTTTATTAAAGAGGAAAAGTTTGATACACAGTCCGTGTAAATAAATATTTACACGTGTTTTTTAAATTTAAGGGTTAGAGATTTAGTTTAGGGTTAAAAGTTTAGTGGTTTAAGTTGTAGGGTTTAGAATTTAAGTTTGGTGTTTAAAATTTAAGGTTTAGGGTATTAGGGTCAGGAATTTAGAATGTGTTTTTATAAGGTAAAAACACAGGCTTGTGTAAAATTAGTTTTACACAGCCTGTGTATCAAAATTTTACCCTTTATTAAATTAGATTATAACTTAAATGAGTGGTCTTAATAAAAAAAGAAAAATATTTATTTTAAAAAATTTGAGTTCAATCAATTTTATTTATAACATGTGTATATACATTATTAAATAATTAAAAAATATAAACATATATAAATTTATATACATTATTAAATAATTAAAAAAATATAAACATATATAGATTTATAAAAAAAAATTGTAGAACTATCACGTTAATACTTCTGTTAAAAACAACGAGTAATAACTTGATTGAACTCGGCCGCAACATAAGAAAACCAATTCCCTGGGCATGAGCGATTGCACGAATGTTTTGCAAGCAAGTATATCTTTTCTCAAATAATACTAATCAAAATTTCTATCATATCCATATTTCTCTCTCCTTTCATAAACATTCTTCTTTGAAAACTTTTTCTTTCTATTCTTTCTCGTTTCTCTACTTTTTACCCATTCAACATGTTTTTTGTTTTTTGGACATTCAACATGTGTTCTTCCATCACTTTTCTTTTTTTCCATGAAATATTTGAAGAATTCCCCTGTTAGATAAATAAAGATAAAAACACAGAAAAATAAAGATGGAAGAAATTTACTTTTTATTTCATTGTAAAAATCCTAGCCTCTGATATTCACAAAACATAGTTTTATATCAAGAGGAAGACAACCATAGACCCTATTAAAGATAGACAGTTGTAATACTATATTTACCACTAACTTTTACCAATTTACTTTAGAAACATATTCTAATATTACTAATATTCACCTTTGCTTCTTCAATCTTCTAAGTTTTCTTGAAAAAATAACTTGTGATCATTGAGTTGATCAGTCCGTGTGCTGGTTCTCGAACAAAATTTAAACACTTTCTTCTTCATCATTCATCTTCTTTCTTCAGCTTTCACCTTTCTTTTTATTTGTCTTTTTCTGCATTGAATTGCTATTCTTCTTCCTCATCTTTCTTTTGATGTGGAAGCTAGGCTGTTAGGCTTCTAGCTTCCGGGTGCATCAAGCTCATCTTGATCATGAAAGCACCATGTCTGGAAAATGGAAAGCAAAGCAGTTAAGCTACACGTCCCCAGAGTTTTCTACTCTATGGACGCTAGGTTGTTAAGCTGCTAGTTTTAAGTCTATCATGTAGAAGAAGCACAACACAATGAAGAATTCCCAACAAACGTTTGAGCTGCTGCACGAACTGAAGCTTATATAATTCTAACCGACTATTGAACGGGGTGACCAGCAATAACCAGACAAAGCATCGAGGAACAGAGAGTGAAGTATTGAAGACCAGAGAGTAAACCAAACAGTAGACACAAAAAACTCAGAAAACTGACATTTGTAGCATTGGTATCAAAGACTGGTTGAGAATCCATAACAAATGGTGTTAATGTGAATCCATAACAGAGAGTGAAGTATTGAAGACCAATTGTCAAGCAGATGATGAACGCTGGTACAAAATAATTATATGATGAAGGCTCCATACCAAACTAAAACCACAACTTAAATCCATATCAACTTCAATTTTTCAGTCATCTGCTTCTATCCACTTATTATTTCAATGAACCATCCGATGATGATCCACAGTCAAAAGTGAAGAATCATCAAGCAAGATGAAATACCCAAAGCGAGAGTACCCAAAACAATACCATCCTAAGTTGTAAAATTATTCAAAAGTAGAACACCCAAAATAGTATCATGTTAAGTTGTATGATCCATGAGCAGCAATATGAAGAACCGTCTATCTCATAAAACTCCAAGTTCAAATCAAGCACAACAACACTCCTCCAAAGAGTTTAAGAAGCAGCACTTAAAGAAATTAAGAACAATGAACAAAAGATATCTTAATGAGTGTGGCATCAGACAATCCTTTTAAAACATAATCCAATAAATCAATGTTCTTCCAGAACAACCTTCAAACACCTCATTTGCATATATCATATCAACCATAAACTATAATAATCACGAACTCCCATCAACCAATATATGTGAAACAATGACAGTGAAAATACCAATATTACTAGATCAAACTCAGAACCATGTCAACATCACATTAAAATTTTAGTATTAGCATGAACAAAATCACAACAGAACTTCAACAGAAAAAAAACTGAAACAGCAAAAGAGTCGGTATACAAACGAAACAAACACATGTGAAAACGGCGGCATGGTGAGCGAAGAAGTGAATGGCCATATAAGAAGAAAACGAAGGCTGCTAAGATTAGTAAAGCTAACTCAAATAGATTGAAGGGAATCGAAGAAGAAACAAAATAAAGACTTCAAAGCAATTTCGACCATGTTAGATTATAAAGGTAAAAACACAGAGAAATAAAGATAGAATAAATCGACTTTTCATTTCATTGTAAAAATCCTAGCCTATGATATTCACAAAACATAGTTTTATATCAAGAGGAAGAGAACCATAGACCTATTAAAGATAGACAGTTGTAATACTATATTTACCACTAACTTTTACCAATTTACTTTAGAGACATTCCAATATTACTAATATTCACCCTGCTTCTTCAATCTTCTAAATTCTCTTGAAAAATTAACTTGTGATGAGTGAGTTGATCAGTTCGTGTGCTGGTTCTCGAACAAAATTTAAAAACTTTCTTCTTCATTCATTCATCTTCTTTCTTCAAGTATTCACCATCAGAGGACGCAGAAGTTCTTGAATAACCAACATAGACCAGCTGGAACAACATAGATCAAAAGAGAACAAAGTGAAGTAGTATAGCAATTGGAACATCAGTAGACCAGCTGCAAATAACCAATCAGTCCAAATTTCAAGCACATGGCGTGCAACTATCATGGTTCAAAGAAGAAACCACAAATCCAAGAGATAGACAGCAGAACACTATTTTATTTAGAAACAGATAACATACTCTAAATCTGAAAAAATAGATCTCACCGGGATTGAAGCACAACAAAGCACCATCAGTATCTATATTTAACTTTATCATTCCTCTTGTTGAGAAAGTCTGATTAAGAAGGCAAATAGTGTGACGAAGGTGAAGAAATAGGTGCTACAAAAGTGGAAATTGTGACCAGAAAAAGAACTAAAAACGACAGAGGACACGGCGTCAGGACTTCCAACGGAAAAGACCATGTGAGAAAGGGGCCATGGTGATAGAAGGAGAGAAAAACGGCAGCTACTAGGGGTAAGAAAGGCTAAACAAAAAGAGTAGATCGAAGAAGACAGGGGAAGGAATGAAATAGAGCTTCAAAGCAATCGCATCTCCACCATGTTAAGATTTCCTCTAAAGAATCTGTAAACTTGTACTAAGAACAAAGAGTAAAGTAGTGAAAATATTTTTCTTCATTTTATTGTAGAAAGTCTAAGCCTTTTATATTCCCAAAAAATAGGTTATATATAAAGAGGTAAACCTATTACATAATGACAACTGTTAACTATTACCATTACCTTTACCGATTTACCTTGGAGGTAGGGTTGTGGAAAAAAATTCGATCCGATTAATTCGATCAGTTTATCTGATCTGAAATTTTGAATATCTGAAATTGAATTTTTTAGTTGTTATATATGAAAATTTAAATTTTTTATTGATAAAAAATTGTTATATTCAATAATTTGTTGATTGTTATATTCGAAAACCTAAATTTTTTATGGATAGGACCGTCAAATTTAAAAAAATAATTAAATTAAGTCATAAATTCGGATACTCGAATATCCGATCCAAAATTTCGGATATCCAAAAATCAAATATCTGATTTTTTCAGATCGGATACGGATCGTTAAATTACCTATCCAAAAAATTTGAATATCTGAAATTTCGGATCGGATATCCAAAATACACACTCCTACTTGGAGGAATATTCTAATATTACTAATATCCCCTTTTTTTTCTTTTTTTTTTTTAATTTAGCATAGAGATATCATTTTTACTACCATCTTTTAAGTTCAGTATTATGTAAAGGTAAAATAGCTTTGGGCCAACCCTTGAAAACATTGTACCTATCCCTGCGGTAGAAAAAATAACAACACCCTTTGATCATAGTAAGACATTAAGGCCAAACCATGATTCACTGTGGAGAATACCCACATTAAGTTTGGATTCACATTTGGGATTAGTTGGCTAATATTATTGAATTTGGATTTAAATATCTAATAACAAATCAAAGTTGATTTCGTCGGTTAAAACGGTTTTCAATTTCAAAACCAAACCAATATAACCAACTAAACCGACAACAAAATCAGTTTCCTCCCACTTGTACTTACCCCTAAAAAAGAACTAATAACATTTGTTTAAGTTTCCGATCTTTGAAGAAGGAGAAATGCATGCAACATAAGAAGAAAACAAGCATGACATACTGGTCAGCAGGATTGTGGTCATCTTTCTTAAATTTGAGCTGTTTACTTGCAAGCTTTTTAGATGTTTATCTTACTTACAAGTTGTCGATCAACTGCCTGGATTTGGTTATCTTTTAATCATGAATCTGGTTGGTAATAGTTAGGGCAGTTGAATCCGACTCGGAAGTGAATGTTTAATAAGCTATGTAACGGCTTTGGTACAGTCTGATCGGATGCTCTCCTCCAGGGAACTGGTTATATGGTTGTAGGGATTCTTTTGCCCTGGTTCGATGTGCAAATCTAGCCCTCTAGGTGAATTGATAGTACTATTTAGCCATCTCGATTAAACTTAAAGAACTGTTTTATGAGCAGTTAGTGATAGCTTCTTTTCTTACGCTATATCGAACAGATACAGAGCTGTTACGAGTGCATACTACAGGGGTGCTCTTGGGGCGTTGCTGGTTTATGATATACGAAACGTTAGACATTCAATCACGTCCAACGCTAGCTTGAAGAGTTGCGTGGCCCAGCTGACAAGAACATTGCCATTATTCTGATTGGGAACAAAAGTGACCTTGAAATGCTGCGGGAGGTTCAAACAGAGGATGCCACAGAATTTGCTCCAAAGGATTAATTTTCTTGGAGACCTCGTCTCTTGCAGCAAAAATGTTGAGACCATGTCTTATCTGTGATTACTGAGATTTTCAACATTTTGAACAGGAAGAACCTAGTTGCCGGTGAGAATCAACGGAACAGCAATCCCGCATCACTAGCAGGGAAGAAGATCACCATTCCAGGTCCAGCTCAAGAAATTCCAGCAAAAAGCATTATGCGCTTTACATCATTATGTAATTGGATTTTATATCATAATGTCAATTTCTTTCTTTACCATTTTTTTAATAGCAAATTTTTAAGGGTATGGCATGGATTGATATAGTTTTGCTTACAGGGGCAGGCAGCTAATTAATTCCCTCTAATATCATAATAGAGTTAAAACATGGAAATGGCTTGCCAAAATTGCACTAGTTATGGAGAACGTTACCAATGGTGACAAAAGCCAATGACATTGCTCCAAAATATAAATGGGATATCTAAATCAAAGCTTTTTTTACTGTTCTTCAATCTAGCAGTATAGTCAAGACCTTAAAATTGCTTAAAGTGTACAAATACGACCTTGAAACAGTTTCTTCTTTAAGTCTGGCACTTCCAATGTTTGTTCCTATTCAGTAGCATTGATATCCTGTACCTTCTTTGCTTCAAAATTGTGTTCCTCCAGCGAGGTTGCATTTTCACCACTCATATCTTGTTTTTCATCTAGCTCACCGTGGTTTTCAGGTGCCAAAGTTCCATTCTTTTCAGTCTCCATAACTACCGAAAGCCTTTCCAGCAGCTCCTGGCAGTCGATTGCTGTAACCATCACACTCAAGCTCGACCTACCCTTCCAGCAGCCAATGGCTATTGTTGATGTGTCCACTTGGATATGGTCCGATAAAGATTTGCAGGCTGCAAAGAAAAGGTTAGTAGGGAAGTCATAGAAACCAATTGTTCTGGCAGGAATGGCAGATCAAATGAAGTTACTCACCATCTCTCAAAACAATCACACAGCAGCTTAACATCAGGTTCGCTGCCTTCTGACCAAAGTCAGCCTCAACGAAGTCTGCGAATTTGATTGATTTATATTGTAAAAGATACTTGAAATCTGCTGCGGAAGCATATAGTATTTGTTTGGTAATGTAAGGTAGAATCACAGGCAACCCTTCTGATGATATCCTGAATGAGCATGGAGCCGAGGAACCTTCTCTAGATGTTTGGCGCTCCTAAAAAATGATCCCCAGTGATTCAGAAGCAAACAAAAAGCAATACAAATTCTCATAAAATCAAAAATTTTCTTATGGCAAAATAAACAGGGCAATTAAAAGAAAAAAATGTAATAAATATACTAACAAACATCTTCAGGCCAACAGAAGTTATCTTCAGTTGCTGTCCACCTCGAAAATTAAGGTCCAAAATATCCTTAACTGACTTCGAAACATAATAAATTCTCTTCACATGATTAGGATCATTGTTTCTTGTAACAAGGTGGCCAGTGAATGGGAAGGATTCGTCGATACCATAAAATGTCTTAATGCTGTTTATTGTAGTTTCATCTTTGAAGAAAAGAACGGGATCAACTCCTTTCCACTTGCCCTGCATCTTTCTCTTCTCTCCGGTTTTTACAGAATCAATTTTCTTATCTTCAGCTCCTTGAGTTGCTTCAGAAGAATTGCTCTCTGGAGCACCTTCATCTGGTTCATCAACCAAATCCGCCTCTAAAGCCACTTCTGATATCTTTTCATCATCTGAAGTCACTTCAGAGATCCTTTCATCAGCCTCTGAAGGTATTTTTGAGATATTTTTGTCGGCCTTTGAAGCTACTTCCAAGATCTTTTCATCTGTCCCATCCCCGGAACTAACTTCTAATCCATTTATTTCTTCAGTAGCTTGGTCTGACAAGTTTTCATGCAGTTCATTTCTACTTGATAGTTTCCTTTGTGAACCAGCAGACTTGTCCTGAATTGCTGCAACAAGCATTGTGAAACCAATTTATAAATGCCCAATGAGGCAAGAAAAAGGAAAGACTTGAGAGTAGGGTGGCTAGGGAATCAAAATCAATGGTTTTGACAATCAAATTAGCAAATAGCACATTAGAATCTATTTATAGATGAAGCATCTTAGAAATGACACATAAACTACATGCCACACTGTAAACCATTCAAAAACATAAAACGGACGTTATAATTTTGATTTACCAGGCAACTGATAAACTTTGTGGAGAACAGCAATGAAAAAGGCTCCTGTATTCTGATCATGAGGCACTATCCTCATGCAGCGTTCTAGTGGGAGATCAGAAACTTCTTCCTCCAAATCATCAGTAGAAGGAACGTGGCCGTCAAGCTGAACTACATCTTCAGAATTTACATTTTCACCGTTTGCACTCTTCTTGTTAGTTAGATCTGTATAATTTTTTCCAGAAGGGAACATGCTAGGAACAATCCCATTTCTTTGCAACTTGCGAGCATCCTTGTATGATGCTAACCAGACTCCCTTATCACGTACCTGATGGACACGGAAAACCTCAACACCAGATGGAAAGAGGACAATGGAATGTTGAAAGGCAATGTATCCATGCAAGTAGAATGAATACGCAAGAGATTTGGCGAAAATCGTAAAACTAACCTTCCATTTTGTTAAACCGGGTCGGCGAATTAATTGAGGCAGCTCATTTGAAACATCAACCAGCTCAACAGAGACTCCACATCTCCGTAAAATCTAAAGCAAAAGGGAAAACAAAGATTACAATTAAACAGGATTGTAATATCCAGCAATATCAAACAATTGGGAAAGGGTAAGATGAAGAACCTTAGGAAAAAAAAGTAACATACATATTACCAGTAAAAATAATAACAAAGCTAAGACCAGGGTTACTGTCAAAACTTCAGAATAAAAAGCAAATGCAAACATACAATTAAAATTAAAAGTATATCTACAAAAATACTCAGTTTAAATAAAAAAACAGAAAATACATGTTTAATAACAAGCATCTTATCGACTACCAGAACTGAATCATGTTTAGTACACTAACCAGTTCATGCATGTTAATCTTTTTAGCATCACTGGCAAAACTATCAATGAGCTTCCCATCAAAGATCCATCTTGGTGGGGAGCATTCATTTATCTACTTTAATCAGCTTTCCAAATTTACATGACAATTAGAAGATGCATTATTTCATCTTCCTTAAAATCCATCAGGAACTGACATGATTGGTTACCTTCACAAATTAGGATCCTTCTAGGGGATACAACTTTCATCTTAATGAACCCCACACATAATATTTCGATGGGTGTTATTCTTTCCCAACGAGAATATGATATACAAAACCTGATTTGCATCCTTATATATTTCATCATTAACAAAGAAATAAAGAGATAGATGTTGCATTTTTTAAGAAGACGATTTTCTAAGGACATAAAAGTAAAAACTATCAAAGAAGTTATTTGGATTTAGTAGTTTTGTCTCTCATGGCATAAATTACCTCAGCAACCACAGCTTCATTTTCAACTGGATTCATAGAGCAGGTTTAGTAAACCATTCTTCCACCAACTTTCAACAGAGATAGACCTGCCATAATGCAGCAAATTAGAGAATGTAACATCCACTAATTAAAAATAAAAGGTCTTCTATTATTTATACATCGCATGGCAATCTGAATCTGTAAGCAGTGAAGTCCATTGGCCATCCCTCCATTCCTGAACAAATGCACATAAATAAGATCTTATGAAACGGACATTAACAAAGGAAGGGATGCGAAAGCGAGGAAGGAAAGAGCAAGAGAACACAAACCATTTACGCCAGATATCAGGAGCCTTGCGAAGAGTGCCATCCCCACTGCAGGGCACATCACATAATACACGGTCAAAGAGGAGTTGGGTAATGCTCTGCTCCAACTCATCAGTTGTTTCTGAACCAATCGAGATATTTTTGTAGGAACGGCAACCAGGGAAGTGTTGACCTTCATGATTTGTGACTATCAGGTTTGCTGTGTACATTGTTTTTGTTTGGTGGATGAGAAGGTTACTTCGTTGTACATCAAGATCATTTGCTAAAACCTAAAGCAAATACAATGAAGAATTATTATTATTACGCTTTTACTAATATTTAACTCAGCATAAGGAATAGAGGGTAGGAGTTGTTGCTGAAAAGTTACCCAAGCAATTCATGGTTATACAGTTATGATGGGTAGACCAACTAAAACCTTAAGAGAAAGTATAGAGAACATAAAAGCAAACAAACCATGCCCTCAGGTAAAGATCCTCCTTTGGTAGAGTGGTAAATAATTTCAAGCAACTGAAAAGTTTTTGAACCAGGTGCTGCGCAAACTGCATAAAGGAATAGCAGGAAATAATAACTACATATCTGATGTAGATCAGACAGTTTCCTAATTAAAATTGCAGATAACAAGGTTGTGGTCTTTAGAAAGAAGATAAATAAGTTATCTAAATGCATCATAAGTTGCTTACCATCAAATACAAAATGATCGGGATGTACATCAAGGAAGAGAGGAGGCACCTGCACCATGAACAATTTGAGGATATTGGTCAAAACGAAAACTTTAAGAAACTTGCCAACTATATAACAGCAAATTGGTGCATAAACAAAAGAACTTGCAAGTGGAGTCCACCTACCATGCTGACAGCCTCCTGTCAACTGATGTTCCCGATTTCAGTTTCAAGTTTCAAGAACTCATGAAACCTGAAAGTTATTTAACCAAACCAAGCAGTTGTATATCACATAACATATATGATTAGTAAATGGAAAACAAGGGCATACATGACAAAAAAAAGCAGTTGTAATCGACATAATTGGATACGTAAGTAAAATGCAGACAACATTGAAATGTTGCAAATCCATCATATTAGCCCTCCACTTCACTTTTCAATCAAGACTGTATCAAGCAGTTGTCCCACAGTACATCCACCCTAAACATGTACCGACATGATATAAGATATATGCAACAATCAGGTTCTCGTTACAGTTGAACCCACTGAACTGTAACAAATTTCAAGATCACACAAATGCCTCAGTGATATGAGCAAGGAGATATCAACGCTTTGTACTTACATGGGAGTGCGGAATACGTTGTAATTTAACACAACAACTCACCTCTCAAGTGTTTGGTTTTTCCTTATTTGCATGCGAGAAAAATCTGATTGCCAAGCAAGATTATCAGGGTACCAAGCCAACGGTTTTATAGGTTCCAAATCACCACCTTCAACAGCCTGCAAAAAGAGCGAGCAACAGATAAAAGACAGTTACTTACAAGTTACAACACCATTTGATTAAGACATTATAAACACAAGGCAAACACAGCCACGTACTTCAGCTTGAAGAGATTTCATGAACTCATTCTCTAACTGTGAACGAATATCCTCACAAAATTGGCTACTGCAAAAGATTAGTAAAGATATTACTAAGAAAATAAATGATTTTTACAATCAGAACTCAAACCCCCAACCTTCCAGAAGAAAAGCAGGAAAATTAAAACATACGTGGAATTGATTCTGAAAGCAGCAGGTAAAGGTTTCCTAAGCACTTCCATGAAAGCATCCCATTCATCGGGAGAAGCAATCCCTTGTTCCTGCCAAAAAACAACAACAACAATTACATAAAAACATTCCCATGTTTCAAAAAAGATGAAATGATAAAAGCATACGAAAATATCTAATCTACTTTGTAATATTCATCGAAGGAAGGATTTTGAGTGGCAAAAGGCTGCCAAGGTGGGTTATTAGAGTTGGGGTTACTGGGGTCCGATGAAGAATCGGTTTTTGGTCGTTTCCAAACATTTTCTCTGCTTTGCTTAAAATGTTTCCTTTGTGTACGAGACCCTCTTCGACCTCCCATTGCTTCTGCTTCTTTAAGATGGCCACCGTCGAGGTTTTGAGAGGGGAGATTTGAGGGCGATATTTGTTTATATGTATGTATGCTCTTCTCTCTTTTTTCCCCCCGAGTTATTTTATTACAAAAACGTGGGCTTTCAACTTGTTTATTTTAGAACATAGCTCATCTTGTGTTCATCAACTGTCGAAAACGGCAAAAAGACAGTTTTTTTGGGATTTAGATTTCGGTCCTGCCATGTCTGAAACCAGTAACTTGGGCAGTTGCTGTTCGATGGTTCGCTAAGAGGCTACCTTTGAAGTTCGTCTAGGTTAATAAGCCAGGCCCAAGTGTTAGAAAGCTGGGCTAGTTTTATACTTAGGGTTAATTACACTAGAGGTCACTTAGTTATAGGTTTAGTAATAAATATGTCATTTAATTATAACTTTAGTATCAAACGTGTCATTCTTCTTCTAAAAGTAATAATTCAGTCACTTAATTATAGGTCTAGGAACAAACATATCACTCAATTGTTAAATTTTTGTGACAAATAAGTCATTCTGTTAATAAAATTTAGACAAGGGATGCATATAATAACAATTTTAGCCCCTAAAATTTATGCATTTTATTAATGTGATCCCAATTCAAAATAATTCAATAAACTTAACCATTCATATTTCAAAATTTTATTAGTGAAGCGATTGTGTCTACTAACATGTGGCGTTAAGTACCTAATGAGTCTATTATATTAGCCTGCCAACTGTCTAGTAGTGATTCTATTAATATGGTTCTAATTCGAAATAACTCAATAAACTTAACCCTTCATATTTCAAAATTTCGTTAGTGATGTAACTGTGTATACTAGCATACGTCGTTAAGGTCATAATAAGTCTATTCTATTAGTTTGCCAATTGTCTGGTAGTGAAGTGATTGTGTCTGTCGAGCTATCACACCAGTTGATAATTGGGCTGATAGACAATAGCGTGGAGTGTGGTAAGTGATTGGAGGGTATTACAATATGGTGCAATGTTGAAATTTTTAAATATGAAAGGTTAAGCTTATTGAATTGTTTCAAATTAAGACTAAATTAATAGAATGTATAAGACCTGAAATTTATCGTGGTACCCATATATATATATTATATTCTTTATAAATAAATAAATTCAGTCCATTATAGTCCATATACCTGAAGCCCATTATAATACCAAGCCCAAATTAGTATAATTGTTTACAATCCCTTTCTAGCCATATTCAACCTATTCTCGCATATTTTTAGTGATCAACAAACACAAATATTATTAAATGCTCCTTTTCCCGCTAAAAAAAAGGACATGTGTCACGTTGTCATTGGCCCGAAAGAGTTCACTCGGGTCTTGGTTTTCTTCCTTATTAGTTGGACACAACTATCCAAGACGCCATGGCTATGACATCATCCTTACGTCATAATCCACCCACCCTATAAAAAAAGAGAGAGAAACTATCAGATTATTAATCACCATTAACTAATTACCATAATAATTACCTACCATTAATAAACTAATAATAATAATAAGGAGAGAGAGTTACCTTGGGATACGAACTGTCATCAGGGATACAAACCGCTATTAAGGACCCGAACGGTTGCCAAAAACGTGAATGGACGCCAAAGACTCGAACCGCCGCTATTTCATTGTTGGCAAATCCTAGCCGAAAAGGTATAATTCATTTCCATCTTTCTTGATTCCTGTAAAATCAAAGAAGAAGCAAAACATTAAAGATAAAAAAAATGCAAAAACAGAAATGAAAAAAAAACGGTAGCCGAAATTCTTATCTTAAAGCGGCAGAGTTGAAGAGGTTGGGGCCGAATAAATTTAGGTTTAAATTTGGAGAAGTTTAGGTGTTTCTGATGAAATGGATTAGTTTTTAGAGTTTAAGATCGAATTTGGGGAAAGTGGAACTTTAGATGATGGCAAGATGGTGGCCAGCGTTCGCCTGCTGCGGCCGGCGAACAACCAAGGGTGATTAGAGTACGGCGGATGAGGATCGAGCAGTGGTGGACAAGGTGGTTTGTGGCCGGAATCCTTGGTGTTCTTCAAGTTCTTGAGGAACCATGAAGAACACCAAGAGAAAAACAATGTATTTGGTCCATTTGGGATCGTTATTTCTGGCACGAGTCGTTTGTAGAGTGAGAAGCGGAGAGAAAAAGGAGGGGCTCGGTTGTAGAGAGAGGAAAAATCTACAAAATAAGAAAACAAAGTAGAATTGAATGGCTAATGGAGCTTTTAAATAGGCGATGGGGTTCGAGCCTAGAGGCCCGCGAACCCTTGTGCGTGACCCTCGCATCCCCGAAGCTGTTCGCGCCCTTTTTTTGATAATCTTGTAATTCGGCTCTTCATTTTTAATAAAATTAAATTGGATCCCTTTCCATTTTGTTTTAAGTTTTAATTTCATTCAATTTAGCCATGTTCTTTAATTTAATTATTTAATTTAATTGCAATTAATTGTATGTATGTTGCATGGTTTAAATGTAGCATGTAGTATATTTGTTAGATAACTTAAATCACTTAGATTTCATTCATTAATTAGAGTCTTAGCCTTAGGTTTTCTATTGAGATTTAATAATTAAATTAGGGGAGATAATTTTAGAAAATTAATGAGTATTAAATGAGAAACTTTGGAGTCCAAATTTAGGTGATGTCTCATTGCATTGGGGTGTTGTCCAACATTGATATTAAAGTAGAATACTTAGTATTAATTAAAACATATAAAATGATAATTAATCTAGTTAATTAATTAGAGCCTCAATTAAGATTAAAACTTAAACAATTAGATTAATTAATTGAACTAGGGATATTATTTAATTTTGGGGCTTAAATATGGATTGTGCTCAAGCAATTGGGTGTTATCTTATGTAAGCCTTTAAATTAAATAATATTCATAGGATCAAATGACACATAATTAATGAGAATCATTTTTAAGTTAGAACTTAAAATAAACAAGACGATAATTGGTCATGCATTGAACACTTTTTATGTTGGAAATATTTTTTTTTGAATATGAATATGGGTGCCCGGAGCTTATAGGGGTGCTTCTAATCTCATATTCGGATAAAAATATATTTCCTTATAAAATGAATATCTCCATTTGGAATTTAAATCCAGTTAATAATTAATGGTTAAATTAAATTCAAAATATTATTCGAAATGCCAAAATGCCACGTAAAATTAAAGGTACCGATAACAGGCGTTTGTGGGGTGTTAACCCTTCCCCACACGTAACCAACTTCCGAACCTAATTTTTAAAAGAATGAATCTCTGGTTGTTTTTATGGTGTCCGGTCCACCTCGAAGTGATCGGTGGCGACTCCAGTCTTTTCAAAAATTGAATTTAAACGAAACCCACTTAATTTCAAAATCAATCGTCAAGCTATTTTTACCTGGTTTAAAAATGATCACGACAGAATGCACAAATTTTGGGGACTAAAATTTTATTATACAAAGCCCTTGTTTCAATTTTAATAATAGAATGACGTATTTATCACAAAATTTTAATTGAGTGATCTATTTCTTCCTAAACCTATATAATTAAATGATTGAATTGTTACTCTTAGAAGAAAAGTGACATGTTTGTTACTAAACCTATAACTAAGTGACATGTAATGTATTTTACCCTATACTTTATTTCCATTCTTAAGCACCACGTTCTGCTTTGGATTAATTCCATATTAATTTTTCAGAAAAAAATAATTCAATATTAATTAAGCAACCAAAAAAGTAATTCCATATTAATTATATTCAAAAAAATAATTAAATATTAATCACTCAAAAAAATAATTTCATATTACCAACGGGTATGTCTAAGTGGTAAGCAACTTGGTACCGCTTAAATAGGTCTCAAGTTCGAGGCATTGTGTATAGAAAAAATCCCTGCTGATAAACTCACCCACCAACATCAGGTGTGCGATGCTTAGGGGTGTACACTATTCGGTTAAATTGAATTAACCGATCGAACCGAAATTTTGGGCGGTTAATCCGTCGGTTAATTAGATGCTAGATCGGTTAACGATTAATTTTTTTTCAAAGCTCAGTTATCGGTTAATTCGGTTCGAAATAAGTTAATTAACCGAATTAAATATAATATATATTAAACATATATATCTTAAGTGAAAATTAACCGAATTAAACTATGTGAAAATTATCCGAATTAAGTGAAAATTAACCATATATATATATATATATATATATATCTTAACCGAAAATTTAGGTATTCCATAGTTATTTCAGTTAATTCAAAAATTAACCGAATTAACCTAACAAAGTTCTGTTTGGTTATTTTGTTTTAAAAGTTCAGTTCAATTAACGGTTAAATGGTTAAAAATTTCAGTTAATGTATTTAACAAGTTCGGTTCGGTTGGTTAACCGAATTAATCGATTGAACACCCATAGCGATGCGAGTCAATCCAGATTAGTCGGGGAGAAGCCCTGGAAACCATAAGGGCAACCAAAAAAATAATAATTCCATATTAAAAAGACAGTTTCAAACTTAGATTCACTTTTATGTTTTAACTTCTTCAATCAAACAAGGGTTTCAATAGGGATGACAACGGGATGTGACATGGCGGGTTTTTGGTCATCCCAACTCTAACCTAAAAATTGAAGGGCATATTCGATGCCATCCCGTCTCAACATTCTAAAGACTTCAACCCACTCTGAACCTTAAGTTTAGGGTTTGAGGTTAGAATTTAGGGTTTATAATTTAGAGTAATATGGTTAGAGATTTATCTTTTAACTTATAAACTCTAAATTCTAACCCTAAACCTTAAGTTCTGTTGAGATATTTGATTTTGATATAACTTAAAGAAAAATGTTTTTGGACTTAAACTAATTTGCAAAAATATTTCAAAAGTCCATAAACTTGAAAAATATGTTCAAAATATTTTCAAAGGGTTTTCGACATGTATTAAATGATTTTAAATAGCCAAAGTGTTAAAAACAGGCCCTGAGTACCGGTACATCTTGACTCGTACCTATACCCAGAGTTCCCGTACTGGTACGAATTTTTGAGTACCGATACGCCCCTTCGCCCCCGTGTTTTGGCAAATTCTAGTAGCCAATTGAGTACCGATACGCCCCTTCGTCCCCGTGTTTTGGCAAATTCTAGTAGCCAATTGAGTACCGATACAGCCTCAGCCATACCGATACCCAGGGTGCATATCGATACCCTTGTATTGAGTACCGATACCCTTTGTATTAAATGCTCCCATGGCTATTTTTCTTAAGGCAAATACTGATACCAGACCTCGAGTACTGATACACCCTGTTCCAAAACTATATTTATGGCTAGAATTTATGTCCCCAACGGCTTCAAACCACTCCCAACGGCTCTAAACCACCCATGACGGCTAGTAATGGTCATGAAGCCATTAGAGGGTTTAAAGGACCTCTCCAAGCATCATGGAACAAAAAAAGAAACAACACTACCAACATTCATGTATAGAGAAAGTGTTTTAGTGCTTTAATTGTCAATTTCTTTGTAGAGCACACTTGTGAGCTCAATTGTCATATATGCTCAAGTGTTAGGTTTGCTTAGAATTGCAAACATATCAGTCTTAAGAGCTTTTTCTAGTTTGCTCTTTGTTTTTCATTTTGTAAGAGAGTTTCTCAAGCTTTGGGGTATAAGCTTTGAGGTTGTAAAGGTTTCCTCTTGAACCTAGAAAAAAAAGGGAAGAAATTCATAGTGAATTTGGGAAAATCCTTAGTAGAAAGCTAAGGTAGTGGATGTAGACTTTGGTTAGAAAGTTGAACCACTATAAATCCTTGTGTCTATTTTTAGTTTCCCATTGCTTCCACCATAAACACCCAAAATCTAGTTCACCTCCCCTCTTGGCATTCGGTTGATCGATACAAGCAGCCCAACAATTGGTATCAAAGTTTCGTCTCTACATTGGATTAACATCCTAGAGTCAACTCTAAAGGTGCTCAACTATTCTACACCAACCAGAGTTCATGGCGCAATCCATCGACAAGCCTCTCTACTTCGACGGTGCCAACTATGCCTATTGAAAGAATATGATGATGTTCTTCTTAAGAGTCAAAGATTATCATCTTTGGGACATCATCCTTGATGGCCCATTCGTTCCTCAAAGAAGCACGACGGAGTAGAGTACGGATGATCGCAAAAAGATGGAGCTCAATGCAAAGGCCTTGCACATTCTCTTTTGTGCACTTGGCCCAGATGAATATGCAAAAGTCTCTTCTTGTGAGAGTGCCAAGGAGATTTGGGACAAGCTTGAAGTCACTCATGAAGGAACAAATGAATTAAATGAGACCAAGATTGGTCGTCTTAACCTAGATTTCTAAATGGTAAAGTTGTGAAGAATGTTTGGGTCCCTAAGGGACTTGTTTCTTCAAACAAAAAAGAAGACATTGAAAAATGGATTCCTAAGGGGACTAAACTATTTGGGACTAACTTTGTTGGATCCAAAGCAATTTGGATACCAAAAATTACTTGATTGTCTTTTGTAGGTGCGCTTGATCCATTGATGATCAAAGTTGAAATTTTGGAAGCTCATGATGCACAAAGAAGGAATGACACTTGGAGAATGAAGGCTTAACATCCTACCTTAGTTCAAGTGGTAAAATCTAACTTCATGCAATTGCTTGATCATGTTTTTGATGCCTAAATTATGATGTTTATCTAAGCATGATTGTATGACTCCATGTTGTGCATAATTGCATATAGCTAGGGTGAGTCTCAAGTTGCATGAATTACATGTTTTGGCCTAATATGTCTATCTTTATGTTTTTGGCCTTAAACTTGTAATGTTTTGGTTGAATTTGGTGAAATTCATGCTCAGTATGCTTAAATGTGTTATCATGAGAAGTATATTGTTGTTTTGTGGCAAAAATGAACAAAATGCATATATAAAACTTAAGAGAGCCTTTGTATGAACTTTTAATTAAGTTGTAAGGCCTTTAAAGTTGATTTTACTGCATATTTTCACCATTTCTTGCCTTCGGTACCGGTACCACCCATATCGTATCGATACGACTTTCAACTAGTACCGACACATTCTATACCAGCAGTACGCACAACCAAAAAGGGACAGTTTTGTCTCCTTTTGCCATGCCTTGTATGCTTAATGATTTATTTCTAATAAATGGCATGTTTGATTGAATTTCATGTATTTATTTGTGTTATTTATTTGAAATTCAATATATTTCTCTTGAGTTGTTGGGCTAACATTTTTACTTGATGCTTGAGTAAGGGGGAGCCAATTTTAAATTCTTTATTGTTAAAATCTTTAGTCTTTTCTCCATTGTTTTGTACTTAAATGTTATTTCAAACTTTGTTGTGAAATTATTTTTGATATAACAAAAAAGGGAGCTTTAATATTTTCTAAAAATATCTATTTTTCTAAAATTATTTTTCTAATGGGGAGTTTTCACAAAAACAATTTTCAAGTGGTTTCGTTATATCAAAAAGGGGGAGATTGTTGAGATATTTGATTTTGATACAACTTAAAGAAAAATGTTTTTGGAATTAAACTAATTTACAAAAATATTTCAAAAGTCTATAAACTTGAAAAATATGTTTAAAATATTTTCAAAGGGTTTTTGACATATCTTAAATAATTTTAAATAGCTAAAGTGTCAAAAACAGGCCCTAAGTACCAGTACAACTTGACCCATACCTATACCAGAGTGCCCGTACCGGTACAGATTTCCTAGTACCGATACGCCCCTTTGTCCCCTTGTTTTGGCAAATTCTAGTAGCCAAATTGAGTACCGATACGGCCTCAGCCGTACCAATACCCTAGTGTGCGTACTAATACCCCTGTATCGAGTATCGATACCTTTTGTATTAAATACTCCAACAGCTATTTTTCTTAAGGTAGGTACCGGTACCAGACTTCGAGTACCGATACGCCCTGCTCTTTATTTTTCTTAAATCATCATGTCACTTTTTTTATATTGCTTACCTTTTCATCTACTAAAAAAGGCAAAAATTCAATTCACCTTTCTCAAGCTAAGGTAGTGGATTGTTCTTTGGTTAAAAAGCCTCAACAAAAATTGGTAGTTGAACAAACCCTTTTCATCATCTCAAAATATAGATTATATAATTTGTTTTAGCTTAATATTTTTAAAAATAAATTTTATTTATTTTGAGAAAATAATTTCAAAAATTTTTATCCTTTCCGACTTTTAGTAAATTATGATATAAAAATATTTTATTGGAACCCAAAATTAAAAAAAACTGTCCAAGTGAAAAAGCGGAAAAAAAATTATGTTTATCTTAGGAGACATGGGTAAATATAAATATATATTTATAAATTATATGCTTTGTCAAAGAGTTAAGAATATGTATGAACATATACTATCTTGTAATCACCTTTAGACTATTCAAAAAATATATTTTGTTGTATTACATGTATAATTTTAGTTATTATAATACTTTCATTCTTTTTAACCACTACAACCATCCAACTCATTAACAACTAAATCTAGACCCTTTTGCATAAATCCATTATAAGGTAATTCTCCCAATGTTTTTTTTTTTTTTCATTCACAACGTCAAGACTTTTATTTCCACCACCATGTTTAAGGGACCTAGTGTTTCATCTCTAGATTAAAAAGTTGTTGGTATAATACTTATTTTTTAACATCTCATATTTCAGAATATATTATATGATATTATAAGATTTGAATTAAAATATCTAAAATACAATTTTGCCCAATTTCATCAAGATCGAATGAAACATATTTAAACATGAGCAATGTTTGACAATTAGCGGATAGCTGATAGTAGACTACATTAGCTGATAGCGGATAGCTGATTGCATTAGCTGATTTAAGTAGCGGATTACATTAGTTGATTGTATAAAAGTGTTTGGTAAAATTAACTAATAGCTGATAGCTATTTGATTATTTAAACAAGTAAAATGACATATTAAGACATGATTATATTCGATATTTGTTTGAATAGTTTATTAGTTATCAATATTTTGTATCTATTAATATTAATTAGATTATAAAATTTTTAATATAACATTACTAAGAATATTTGAAGGACCTATATATTAATTTATTATTTATATAATTAATTTTAATAAAATTTAATTAATTATTAAATTTAAATACAAATATAAATGTGTGAGAATAAAAAAACAAAAAATATTAGTTTACAAATGTCACAATATAAATACGTGATGGTAAAGAATTAAAATAGAAAATGTTAAATTTAGGTTATTTGGAGATTTTTTATAATTGTTAACTAAACTTTATTTTTATGAGTTAAAAGTTTATTATTATTTTTTTGGAAACCAAAATGCAATTTTTCCGTATACTTAAAACAAATTATTTTTGGGTAAATTACACCACCAAACTATAGCCATTAACTCGTTTTACCAATCACTAAACTTTATTTTTTGACTGAGATTTGTAATGACTTGGATGTTAACTCTTTAACGATGTAATGATTTGTTGATATTTTTGGTGTGCTGCTAATGATGCAAAATAGTGTTGCTTTGCTAGAGGAAAATGTGAAAAAATATGCACTCAATAAGATTTGAACCTGAAACTTTAAAAATTAAAGGCAAACTCTTAACTACTAAGCCAACTTAATATCTTAGATTTGTTTTTAACACAAATAATATATCTGTTAAACTATAGTTGAGATTAATTCAATTTATTTTATCATATAAATAATATTACTCTATATAAATAATATAAATATATTAGAAATAATATTAATATATATAATAAATAAATAATATATTATTATAAAAAATAAAAATTAATTTTAAAAAAACCCCCAAATTTTCAAAATTTTCAAAAAGCCCCCGAATTCACCAAAACCCTAAACCCATAAACTCTAACCCTAAACTATAAACCTTAAACCTAAAATTTTATTTATAAACAATTAATATATTATTATAAACACTAAAAAATTAATTTTAAAAAAAGAATTCTAAAATTTCCAAAATTAAAAAAAACTCAAAATTCACCAAAAACCTAAACCTTGAATCCTAAATCCATCTATTATCGTTGCTAATGTGTTTATGGTTTTAGGGTAGGTTATAGTTTAATGTTTTGGTGGATTTTGGGGTTTTTTGTAAAATTTGGAAATTTTAGGGTTTTTTAAAATTATTTTTTTAGTTTTTAGAATAATATATTATCTATTTATATGTTTAATATTAATTATAATATTATTTTTTTAATATAAATATTGTATATATTATTTATATATTAATATACTATTATATGTATATTAATATTATTTTTAATAAAAATATATTAGAAATAATATATTTATATTATTTATATAGAGTAATTATAGAGATATTCGATAATTATCGGAATAATAGACTGATTTAGAAAAATTCAGTCTAAGTTTCAGAAAGGAAGTTTTTATGAAATAAAACAGTTTATTTCTCGAATATGAAATATGGAATTTTTGGAATAAATTAGATAGTTCGAAAAAGGGGTAAATCGCAGTAGAAGTATTTTATGAATATCGGGATATCAGATCGAATCAAAATTTCAGAGGTTGATTCAAAATGCTATAGAAAAGTCATGGAATATTATTTTGGGAATATTCTTTTCTAGTTGGTTGGATTTCAACTAGTTTGGTTGGATTTTTACTAGTAT
Source organism: Hibiscus mutabilis (assembly GCA_019671005.1). Taxonomy (NCBI): domain Eukaryota; kingdom Viridiplantae; phylum Streptophyta; class Magnoliopsida; order Malvales; family Malvaceae; genus Hibiscus; species Hibiscus mutabilis. Next base: position 42,686,350 of record CM033728.1, on the reverse strand, counting down.
AGTTGGATTTTTTACTAGTATGGCAAACTAGTAACTATTAAATTAGTTGGAGGACAAAAGAGACTTTTCACCCTTATTTTAATAAAGTAATTGATTATTTTAGATAAGAAAAATACACATGTTGGTGTATTATTGGTTATAATTCAAGGGTAGGTAAGTCTTTTGACTATTAAAGATTTTATTTTATTTAATTTGGTTTATATTATGCCAAATGGCATAATTAAAGACTAAAATTTGACAAAAAATCATCTTCTTCTTCTCCCAAGGCTGCCTAACTCAACTAGGAACAAGGCTAAGAATTTTCAATCCAATTTTTAAGCTTTCATGGTTAGTTTTAGGCTTGAGACATGAGATAGAAAATTTATCTCCATGAAATTCTCTATCTTTTGGTATAATTTTTACTTGGTTTCCATGTCTATAAGTTGAAGTTTGGAGATTTGATTGGATGAAGAGCATGTTGATTTCTTGAGTTTTATTAGTTTTTCATGTTGGAAATATGCTTGTGTTGTTGTTTCTATGATTCAAGTGATGAAAAACTCAAGAAATAATGGTTGAAGACCATTTGGCTATGATAAAAGTTTAGGGGAAATTATGTCAAAATTTATTTTAATGATGGAAATGATGAGTTGATGTTATACAAGCTTATTTGTGTTGTTAGATTGAAGAAATACCTATGTTCTTGAATTATGGAAAATTAGGGTTTATGTCAAGTTTGAAGTTTTAAGTTGTGAATGAAGAAATAATGGTTTAACATGATGATATAAGATGTTTAGAATGAAAATCCCTAATTATTTAACATTAGGGATCAAAATGTAAATTTTGGAAAGTTTAGGGACTTGGTTGTTAAGCTTATTTTTGAAGTATATTGAGTTGAAAAATCAAGTTAAGTGATTTGGGTGTTGATTTTGAAGTTTATTCTAACTTTGGGACCAATTTGGAATTTTTGGAAATTATAGGGACTAAGTTGTGAATTTTTAAAGTTTAGGTCCTAAAGTGTAAATGATGAAAAATGCAAGGATTTTGTTTGAAAATGGTGTTGGAGACTTAAAAGTGTCCTTAGGAACCAAAATGTAAATTTTGGGAAAAGTTGGAAAATTAAAGAAAAGGATGAGAAATATTGGTTCGAATATGGAAAGTTTTATCAGATTGAGTTTAAGATTAATGGATAGTTATTTATTTACTTTCCATTATCTTATATAGATTGTGTTCTAACATATACTTTAAATTGGTATATGTTATTTTATTATAGATTCCAATACAAACCGGGGACGTACGAGTAATAAAGGGAAAGAAAGAGTTCGAGACTAATCGAATAATAAAAGAGGCATTGCAAGGCAAAGGTGAGTGCATATATGTTTTTATGATGTATATTAGTAACATACATATTATAGGAAGACTTATGATAAGTCAACCTAAAAAGGTAATTGTTTTTTTAAAAGCATAATATGTTTTTACCATGATACTTGATTTTAATTTTTAAATGGCAGCATAATATGATTGTTAAAGTACATATTGGAGTATGAACTGCTCGAGTATGGATGTGTTTTATATGAAATGGTTATGGAATATATTTGGATTGCTAGCCATTATTGCAAGAAATGTTTTAATATTGCCCTCGGTAATAGAATTATGAGTTAGACAATATTGTGGTATACCATTATGAGTCATATTTGTTATTCGACATGTCGCTCGTATTCGACACTTTGTGTCGCTTGTATTCAATACTTTATTGTATCGCTTGTTTTCGTCACTTCATTGTGGCGTTTGATTTCGTCATTTAACTATAGTGCTTGTAAAGGATAGTACTTATTAGTACTCGACTCGAATATTAGTCACTCGACAGTTACCTTAGGCTATATGATTTCATATGATAAGTATGCTTAAGGAACGATTTGATATACTTTCTTGCATAATCATTCCTACATATTAAATTATCATGTAACTGTATATGTTTATTGATGTTACTTACCTTATGCCTCACTGAGTATATTCTCAACGTGTATTTCTGAATACGCGTAGGCAATCCTGTATAGTTGGGGCGAGCTTTTGCATCAAATCATTTGGGAAGAAATACACTATTGACATGTTATTTTCAGTACCTATGACATCCTAGTTTTGTATATAAATAGTGGCATGTACGAAATAATCTGTCTATTTTGTTAAACTGTTTAACCATCATGGTTTGTAATGATTTTGTTCATGTATAAAGAATAGTATATGATATGTATAATTAGTGTATTTTTACATTAGAATATAGTTTAATGTTATTGTTATCCATAAGTTAATTAAAATTTTGAATTAGCCATGACATATATATATAATAATAAAAAATATTTAAATTCTGTGACATTCCCTTCTCGTGTTCGGTGTACGAAGACGGGAAGAGGGTGTTATATTTGTTGGTATCAGAGCTACAGGTTTAATCGGTTCTGGATTGATTTGAACTTAAAGAAAGTGTTTTAAGGAGTACATGCCACTAGGATGTCGTATTTACTTGAAAATGAAACTTGTTTGATTGATGCAATTGCTTATTATTTTAAGTATATGTTGAGTACAGATGTCGGAAGGAGAGGATCCTGACATGCTGCTCGACAAATGGGGCCTGAAAATGCCCAGGAGCCAAAGAGGAGATACAACAACCGATACAACAGAAAATGCTAGTACAGGACCGGAATACATTCATGCGAGCTTTAGATGCGATTATAAATAGACCTATAAGATTTTAGTACCTAAAGAGTTAAAGAAGCTGCAAGCTCCTGATTTTAAAGGTGATAGTGATGCGAATCTGGCAGTTGCAGATTTCTGGTTAAATGATATACATACCACGTTGACTCGAATCGAATGTGACGACCGAGGAAAGTTAGAAGATGTAGTTTCCTTGTTGAGAGAACAAGCTTTGGTCTGGTGGAACAATGTTACTGCCCGTGTTCATGAGGAAATGAATTGGCAGTTTTTCATCCGCGAGTTTAGGAGAAAATATATTGAAGATGTCTTTGTTCGAGAAATGAGGCAACAGTTTCTGGACTTAAGACAATGAGATCGTTCTGTATACGAGTATGAATGTGAGTTCAATAGATTGAGCATATTTGCTTCTAAGCTGCTACCATATGAGAAAGCCATCATGGACAGTTTTATAAGCGGCTTGGATATACGAATCAAGAACTATTAGTGGCTTTTTCTCCCCAAGATTTCTAGGACGCTGTCAATCGAGCAAAAGCAATGGAAAAAGTTTGAGATAAAGTTGAGAAAGAGTCTCAAGGATAGAAGAGTGGTGCTAATACATCTTTTGCTTCGCGATCATCTAAGCGGGTCAAGGGATTTGCGCAGCAAGGAAAATCTGGATCTTTTGTATCTCGAGGACAGTCAAACCATGCTGGAAAATTTAAAAATACTTCGACAGCAACACAGAGTTTTGGGAATAAATCAGGACCTCCTCAATGTAAGCATTACAATCAGAATCATCGTGGAGAATGTTGAAGGATTACCGGAGCCTGTTTCAATTGTGGAGAAATGGGACATTTTGTTCGAGATTGTCCAACTAGGGAAAACAGGTAAGTTCAGACCGAGAGATCAGTGAGTATGTAGGGAGGCCGAGGCCGTGGATCTAAGGATCGTCTAGAGTGGGTTTTAGAAAAGAAATTTGAGCTGCTATAGGCCGAGATGATCGAGCTTCAGCTAGAGTCTATTATCTTCGGACACATGAGGATAGAGATGATCGAGATGAACCTGATATCATTACAGGTACTTTTCTACTCTATGGTGAACCTGTATTTGTTTTGATAGGCACTGGATCCACACACTCTTATGTTAGTTCTAAGTTAGTTTGGGAAAGAAAGGTTCCGTTAGAACCAACTCAGAGTGATGTGGTAGCGGTTAATCCTCTTGGTCAAAGTGCCTGAGTAACTAAAGTAAGTAAGAAGTGTCCACTTAAAATCCAAGAAAGTGAGTTTCTAGCTTACTTGTTGGAATTATCGTTCAGTGATCTTGAGATTATTTTAGGAATGAATTGGCTTCATGCTCATGATGTTGTCGTGAGATGTCGTCAACAGCAGTTGATTTTAAAGAGTGCTGATGGTTCAGAAATCATAGTGTTGGGTGAAGGATCGCATTGTTTAAATAATTTGATTTCAGCTTTTAAAGCTAAGAAATTATTGGAGCAAGGTTGTGAGGCATTCTTAGCACCTGTGGTGGATACTAAAAAGATTAAAGATGATCTTAGTGCCATACCGATAGTTCGAGATTTTCCCGATGTATTTTTGGAGGAATTACCGGGGTTACCTCTAGAAAGAAAAGTTCAGTTTGGAATCAAGGTTATTCCAGGTACTGAACCAGTGTTAATGGCTCCGTATAGAATGTCACATGTGGAATTGAGAGAATTAAAGTCACAGTTGCAAGAATTACTGGATAAAGGATTTATATGTCCTAGTATATCACTGTGGGGAGCTCCAGTGTTATTTGTTAAAAAGAAAGATGGATAATTGCAACTGTGTATCGACTATCGACAGTTGAATAAGGTGACAATAAAGAATAAGTATCCACTGCCAAGGATAGAAGACTTGTTCGATATACTGAAAGGAGCAACAGTATTTTCTAAGATCGACCTTCGATCTGGCTACTATCAGTTGAAAGTTAAGGAAGAAGATGTTCCAAAACTAGCTTTTCGGACAAGGTATGGTCATTATGAATTTGTAGTGATGCCATTTGGTCTTACTAATACTCCAGTTGCATTTATTGATTTGATGAATCGAGTATTCCAGCCATACCTTGATCAGTTTGTGGTAGTTTTCATAGATGACATATTAGTGTATTCGAAGACCAAGGAAGATCATGATATACACTTGAGAATGGTATTATAGATTCTGAGAGAAAAGAAGCTGTATGCTAAGCTCTCAAAGTGTGAATTTTGGTTATCTGAAATAGCTTTCTTGGGACATATAGCTTTAGCTGAAGGAATTAGAGTGGATCCCAAGAAGATACAGTCCATTATTGAATGGAAAGATCCCAAGAACATTACTGAAGTACGTAGTTTCTTGAGATTGGTTGGATACTACCACAGGTTCGTGAAGAACTTCTCAATGATAGCGTCTCCACTTACAAAGCTGTTGAGAAAAGATATCCCATTTGTTTAGACTGAAAGATACGAAGAAAGTTTTGATCAATTGAAAAAGGTTTTGACAGAAGCTCCAGTGTTAGTACAACCAGAGCCGGGTAAGGAATTTACTTTGTACAGTGATGCATCTTGTAATGGATTGGGATGTGTACTGATGCAAGAAGGAAAGGTAATTGCTTATGCTTCCCGACAATTAAAGCAACATGAAAGGAATTACCCGACACATGATTTAGAGCTTACTGTAGTAGTATTTGCCTTGAAGATATGGCGGCATTACCTTTATGGTGAACGATGTCATGTATATACCGATCATAAGAGTTTAAAATATTTGATGACATAGAAAGAGCTGAATCTACGGCAACGAAGGTGGTTAGAGCTGATAAAAGATTATGATTTGATTATTGATTACCACCCAGGTCGAGCTAGTGTCGTAGTAGATGCTTTTTTTCGAAAGACATTTGCTACATTAAGGACTTTAAATGCACAGTTAGAAGGTCAATCAGATGGCTCTTTATCAGTGGAGTTGCATTTTAGATCATCGTTGCTAAACTGAATCAAAGAAAGTCAGCACCGAGATGAAGATTGTGCAATAAAAATGAAACAAGTGGAATCAAGTGAAACTAAGGATTATGAACTTAAACCCAATGGATGTCTTTATTACAAGGGTAAAGTATATATTCCTGAAGATGCTGACTTGAAGCAGGATCTACTTACTGAGGCACATTATAACCCACTGACAATGCATCCTAGTGGAAATAAGATGTATCAAGATTTGAAAAGTCGATATTGGTGGCCTGGTATTAAGAGAATGATATCAGAATTTGTTGCCAAGTGCTTAACTTGCCAAAAGGTGAAAGCTGAACACCAAGTGCCATATGGAAAGTTGCAGCCTATTTCGATTCCACAATAGAAGTGGGATAGAGTCACGATGGACTTTGTAAAAGGATTTCCCTTGGCCCCCAGCAAGAAAGACTCTATTTGGGTAATTGTAGACAGGTTGTCTAAGTCAGCTCACTTTATACCAATTCAGACAGATTATCAGATGAGCAGGTATGCTGAGATGTACATTAAAAAGATAGTTCGAATACACGGGGTGCCATTATCTATAGTATCTGACAGAGATCCAAAGTTCACCTTAAGATTTTGGAAAGCATTGCATAGAGCTTTGGGGATACGATTGAATTTCAATACAACATTTCATCCTCAAATTGATGGTCAGTCGGAAAGGATAATTCAGATACTTGAAGATATGCTAAGAGCTTGTGTTATTGAATTTGAAGGATCGTGGGAAAAATACTTGCCATTAGTAGAGTTTGCCTACAACAACATTTATCAGGCAAGTATTCAAATGGCACCCTATGAAGTTCTTTAAGGTAGGAAATGAAGATATCCATTAAACTAGTTCGAGCTACATGATCGCAAGCTTATTAAGCCATATTTGTTGCAAGACATGGAAGAAAAAGTTAAGATTGTGCAAGAAAATCTTAAAAAGGTTGCTGATCGACAAATATGCAGATCTGAAAAGAAAAGATATTCAGTTCAAAGTTGGAGAAAAAGTATTCCTGAAAGTCTCTCCTTGGAAGAAGATAATGAGATTCGGTCGTAAAGGAAAATTGAGTCCCAGATATATTGGACCGAATGAAATTTTGAAGAAAGTTGGTCCAGTTGCATATCAGTTGGCTCTTCCACCAGAGATGAGCAAGATTCATGATGTTTTCCATGTTTCTATGCTTCGAAGGTATAGATCAGATCCATCCCATGTGATTGCTCTGGAGGAAGTTGAGCTACAGTCAGACTTAACCTATGAAGAGAAACCAGTTAAGATATTGGCCTATGGTGTCAAAGAATTGAGGAATAAGAAGATACCATTGGTGAAAGTTCTTTGGCGCAATTATAAAGTGGAAGAAGCAACATGGGAACAAAAGAGGCAATGGAGAAGCAATATCCGCACTTGTTTAAACCAGGTACGTATTGAAAATTTGAGGACGAATTTTCTTAAAGGGGGAAGAATTGTAATACCCCAAGATTTGTATAGTGACTAAAACGTAAAAATTTAAAGTTTGGTGGCTAAAGTGAAAAGTTAGGAAAAGTTCAGGGACCAAGATGGAAATTTCCCATTAAGTAATTTTATTCAGTATAAGTGTAGATCAGATCGAATCAAGTACCTTAATGTCAGTTTTTAGAATTAAGAACCGGAAAAAGGTACTGAAATTGGGTCAAATAGAATTATTAAGAGTGCTCAGGTCAGAGAAATTTATGATGGGTGACCTATGAGAAGGTTCCATAAAAGTGTTTATGATCAGTATTTTGGACTCAATAAGAGTGGAGAATTTTCATATGGATTATCGATAAAGGAATTTTAATAGAATTTTAATTTATAGAGATATTCGATAATTATCGGAATAATAGATTGATTTAGGAAAATTCAGTCTAAGTTTTGGAAAGGAAGTTTTTATGAAATAAAATAGTTTATTTCTCGAATATGAAATATGGAACTTTTGGAATAAATTAGATAGTTCGAAAAAGGGGTAAATCGCAGTAGAAGTATTTTATGAATATTGGTATATCAGATCGAATCAAAATTTCAGAGGTTGATTCAAAATGCTATAGAAAAGTCATGGAATATTATTTTGGGAATATTCTATTCTAGTTGGTTGGATTTCAATGGTTGGATTTTTACTAGTATAGTTGGATTTTTACTAGTATGGCAAACTAGTAATTATTAAATTAGTTGGAGGGCAAAAGAGACTTTTCACCCTTATTTTATTAAAGCAATTGATTATTTTAGATAAGAAAAATACACATGTTGGTGTATTATTGGTTATAATTCAAGGGTAGGTAAGTCTTTTGACTATTAAAGATTTTATTTAATTTAAGTTGGTTTATATTATGCCAAATGGCATAATTAAAGACTAAAATTTGACAAAAAAAATCATCTTCTTCTTCTCCCAAGGCTGCCAAACTCAACTAGGAACAAGGGTAAGAATTTTCAATCCAATTTTTAAGCTTCCACGGTTGGTTTTAGGCTTGAGACATGAGATAGAAAATTTATCTCCATGAAATTCTCTATCTTTTGGTATAATTTTTACTTGGTTTCCATGTTTATAAGTTGAAGTTTGGAGATTTGGTTGGATGAAGAGCATGTTGATTTCTTGAGTTTTATTAGTTTTTCATGTTGGAAATATGCTTGTGTTGTTGTTTCTATGATTCAAGTGATGAAAAACTCAAGAAATAATGGTTGAAGACCATTTGGCGATGATAAAAGTTTAGGGGAAATTATGTCAAAATTTATTTTAATGATAGAAATGATGAGTTGATGTTATACAAGCTTATTTGTGTTGTTAGATTGAAGAAATACATATTCTTGAATTATGGAAAATTAGGGTTTATGTCAAGTTTGGAGTTTTAAGTTGTGAATGAAGAAAAAATGGTTTAACATGATGATATAAGGTGTTTAGAATGAAAATCCCTAATTATTTGACTTTAGGGATCAAAATGTAAATTTTGGAAAGTTTAGGGACTTGGTTGTTAAGCTTGTTTTTGAAGTATATTGAGTTGAAAAATCAAGTTAAGTGATTTGGGTGTTGATTTTGAAGTTTATTCTAACTTTGGGACCAATTTTGAATTTTCAAAAATTATAGGGACTAAGTTGTGAATTTTTAAAGTTTAGGTCTTAAAGTGTAAATGATGAAAAATGCAAGGATTTTTCTTGAAAATGGTGTTGGAGACTTAAAAGTGTCCTTAGGGACTAAAATGTAAATTTTGGGAAAAGTTGGAAAATTAAATAAAAGTGTGAGAAATATCGGTTCGAATATGGAAACTTTTATCAGATCGAGTTTAAGATTAATGGATAGTTATTTATTTACTTTCCATTATCTTATATAGATTGTGTTCTAACATATACTTTAAATTGGTATATGTTATTTTATTGTAGATACTGATACAAACCGGGGACGTACGAATAATAAAGGGAAAGAAAGAGTTAGAGACTAATCGAATAATAAAAGAGGCATTGCAAGGCAAAGGTGAGTGCATATATGTTTTTATGATGTATATTAGTAACATACATATTATAGGAAGACTTATGATAAGTCGACCTAAAAAGGTAATTGTTTTTTTTAAAAAGCATAATATGTTTTTACCATGATACTTTATTTTAATTTTTAAATGGCAGCATAATATGAATGTTAAAGTACATATTGGAGTATGAATTGCTCCAGTATGGATGTGTTTTATATGAAATGGTTATAGAATATATTTGGATTGCTAGCCATTATTGCAGGAAATGTTTTAATATTGCCCTTGGTAATAGAATTACGAGTTAGACAATATTGTGGTATACCATTATGAGTCATATTTGTTATTCGATATGTCGCTCGTATTCGACACTTTGTGTCACTTGTATTCGATACTTCATTGTATCGCTTGTTTTCGTCACTTCATTGTGGCGCTTGATTTTGTCATTTAACTATGGCGCTTGTAAAGGATAGTACTTATTAGTACTCGACTCGAATATTAGTCACTCGACAGTTACCTTGGGCTGTATGATTTCACATGTTAAGTATGCTTAAGGAACAATTTGATATACTTTCTTGCATAATCATTCCTGCATATTAAATTATCATGTAATTGTATATGTTTATTGATGTTACTTACCTTATGCCTCACTGAGTATATTCTCAGCGTGTATTTCTGAATACGCGTAGGTAATCCTGTATAGTTGGGGCGAGCTTTTGCATCAAATTATTTGGGAGGAAATACGTTATTGACAGGTTATTTTCAGTACCTATGACATCCTAGTTTTGTATATAAATAGTGGCGTGTACGAAATAATCAGTCTATTTTGTTAAACTGTTTAACCAGCATGCCTTGTAATGATTTTGTTCATGTATAAAGAATAGTATATGATATGTATAATTACTGCATTTTTATATTAGAATATAGTTTAATGTTATTGTTATCCATAAGTTAATTAAAATTTTGAATTAGCCTGACATATATATATATATATAATAAAAAAATATTTAAATTCTGTGACATTCACGACTCGTGTTCGGTGTACAAATATGGGAAGGGGGTGTTACATAAAATATTGGGGGCAAATATGAGTCAATGCCTATAATTTGGTGGTACCTGACGTAGTTTACCTTATTTTTTTTAATTCTTTTAGTTTTCTCTTACAAAATCAAGTTTCCACTCCATAGCCTCAAACTTTTCTTATCTCATTTTTTCTTAATCGGCGACGACAATCAGTCTTAGTACCGGTTGTCGACCACTGATATTCATTATTTTTCTTGTTTTTTATGTTTTGTTTTCTCAATTTTAATAAAAATCTATGCTCTTGTGGTACGCGTTTCCTTTGCTTTTGTGATACGCTTTTCATTGGCTTTTGTGGTTTGTTTCATCTGTCGTTTGACATGATTTCAGCATACTTTGACGGTCGTTTGTGCTTGAATAGAGATCTTCACGACACTAGGTTTCTGATTTGACTCTTCGATGGTTGTAGAAAAAAATTTTCCCCACTCATTTGATGGTTTGTTAGCCGATGTAATCAGAACTGTGTAGCGGAACAATCTGCCTGATAGTTTGGTTTGCTCACCACTCATTTTTCTTCCCGTAAAACGTCTCGTTTGGCTAAAGACAAAGAGATTCATGAAAGTTTCTAGGTTTTGATAGTATGCTAATCTCTATGGAAGTATTTGCGGACTAGTCATTTTTTCTCTCTTTTTGATGCATTGTATTTATAATATCTTTATAGCGTTTAATAAAATCCAAATGTCATTGTTAAAAAAATCATAAAACGAATTATTAGTTTGCAACGATCAAAATATATAAATGAAAACTCTCATTACTTAAAACATATAATATATAAAAAAAGAAATCAGACATCAGGTGTGTACAAACAAATTGAACATCATGTACATATACAACACTTTTATTCTAAAGTTTGTTCTCTTTTAGAGAAACTTTTTCTCCTCATAAGATCACCAAACCTCTTTAACAAAGCTTTCTTCTTCCTAGCACTCCTATCGATTTCTTCGTCGAGTTTGCTTGTATCCATCTGCTCAAACTCCTCACCATTCATGGCTTCATCATCTGTGAAAGACGACTTTTTCCTGTGATGGGTTGGTCTTGATGTGGAAGGAGTCTTCGGGGATCTAAGCGAATAAAAAATGGAGCCTTTAAGTGGATCGTCCGAGTAATCCGAGTCTGAATCACCAAAACTTCCTCTCACCGGGAGCTTGGAATCATCATCTGCGTCATTGTTTTTGTAATTCAGGAATGGAAGATTTAAACGAGGGCTTCTGCATTTATGGTGTTTCGGTTTCTTGCTATGTTCTTTATCGTCTTTATCTGCAGAAGTAGCTGCTGCTTTTTGTTTCATAGCTCGCTCTTGATCCTCGGGTTCCAGGTTTGCTTCACAGAACAATAGCTTCAAATCCCTGATGTTGCCTACTGATGATGATTCGTTGATCTTAAGGTTTTCATTCTCTTGTGATAATATGCTCAAAGCTTCGTCTTTTTTGGCAACGGTGTCCTTGAGCTGATAATTCTCTTCCCTGGCAATGCCGGCTGCTTCTTTGGCTACACTCGCTTCGGTTATGGCCTGTTTCATGATATCCCTCAGTTTCTGATTCTCTTCCTTGGCCTTTATGTTCTTGCTTTCGGCCTCCCTCAGTGCTTCATGCAATGCTTTGTTCTCCTCTTGTGCTGCATTCCTTTCTTCTTCCAATCTTCTGATGCATTCTACGAATCCTTTCTCTTTTCCACTCCATGCCAATTGGGATTCTTCGGCTTCAACTCTTAATCTCTCTGAAATGTTTTTGAACAGGTCGGCTTCTTTCTTTGCTTCCATGTACTTTTCCTCCGCGCTCCTCGCCTGCACCCTCAACGTTTGGATTTCCCCTTTTGTCTTATCGAGCTCGAGGATCGTTAAAATGAGCGTCTCGTTGATTTGTTCTGCTTCGGCTCTCACTTCCTTCAACGCCATGGCTAGATCATCCATGGCCTTTTTGTTGTTTTCTTCGGCTTCGATGGTGGATTTGAGTTGGCTCCTTAACGACTCTGCCTCCTCGGCTAACCTGTCTGCCTTCAATGAAGAAACTCTCTCTTTCTCCAATGCATGAGCCAGGTTATCTTTTGTTAATTGAAGCTCCGGTTCAAGGGTGTCCGAATGGTTATCCGCCATGGCAGTTTGTGATGATGCAAAATCGGGTGAACCTTCAGATTTCTCCAGGATTTCCAGGAGGAACTTGATTTCCTGCTTATATTTCTCAAGGGAAATCTGGGATTTCTTGTACTCTTCTGATTGAGTGACGAACGAATCACATATCTTCTGCTCGGTTTCTTTCCTTCTCTTGATTTCTTCCTCCAATTCTTGAATTCTCTTATTCCCCTGAGACAACAAATCCATTGATTCGGATTCAAAGGATTTCAGCTTCTTCAACTCTCGTTTCAATGCACTAAACGAAGCTTCTTTTTGGGCCAGTTTCGCCTCCAAGTCTTTGGCTTTCCCAAGTTCGGCTTTCAGGGTTTCAGTGTACATATCCTTGTTCTTCAGCTCTGTATGAATGTCTGCAACTTTCCCAGACACCATTGCAGTACAGCTCTCATTGGCCTCTTCATTGGCAAAGGACTGCCCCTCCATTTCTCGTTCCAATCTTTAAAGAGAAAAACAGTAACAGACCATTGAACAAACATGAACAAAAAATAAAACAAAATTTACAGACATGACATTAAAGTACCTTTGATTGAGATGGTAATGTTTTGGGGAATGATTATGTTTGAGGGAAACAAGTTCTTTTCGGGGGGATAAAATCAAAGACTATTGGAAAGCTCCATTGACAAATTATTCTAAAGATTTGATGATTGATATAACACAGGCTCCATTTCTCCTAATAACAGCTAGGAGTGAAACAACAAAAGCTTCAACAAGCTAGTTTAACAACTCTTGATGTTTAAAAATGGTTACATTAATCCTCAAGAACAATGATGAGCAAGATAAACCTTTTGGAAGAAATGACGGGACCAAATCTTAATCATAAATTAATGGGATGGAAATGGTTATATTGATGGTCTAAATTAGGGGGGAAATATTATAAAAGGATGAAGGAAATGGTTGGTTTTGTGGGGGGAAATCCGAGGTTGTTGGGTATTCCGTTAAAAACAATGCTATATGTTTCATAAGAGTAAATTAGATAGAGATTGACTGGTTATAGTTGTATTAAGAATCTAAGAAAAATCGAATCTTAGGCACAATGGCAAAATGAAAGATCCAAAGAAAATAGAGTTGTGAATAGAAAAGTTGAAACCATCATTTTAATCCGAAAATTTTGTTAAAACTTTTAAAAATAGACTCATCCAATCAATCCATTTTTCAGGTGACACATTTATAAAATTTTAATGGAACTAAGTTTTTAGATTAATGTTTATGACGATTTTCTAAACAAGAAACAATCTTTAGCCTTTTCATATCTAAAACAACATTCCCCAAGTCAATTAGAACGTTTTTTTTAACCTAACAAATCGAATGATGTTCATCTTAAGAGATCCAGGTTCAATCGTTTTGTCTGCAAGATGTGTGCATTGTCAAAGGGATAAGAATATTAATGAACATACACTATCTTATAATCACCTTTAAACTATTAAAAAAGCTATAAAGTTTTGAATGAGACGTTTGCAAAGCCATTTTAATCTATATCTTCAGATTCAGATCAAAGTACAACAACTAGTGCAAGTTTATTCCATTTTTTTCACTAAATAATATCAAACATACCAACATAGACACTCTATAGTAGATAAAAAGAAGTAGCTATCATTGCATTCCAACATGGTAGACCTTTGCACCAAATTCCATCAAACAATGTCCTTGCATCCTCCACCCTCCCTTCCTTAAAATGCCCTAAAAAAATTTGTCTTGCGACACTTCAAAAAATGTTATGAAAATGAATATGAATTTAAATAAGAAAGAGTTATGCTTACCTAATTTCTTCATTTTTTTACATTAGAAGGAATCTGCCATGTTGACCTGATATGAAAAATATGAGATTTGGACAAGTCATGTAATACTCAAGTGTTCCCACTTTCAATCCAGCTAAGCCCGGGCAGTTTTCTTTCCGTTATATCATCTCTTAATGTCTGTACTGCATCCCACCTCCCATGAACAGCATAAACGTTCGAAAGCATTACTTTGTAAGCAATTTTTTGGGGTTCATTTTCCAATAGTTGCAAGGATATAGCTTCATCCAACTTAGAACTTCCATGAACTTCACAGCACGAAAGCAGTGCGCCTAAGATGCCTGACTCAACTGGCTTGGGCAAGCACAAGATTAAATTACATGCCTCTTCAATTTTCCAGCCATACAAAGAAGCTTTACCACGTGAACATAATGCTCGATTTTAGGTTGGATGAAAACTCAGATATCATCCTCCTGAAAACTTCCCAACCATCATCAAAGAGACCAGCATGGCAACAAGCAGAAAGGAGGGCAGAGAAGGTGGAAGCATCAGGTTTTAGGTTGGTCACTAGCATTTCATCAAACATCTTAAATGCCTGGGAAGCAAGCCCATTCAACCCCAGACCTAATATAAGAGAATTGTAAGATACTACATTTCTTTCTGGCATAATCTCGAAAACTTGGATCCCTAACTTCACAAATCCACACTTGCAATACATGTCTATGAGAGAAGAGAAAACCTAGGTATTCGATTCAAATCCATGTCGTACAACATATCCATGTATCTCAATACCAAACCTTGCATTTGCTGCTTGAGCAGTGGCCGCCAATACAACAGAGACCAAAATGGGATCTATTGTTTTACCCTTCTCCATGTTCAGATTCCTGAAGTAGAAGAATGCCTTCTCATAATCCCCACACTGAGAACATCCGGTTATCAAAGAAGACCATGCAACTAAATATAGATGAAGCAAACTACAGAACACAGTATTTGCCAAATCCGTGCACTTAAACCTCGAATACAAGCGTACAAGTGAACTTCCCACATGAACTGTAGAATCAAAACCGGTTTTCAAACAAAAACCATGGATTCCTTGACTCACACTTAACAAGTCAGAATCCATTATCCCTGATGTCAGCGCAACCAAAGTATACCCATCCGGCTGCTGACCCATATGTCTCATCCAACAAAACAACTATAACCCTTTGTTTAAAAGACCACAATTCATGTATCCCGAAACCATGGCATTCCACAAGACCAAATCTTTCTCAAATCTCAGGAATCATATGAAAAAACCTGCTTGCTTCGTGAACAAGGCACAACTTTGAATACCCAGTCACAAGTGCACTACCACAGATGGAATCCAATCCCAACCCTGAGAGAATCACGATTAGGGGTGAAAAAACAGGTAATCGGATGGGTTTGTCAGGTCGGGTCAAATCAGATACAGATCATTTCAGGTCGATTTGATGTTTCGACTCGATTCGGGTCAGGTGCGGCTGAGTTTCAGGTCGAGTTCATTTTAGGTCGGGTCAAAACGGTTCGGGTCCAAATCAGTTAATTGACGGGTTAATTCGGCCTCGGGTAGACTTCAGGTCGGTTTCATTTCAGGTCGGATAATTTCAAGTCGAGTTTATTTCGGGTCGGGTTAATTCGAGTTTCGAATTCGTATTAAGTTTGAGTTTGGTACAAATAGCCGATAGACTTTGGGTTGGGTCATTTTGAGTTAATTATTTAACGCCTTTCACGAACACGAATCACATTAAAAATAAATATTAGGCACTAGAATGAACAAAAATATCATCGTTATTTAAAATACTAGAGTAAATTAAAAAATAGAAATAAATAAGGGTCAACATCGGTGAAAAATAAAATTTTAGGGACTAACATGAACAAAAATATCATCATATTAAAAATATTGGACTAAATTACAAAAATATAAAAAATAGGATTAATTTTGGTTAAAAATAAAATTTTAGGGACTAACATGGACAAAATATCATTATATTAAAAATATTAGACTAAATTTAAAAAAATTAATAGGGGTCAATTTCAACTAAAAAATAAATTTTAGGTACTAGGCTAAACAAAAATATTATTGGACTAAATTGCCAAAAATATAAATAAATACGGGCAATTTTGACTAAAAATTAAATTGTAGGGACTAGAATAAACAAAAATATTATTTGACTAAATTACCAAAAATAAAAATATATATGGGTCAATTTCAGCTAAAAATAAAGTTTTAGGGACTAGAATGAACAAAAATATCATCATATTAAAAACATCGGACTATATTATAAAAATTTAAAATAAACATGGGTCAATTTCAGTTAAAAAATTAGGGACTAATATGAACAAAAATATACCCTTAAATTGAATTAGGCATACTTGTGACTAAATTGAATTAAACTAAAACTTAAAAGTAGATATTAGGACTAAAATGCAACATTTAAAACACATCAGAATTTAAAGGGTAATTAATAAAATTTTGTCCTTTCCTCTTTTTTTTTACCAATTATCTATTTCTTTTTTTAATTAAAATGAAAGGTGGGAGGGAATCAGAGAAAGTATTCTCGCCTGATTTTTTAGGTTAGGGACAATTGTTTTTAACACTTTTGACTTTAGATAGTTTTATTTAAGTCCTAAATTTTCAATTTTAGGTTTTAATTTAATTCAATTGAGTCCAAATTTAGATTAATTTAATTGAAATTCCACATTTAGTTTTAGAATTCTTTTAGTTATATCTGTGATTTATGCTTCCAGGTTTTAATTTAGCTCAATTAGATCCCGAGTTTAATAAGTTAATTCCATTCGGACATTATTATTATTATTATTATTATTATACCATATAAATTTTGATTTAATATAATTATACACAAAATTTTGATTTGGATGTAAACATGTAATTTTACACATGAAAGTTGAAATTTTAATTTAGTTTAATTGTACACATGAAGCTTTGATTTCAAATTCAAATGCATAAATTAGAAAGTTGAATCGAAATTAATATAGTAAATCAATAACCGTAAACTAAACCATAAACCGTTAATACTAAACCCCAAACCATAAACCTTAAGGAATCGAAATTAATTTCATAAACCAATAACCATAAGCTAAACCATAAACCACTGATACTAAACAATAAATCATTGATACTAAACCCTAAACCTTAAGGAATCCAAATTAATCACATGAACCAATAACACCATCTTTACTTTATTAGACTAAATTATAAAAATGAGCAAATTTTAGTCAAAAACAAATTTTTAGGGACTAAAGTGAATAAAAATATCATCATATTAAAATTTTGGACTAAATTACACAAATTAAAAATAAATAAAGATTAATTTCGGTTAAATAAAGATTTGTAGGGAATTAATTGAGCACTAAACTACACCATAAACTTTAAAGCATTAACACTAACCCCTATATCATAAACTATAAACTACAACATATACCCTAAACTACTGCATAAACTCTAAAGCATTAACACTAGCCCCTAAATCATAAACCATAAACCTTAAGTCATAGAAATTTTAGGGACTAACATGAACAAAATATCATCATATTAAAAATATTGGAGTAAATTACAAAAATTAGAAATAAATAAGGGTCAATTTTGGTGAAAAATAAAATTCTAGGGACTAACATGAACAAAAATACCAGCATATTAAAAATATTGGACTAAATTACAAAAAATGAACAGTGGTCAATTTGGACTAAAAATTAAATTTTATCTACTAGAATAAACAAAAATATTATTGGACTAAATCGCCAAAAATATAAATAAGTATGGGGCAATTTTGACTAAAAATTAAATTGTAAGGGCTAGAATAAACAAAAATATTATTCAACTAAATTACCAAAAATAGAAATATATATGGGTCAATTTCGGCTAAAAATAAACTTTTAGGGACTAATGTGAACAAAAATAAACCCCAAATTCCTAAACTAATCCCATAACCCCAAACATTCAACTTGAAACATTTACCCCTAAACCCCAAACCTCAAACCCTAAATCTTATAATCACTGATAATTAAAGTCCAAGCCGAATCCCTAATCCCTAAACTATTCCTATAATCATGGACACTCAACTTGAAACATATATTATACCTCTAAACCCCAAACCTCAACCCCTAAATCTTATAAATACTAATAATTAAAGTGTAATCCTAATCCCCAAATCCCTTAATCCCTAAACTAATCTCATAACCCCAAGCACTCAACTTAAAACATGTATTAAACCCGTAAACCCCAAACCTCAACCCCTAAATCATACAATCATCAATAATTGCTACTTGAAAGCCCAATCCCATAATCCCTAACTAATCCCATAACCCCATACACTCAACTTTACACATTTACCCCTAAACCCCAAACCTCAACCCCTAAATCTTCTGATCACTAATAATTACTACTTGCAAGACTAATCCCCTAATCCCTAAACTAATCCCATAACCCCAAACACTAAACTTGACCCATTTACCCCTAAACCCCAAATCTCAACCCATAAATCTTACAAACACAAGTAATTTTAATTAAATACATTATAATTAAAATTACAATAATTTGAATATTAAATTAAATATTAATTAAAAATATTAAATTTATAATTAAATATTATTTTAAAGTTATAATTTAAATAAATTAAATATAAACTAATAATTTAATTAAATACATTATAATTAAATAAATTATAATTAAAATTATAAGAATATAAATATTGAATTAAATATTAAATTAAGGGTTATGATCCACTTACATGGTGTAAAACTCATTTAGTTTTACACTAATTTTGGACCGTTGGATGATGGTAGTAGTAAATGAGTATAAAATTAAATGAGTTTTATACCATATAACTGGATCCCATCCCTTAATTTAAATATATTAACTTTACAATTTTTAATTAAATATTAATTTAAAGTTATAATTTAAATAAATTAAATATACACTAATAATTTTAATTAAATATATTATAATTAAAAAATAATTTTAAAAATTAATTAAATACATTATAATTATTAATTAAAATAAAAATAAAATTATTAAAATAATATATTTACCCTAAGTATAAATATACCCTTAAAAGGGTTTGGCCGAAGCCCTAGCCCCCTAAAAATATTATATATATATATATATATGATCCACTTACACATAATGTAAATAATTATAAGTAATTAAAATGTTATTTTTTTAAAATTTAAAGAATAAAAATGAAAAATTATAAAATATAAGTGACCAACCATTTTGTTTACCCTGTAAGAAAAAAATCAATGGCATTAGCGCCAAAATCTTAAAATCTTCCCGCCATTTATAATATTAAAATATATAATTATAATCCTAATTTTATTGAAATCAAAGGCATTAAAAAACTCTTCCCGCCATTTATAACATTAAAATATATAATTATACTCTCAAGTTTACTTCATTTTCATCAAAATTATTTATCAACGACTTTATTTTGTGTACAATAATTAAAAATTACAGTATTATAATTACAACTATGAATTTAAAACAATGGAAACGATTAACCTTGTAATATTTGGATTTTATCAAATCAACAAAAAGTTTTCAATCTTCCCCAATAAAATTTGGTCAAATTAATCAATAAAATTTGGATAAGTTAAAAAAAAAGACAAATGAATATCTATACTTAGTAGTGTCAAGTGTGATTTGGTTAAAAGAAAACATAAATATATAGAAAATATAAATATACTTTTTTTCTTTCCTTTTTTTAATTTTAATTGATTATATATGTAGGGACTAGAAATTTGGAGTAGAATAAAATACAAAAAAATGAATAAGGGTTAATTTGGAGTAAAAATTAAACTTTAGGGACTAGAATAAATTGGGCTAAATTGTCAAAAATATAAATAAATATGAGGCAATTCTGACTAAAAATTAAATTGCAAGAACTAGAATAAGCAAAAATATTATTAGACTAAATTACCAAAAATAGAAATTCCACTAATTCCCTCCAAATTTTGGGTGGTTTATTCCCCTAATTCCCCCCAAATTTTGGGTTGCTTTTATCCCTCCAAAATTTTTAGACAAAAGTAAATTAATCTCAAACCTAAAAAATGGGTGGCTTATTTCCCTCCAAAATTTTGTCTTTTCCCTTTTTTACCAATTATTTTTTCAACCAATTGTTTTAATTTAATTCAATTGAGTCCCAACTTAGATTAATTTAATTGAAATTCCACATTTAGTTTTAGAATTCTTTTAATTATGTTCGTGATTTATGCTTCTAGATTTTAATTTAGATCAATTAGATTCTAAGTTTAATGAGTTAATTCAATTCAAACATTTTTATTATTATAACATATAATAAACTTTGATTAAATATGATTATACACAAAATTTTGATATGGATGTAAACATGTAATTGTACACATAATAACATCAACATGAAAGTTAAAACTTTAATTTAGTTCAAACTGGACAAATAACTTATATTGGATGAGTTACTAAGCATATTGAATTATTATTAAGCATTGAATTATTTAATAAAATTTCAAACTTAGTAGTGTCCAATGAATATCTAAATCCAATCTTTTCTTTTTTTTATATTTTTAATTGATTATATATGTATATATAGCAAAAGGATTATTTAACACTTTAAATTGATTTAAAAAAAATAATAGTTTACATTTATCAACACTTTAAATTCATCAAATCATAGGCATCCTCAATTACATGTTAGGTCAATGAAGCCAGGTCAATATTAGTTCAGGTCAACAACAGGTGGGTTCAAAACAAGTTAGGTCAATTAACAGGTCGGGTTTAAAACAAGTCGGGTAAAATTGGATATCGGGTCGATTCAGTCGGGTAATATCGGTAGTCTACCAGGTTAGTCTCGGGTTCGGGTCGTTCTCAGTCGGATGCAGGTCGAGTTCGGCTACTACAGTAACAGGTCCAACTCGGGTTCATGTCAACAACAGTCGGATACAGATCGGTTTCGGGTCACGCATCATCGGGTCAAACCAGGTTCTAACTCGAGCAGGTTTTAGTCGGGTTTTCATGTCGGGTCAGCTTTTTACATCCCTAATCACGATTGCATGAACAAGTCTCATCCTATCCAAATCAAAATTGTCGCAACAGGTACGTGCCACAGAGGCGTAAGTGAAATTATCGAGTTCTGTTTTTGATGCAAGCATCTTGTTGAACAATGATAAGGCATCATTGAAGTGATGGGATTGTGCGTAAGCTCTAATAATGGAATTCCAAAGGAAAACACTTCTCTGAGGTGCTTTGTCAAACAGGTTACGGGCGGAGCAAAGGTCATGGTCGAAGGCGTAGAACCTGAGAAGTTTGGTTGCGAAAGGGAGAGGTGGGTTTTGGAGATTAAAGCGTGGGGTTGCTTTGTCTTAAGATAGGCTGATAAGGCTTTGAAAGCTCTGATAGAAGTGAATGGATTTGAAAGACCATGGTTCCTCCCTTTTTAGGTGCTCGACCCTTATTTATTCTTATCGGCTTCTCTATCTTTTCATGTGGACAGTAGAGATGACAATTTAATCTGAATCTGAATTCGATCCAATACAAAGAAAAAATCCGATCCAAATTCGATGGAAAAATTCTAAATTTGAATTCGAAAAAAAATGTCTGAGTCTTAATAGGAGTCGGATCGGATATGGATATTGTCAGGATTCGATCCGAATTCGATCCAAGTCTATGTCTGCCAAATTCGATCCAAGTCCGATCTATATTCGAGTTCGAATCAAAATATTTATAACTTTTAATTACTTAAAACAAAATATCATGTATAATGTTTACATTAAAACAATAAGACAACATAAATAAAGTAAAAAAGTTAAATTAAATACATTAAAAGAAACATAAATATATATTTTAAACGAGAACATATATATATATATATTAGGTAACTTGAAATAAGGGTAAAAACAAAATTAACTTACATACACACACACACACACATATATATATATAGTTAGAGCCAAAATTAGAGGTTTGAACTAAAATTAGAGGTTTGATGTAACACCCTCATCCTGGTCTGGTATAGAACTAGGTCAAAGATGCCGCCGATGATCAATGTCGGTAACTGTGCAGTGAAAACATATGCTTTGTGTACGAGGATTCAATCAATGAATGTCAATATCACAACACCTTATCCAACATATTTGTAAGAAATCCAATTAATTAATCAATTTGTCGTTAAGGGCTAAAATGCATTACATTTAGTGTTCATGTACTAAATTGTAAAACATAGCAATTTGAGGACCTTATTCTAAATTGATGGTACCAAGGTTAAATTAAGGCCATGTTATGCAAGCATGCAAAATTCTACTGGGTTTTGAGGTCTACATCATGCTTAATTAACCATACCAATATTAAAGACTGTTTTATAAAGTTTACAAAACCCGTTCAGACCGATAACAAAATTATCTATTTCGGTATCAATACTCGAGAGGCCATACCGATAAGCTTGTCCGTTATTACTGTTGGGATTAAGGTGGGTATCGGTACGGGACCATCTGTATCGATACTCAATGCAACCTATAAATTCTAGTAACGAAATTCAGTATCAGTATGGACTAAGCCGTACCAGTACCATGCTGAGGTTAGACATGGGGATCAGTACGAGGCCAACTCGTACCGGTACCCCAGCTAGTTTCCAAATTTTAGTATTGAAATTTCGTAACGATACACTAGGTTCAGTACCGTTACACCTTCTAACCACTTAGTCCAAATATGCACATCTGTACCGATACACACTTACTTGTATCGGTGCTCCCTGTTTTGCAATTCTATAATTTGCTGGTTTTTGCATCATTTACCCAACTAAAACATGTCCAAAGACTCCATAATCAATACCAATGATCTCCAATAAGTTTTAAGATTGATGTTTCATGCTCATGTCTCATTTTAGCCTTTTTAACCTCATGGGAGTTAATGAAGTGCATTTTGACCATATATGCAAACTCAAAAGGCATTTCCAATTTCCAAAACATATTATATATGCACATATTGACATACATACTCAAAACATGACCATAAAGTCATTCAAAATAAGTGACAGTCATATACATTACAAAATGGGACTCAGAGGTAACTTACAATCGGCTATCCACGATCCACTGCACGAAGTTATAGAACCTAAAAATGTATGCAATAAACTATGTTAGGCTTACATAGCCTAGTAAAGTAGTTATTGGCAATAACAAATTAAACGGTAATGCATGCCAATGAGTTAGATATTATAAATATCAATATAAAACCATATTATAACATAAGACGCATGTGATAAACATAATTTTAACAATGTATATGCATACTAAAATCTTCGTATTCAAAATACTCATTTTCCTTGAGACGAAGTAATCAATGGATACACGAATTCCCATCCAACATCGCCAAGCTTAATAAATCAATAAATGGTCCATCCCTCCACATCCACAAGGAGCAATACATACATGCTGCCAACACCACCAATAAGGGACTTCAACCCAAGGACTGTAGTACACCCATACTTGAGCTCAATGAATTTTATAGCATGCCAATTGTATCCAATGCCTACCCATATCCAAGGATTCAATATTTAAGCCAATAACATTCATATAAATCAATACTTACCTTATTCGATGTTATAAATGTCAATAAAAGCTAAACATTTAACTTACCAATGCTTACCAATATAATGAGCAATGCAAAGGCATAACACCTAGCCAATCCCATGACACAACTACACTCACCGATGATTCTGAAGCTATTGGGGCTCTCAGATTACGATTCCTTTGTTAGGGGTCTTGGAAGGAGTTGGTGAATCCTCTCCTCGAATGGGTTGAGCTATATAACAATACATGGAAAATCCATCAAATTCTATTTCGATGAGTTTAATGATTATATATAATATCTAAGCTTATTCCTAACTACAAAGGCACAATCATAGAAGTTTAGGAGTCCATGAAAATTTAGCTAGGGTTTCACTATGCTTAATTTCATAATTTTTCCATGAATTCATCATGGAAATCAATAAAGAATCAATGGGCTTACCTTAATTAATTGCTAGGGACTAGCTAGGCTCAATAAATCAAAGGAAAACAAAGCTTGGATGAAGCTTCAATGGAGGTGTGTGCTTAGGTAGGAGAAGTGGAGGTGGTTGCTTAGTGTTTATCCGATGGTATAGCTTTAGCCATCTTTCTTTCCTATATCTTTTAGTATAATTACTAAAGTAATTTACGAAACTTTTGGGTGAAGTAGTCTTCTCCCAATAATCCACGTATAGGATGATTAATCCCTTGAGGGGTTAATCACTCAATTAGTCCTCAAACTTCCCACTCCTTGAACTTTGACCACCTAAGACTCAATCTTTGCATTTTAGTCACTATACAATGTCCCTTAGGTTTTCATTACTTGCAATGTAGCTCAATGTCGATGACTATGCCTAAATAATGATCAATACAAGTGAAATTAACCACATGGTCAATATTTATTTTAATTTGTCAGAATTTAAATTTTCAGTCACTAGAATCCACTTATCAACTAGGCTAATTTTAGGGGTGTTACAACTCTCCACCCTTAAGAAAAATCGTCCTCGAATTTTACTTGAAGGAAACAAATGAGGATATTACTTCTTCATAGTTTCTTCGGGTTCCCATGTAGATTCTTCAACTTTATGACTTCTCCGAAGTACCTTGACCAGTGGAACTATCTTGTTTCAAAGTTTTTTGACTTCTCGAGCCACTATCTGCACATGTTCTTCTTTATAGGTTAAATTGGGTTGGATTTGAACTGATTCTGGTTCAACAATATACGATGGGTCTGAACGATACTTGCTGAGCATCGATACATGGATAACGCCATGAATTTTACTGAGTTCTGGTGGCAATGCTAATTGGTAGGCTACAAGTCCTATTTTCTCAATGACTTCAAAAGGGCCAATAAAACGGGGACTTAGTTTTCCCTTTTTGCCAAATCAGAGAATTTTTTTCTATAGGGAGACTTTAAAGAAGGCTTTCTCCCCTACAAAATACTATAATCCATTCTTTTGAGATCAGCATAAGCTTTTTTCCTATCAAAGGTGGCCTTGAGTTTATCATGGATAATAACAATATTTTCTTTGGTTTTCCGTAGTAAATCGGGACCTAATACCTTGCCTTCACCAAGCTCAGACCAGCAAATTGGTGTTCTGCATTTTTTTCCATACAATGCTTCAAAAGGAGCCATTTTGATTGATGCCTGATAACTATTATTATAAACAAATTTGATAAGGGGTAAGATTTCTCCCAAGATCTTTCGAAATCAATAACGCATGCTCGGAGCATATCTTCCAAGATCTACAAGGAAGAATTCAATGTTAGAAATGTGTATCTATAACATTCATGGTAGGTTGAATTTAAAGATTACCTGAATTACCCTTTTTGATTGTCTATCAATTTGAGGGTGAAATGCAGTGCTCAACTTTACTTTGGTTCCCATGGCTTCTTGTAAGGCTCTCCAAAATCGTGAAGCAAAACGAGGATCACAATTAGAGATAATAGATTTAGGTACTCAATGTAATCAGACAATCTCCTTAATGTACAACTTAGTTAGTTTAGGGAGGCCAAAATCCATCTTTACTGGTAAAAAATAGACTGGTTTCGTGAATCGGTCAACTATAACCCATATAGCATCATTCTTGTTGGGGGTCAAAGGTAGTCTACTCACAAAATCTATGAAAATATATTCCAATTTCCACTGAGGTAATTCGATAGGTTGTAGAAGTCCTGTGGGGATAGGGTTTTTAGCTTTGACTCGCTAACAAGTCAAACACTTAGAAACATAGTCAGTGTAACCCTCTAGACTGGCCTATGCATTAATTCTCATTCTGGGAGGTCACATTCCATACCAAAACTTCCTATGAAAATATTTAAAGATTATAGGTCCAAATCAAATAGTAATTATAAACCATACATAGGAAATTTACGATAATCAGATTAAACCATATCAGAATTTAGTTACAAAAAAATGCCACATCGGGCCATTAAGTAAAGTATGTAGTATCAAAATATAGGCTCATGTCACAGTAATAAAAATAGTTTGGAAGATAGAAACATTACAACAAAAGAGGTGTACTGAATATGTTGATCCTCCAAGTGCCAAGTCCAGGAAGCCTATCCAAAAGTATATGAAAGGGAAGATTTGGGGGTATGAGCTAGGGAGCTCAGTGTGTTCCAATAAGTGCATGTAACACATATAATAGTTTAGACATGTATAAATAAGTTAGTAAAACATGTTTCAAGGGCAACCAAATTTTTATTTATACTTAACTACCCTCCAACCGTACACCAATATACAGTTCCCCAAAATTGCATCCATAAGAACTTACCCTAGGCTCAATGGGCATAGGAGCAAACCTAAGGAGCTGACTTAGGTCCATAAGGAATTACCTGAGCCAAAGCGTCAAAACCTACCCAAGGGTGACCTTGGGTCTATAAGGAATTATCAACTAGACCAAGGCTGAAGTTACAAAGACTTCATAACACATCCTCAATAGTATACCTCAGATAAATATTAGTTTTTGTACAACAGACATCAATATCAGGGATCATATGGCAGACATATATTTTATAAAAGAAAAATGGTAACCAAGGATCATGCTTTCAAATCAGACATATGGGTATACTTTAAATGTAGATAAGGTAGTCATACATTCAATCAAATAACAATATCATATTTTCAAAATAGATAGGATATTCATATCATATAAAATTATTCATGCTTTCAATTAGAGAAAAAAATCATGTGCACATGATCATCTCAGAAAATATGTTCAAAACTGTAATTTAGAACACAAGGAACACACTTCAAAAGCTGGTTAGATGGGTCTACTAGGCACCTACCTTGCTACACTCTGCAACGGTACTAGATCCTAGATCATAACGGAGCAAGGTTACTACAAGAGAATAATTTCCAATTATTTAAATTTCAATGATTTTTCTAAGATCATGCTTGTAACTACAGGTGAGCGAATCAGGAGGAGCTGGGCTGAGCAGACGAATGGTCGAGTGAAACTCGAGTACCTTTAAACATATAATAATTCACTTCAGTCCTTTATTTAACATATGCTCTCATAAATGAATTAACTTAATACATATGCATGCTTAGATTTAAGGTCAGATTTGGAGTCTTTCGGGTTATAATTTCGCAAAACAGGCTTCAAAAATGGACTTAGGACGTTGAAAAATGTAAAATATGAGTTTTTAGAAAAAGTTGACATTTTGGTCAAAGTCAACGGTCAACGGTCAAAGTCAATGGGTCAACGTAAACAGTTAAAGTCAACGGTCAAAGTTAATGGTCAAAGTTAACAGATTTAACTTAGAGGAGTTGAGTCGGATATGTTGACTTAGATGGGTTGACTTAAACGGGTTGACTCAGATGAGTTGAGTTGGACATGTTGACTCAATGAGTTAACTCCAGGTTTAACTCGGTAGCTGACTCAGTGGGTCGGGTCAGAGGGGAGCAGGTAGGATTATTAGGCCGATTACGACCTGACCAAATTACCCAAATAGAATCTCATCGGTGTCTCGTAGAGACATCACCGACAGCCATAAGTGGTAATTTTTTGGGAGAAAAAAGGTCGAAAATAACTCCACATTTCAACCATTATAATTACAAATCGGAAATAAGCCAAAATCCTTACCATACTTACCTACAATATAGAGGAAATGACCAAAAATGTTGTAGCTCTGATGAGACCCTTAACGGTGTCAGATTGGTGATCTACAGTCTGGGTTTTGCTCGCCCTAGCACCGAGAGTCCACTGGTGTTGACGAAGTCTCAAACAGATAACAGAGGCTGCCAACAAATAACAAAAACAAAAAAAGATGTTTATTTTCTTGTCGAGTTTCAAGCAGACTTCCCTGACAAACGATAGGGAATCTTTGCGAGTGGAGGCTAGGACGAGAATTAGGGTGAGGCGGCGATCACGCCTGTGTTGGCGGTGACAGCCACACAACAGTAGTGATGGAGATCAGAGACTGAACGATGAAGGTTAGGTGAGAAGCTTTTGGATAACCCAATAGATCTTATTTGAACTAGCATTAATGAGGGTAGATGAGATGTAACCCCCTCGACCTGGCCTAGTCACAAGACCGAACCGAGCGAGCTACATTAGGTTTACCGAGGTAACTAAAAGAAGGAACTCGAATCACGCATTTTTTTTCCTTTTTATCTTATCTAGATACAAATTAAATCCCAACATGTTCATACTGACAACAAGTGAAACCTCAACTCAATCGGGCATTGAATTGACATCTAATTGAATATAACAACGATATAGGGACCAAATTGTAAATCTTGAAAATTACGAGGACTTAACCCAATTTTAAGTTACCATCCTTTAATTAGACATGTTACATGATTAATCGTCAAAATTTAGCTCAAAACGTTCATCCGATCTTTTACAATTGCATCCACAACTTTTAAGGACCAAAATGTAAGAAAACAAAACTTTAGAATATACCATAATAACCGAAATAACTAACACCGTACCGGTACGGTAAAGGGTGTTTCGATACGCCTTTACTAATTTAAACCCCAAAAATCTATTACCCATTTCCCGTTTTGATACGCGCTCACGTATTGAAACGCCCTTGCAAAATCTTTAGTCCGTATCAAAATGCCTCACACCGCACCGAAACGCTGGCCAATTTTGCCTTGACCCGTACTGAAACACTTGCCCGCGTACTGGTATGCTAAGCCTGAAATTGCTTATCCGTACCAAAATAGAGACATACGTCTGGACCTATAATGCCTAATTTTGCTGATTTAACAAGCTGTTGAACCTAGCATACTCCTAACACATCACCAACATAATCTAGAATCAAACCACCTCACAATATCACAAATTCATCATCATCTAATGGCATTTTTCGTCATAGGTAAATCTATAGGCATGCACCCTATAAAACTATTCAAGCAACATATGAAACTTCAAACCATCATCAAAATCAAACCATAAAAGCCAATTACAACCCAAGAGCAACAAAACATCTCCCAAATAACAACGGAAATCCTCATTGCCCTTATTACTTATAGTCTAGTTCAAACATACTTTGGTTACCAAGTCATGTACCGATCCCTTACTTCCCGCTGCCTTCCGAGCTTTTAATTCTATGCATTGATGGACAAAGAGAGCGTAAGCACACTAGGCTTAGTGAGGAGAGCTTAAAAACAGAACACCATCAATGCATTAAAACCATTTCTCAACATTACATTGAAACTCATTTCAAACAACCTTACATATTATCATGCCTTTAAAACCATGCTCTTAACATCTTTAAAACCAACATATTAATCCATATGCAACATGTATCATTAACCAACATCAAGTCCCATTGCTCAACCTCAATTTAAGCCTTCCCATTCATAACTACCATATGCAAAGCTTAAAGAGTAAACATGTATAAATCACATTATCCAACATAAACTTTCCAATGATACGTCAACAATTATATTGGCTTACAAGTGATCATTAAACAAGTCCATTAACAAAAGAGTTCATTGGACACACGGATTCAACAAGTGTTCAACCAACACTTCAAGCCATCTCAATTGGAATATCGATACAATAACAATCGCGGTACATTACCAACTGGGTACACCTTTCAATCCACGAGGACACCAACCCCAATCATCGGTTAGACGCTTAATCCACTAATGGGAGTCTATGGTACTGTTTAACCCCTCTACCATTAGGGTACTCGGATGGAGTTTTTGGTACATGAATCTAAACCCCTCAACATCTAAGGTGACTTATTATAGTGCACTCAATCATATGGCCGTCCAACTATATCCGACAACAATTTTAAAACCACATCACTTGCCAATATAATTAACCATTTAGCATTTACCTCACTGTTTTTAACAAGCATTAACCAAACCATTTTTCCAAAGCAACAACCATGATTTAAACCACAAGTATAATTCATATACCTTCAAGGACCACTTACCATGTGCATCCTTCAGCATTTCGTGCTAAAAAATAGTATATCAAACACTTTAAAACATGCTTAAACAATAGGTAACATGTAATCAAAATAAGTACATAAAAACCATTTCACATTAGCATGACCGAGAGAGAAAAACCACATATACTTACTTCCGAGTTTAAACCAGTGTATAAAGCTAAGTTTAAACTCCCACAAACCACCTTTAAAACATTTCAGAGTTGGAATCCACATTCTCACTCATCGATACGCGAAACCTTGATTTGCCGACACAAAATCAAGCGTCCGAAGCCTCCAATGCTACACCGTTTGCTTCCAAAACAACATCCCCTATTTAAACCACATAACAACAGAGGATTAATGCATCTCCGGCAAACACACAACCACCATAACACCTCAAAAACACAAATATAGCAACCAAAACAATTAGAGATTCAAGAGTTTCGGGATTTCATTGATAAAATCGACTTATCAACATCATTAAAAATATAAAATATATCCAAAAACAATCTATAACACTGGAAATCAGATTCAATTAGAATCTTTTATCACTTCATCAATTTTGCCCAATTAAATCTATATAAAAACACAAAATCAGATTATAAACCATAAATCAAGGATCAAATACTTGGGAATATCAATAAAGAACCATTTAACAGAGGAGATCACAGACCTTACCCCTATTATGTGATTTCTCCCTCAATTGGCTTGTTTAAAGCTAAGAAAACATAAGATTTCAATGAGATTTTGTAAAACAAAGTTAAAGAATCAAGTTAGAATCAATAATCTGAGTGAAAAAAATCTATCACCTCTAGATTTTGATGAAATTCTAAGTGTTTGGCAGAAAAAAAGTTGAGAGAAAAGATTAAGGAAAAAGTTACGTAAATTTTCTTTAAAAGCAAAATAACTAACTTAGATATTTTAATCACTCTTAATCACCCTTTAAAACACATGTTCAAAATGATTTAATTGAAGGGATAAACCACCAGCAAAAACTTGGTAATTTAGCTCCTTAAGGATTCTAATAATTTGACCCTTTTCATTTTAGTCACTTTAAAAATAGTTTTCAAAAATTTCATTTTGGTCACTAGCAAAAATGTCACATTTCCAAATTCCATTTTCCAAAATTGTTTCCACCAAAAATCAATATATATTAAAAGATGATTTTTAACTATTTTCCACATTTTTATCGTATCAAAAAATATACGGTCCCGAATTTGACTCGAATCTCTAACCCGGTCTACCAGACAGTCTAATAAACCTCAAAACCGCTAGGCCCAAAAATGGGGCGTTACATGAGAGGTTGAATTTTATTTAATATTGGTTTATACCCATCAGACAGTGGTTAAAACTAAATTAGAGCAGACTAAAACCAAGAGTGGCCTTGTTTTAAATGGTTAAGGCTTAGGTTTGCCAAGCCAAGAGTCACGGGTTCAAACCCCTTGGCTGATATTTTCATCCCTTCTTCTTCTTCTTCTTCTTCTTTATTATATATATATATATATATATTAGGGTATTATAGTCAATAATGGCTTGTTTAATACCAGGCCACAAATAAAGTTCTCGGAGGTCTTTGTACAACTTTACCCACCCCGAGTGAATAGAGAAAAGACTACAATGAGCTTCTTTAAGAATACCTAACTTGAGGGATTCATCATCCGGTATACAAATTGAACCACTAAAACACAAAAGACCTTCAAAATTAACTAAAAAGTTAGGATCAGAGTTATTCTGTAGTTTAGGGACAAATACTTAAAGTTTTTGATCTTGTTCTTGGAGTTCTTTGATCCTTGAGACAATGGTAGACTGAACTTGCAATTTTGCTACAAAATTATGGTTTCGTTTGAGTTTTAAATGAGCATTAATAGCACAAGGAGCAAGCGATGGTTTGCAGCTGAGTGTATTAGCTACAACATTGCCTTTGCACCAAATCATAGTCTTTCAGGAGTTCTATCCATCTCCTTTGACGGAGGTTCAATTCTTTCTGTGTTAAAAGGTATTTCAAGCTTTTATGATCGGTGAATAGGTAACATTTCTCTCTATAGTGATAATGCCTCCAAGTTTTTTAATTCAAAGAGAGCTGCAACAAATTCTAAGTTGTGAGTAGGTAATTCTATTTGTGTGGCTTAAGTTGTCTATAAGCATAAGCAATAACTTTGCCTTATTGCATGAGAACACATCCAAGTCCCAAGTGCGATGCTTCACTGTATATAGTGAAGTCTTTGCCAGACTCAGGTTGGGTTAGGACGGGAGCATGAGTTAGCACTTGCTTTAATTGATCAAAGTTTCATTGTTGCTTCTCGGTCCATTCAAAGTGAGTTTCTTTTCAGAGAAATTTAGTTAATGGTGCTGCTAACATAGAAAATCTTTTAAAAATCTCCTATATTATCCGGCAAGACCGAGAAAGCTTCTAACCACTCTAACATTCTTTGGGGGTCTCCAGTCAGTAATAGCTTGAATATTCTTTGGATCAACCTGAATACCTGTCGATGATAGAATATGTCCTAAAAAAGAAACTTTCAGTAGCCAAATTTACACTTGTTGTACTTGGCATACAATTATTTCTCTCGAAGAGTTTGAATCACAATTTGGAGATGTTCCCAATGTTCAACTTTATTCTTAGAGTAGATCAATATGTCATCAATGAATACTACCACAAACTTGTCCATATAGGGTTTAAAAACCCGATTCATAAGATCCATGAATGCAGTAGGGGTATTGGTTAATCCAAAGGGCATCACCAGACATTCATAGTGACCATACCTTGTTCTAAAGGCAGTCTTGGGTTCATCACGGTCTTTAACTTTTATTTGATAATACCTCGATCAAAGATCGATCTTAGAAAACAATGATGCATCTTTCAACTGATCAAACAGATCATCTATCCTCGGAAGAGGATACTTATTCTTGATGGTAAGTTTATTCAACTATCGGTAGTCAATGCATAAGCATATTGAGTCGTCATTCTTCTTGACAAAGAGTACCGGAGCTCCCAGGGTGAGGAACTCGATCGAATGAAACCCTTGTCCTGTAACTCTTGTATTTAAGACTTCAACTCCTTTAGTTCAACCGGAGCCATTCTATATGGTGCATTAGAGACTGGGGTAACTCCCAGTTACATTTCTATCCCAATTTCCAATTCTTGGGTCAGTGGTAAACCTAGAAGTTTATCAGGAAAAACATATAGAAACTCATTTACTGTATCGATGTCTTATGACTTTGGATCATTTTTAATCCCACTCACAGTTGAATACATAAATGATTTTCCCTTCTACTTTTATTGACCAATAAAGTAATACTCTCCTTACTAAGCCCATGCAAGAAGAGTTTCTTCTTTGAGCAATCTATCATGGCTTGATGCTTGCTAAGCCAATCAAGCCCCAAAATTAAATCAAATTCATGAAAAGGCAAAGCTATTAAATTAGCCGAAAAAAGAATTCATTGAATCAACAAAGGACAGTTCTTACAAACTAAGTTGATAGTCACGCTATCACCTAGAGGATTCGTAGCTATGATTTTTGACGTCGTTGGTTTAGGGTTCAATTTAAAATTTTAATCAATGTAGTACTAATAAAAGAAAGAGTTGACCCTATATCAATCAATGCATAAATCAAACGTGAAAGCAGTTCAACAGTATCTTCAATAACCTCAGGATCATTGTCCTTCTCCATGCTTCTCATATGATTCACCTAAGTAGAGACCTTTGATTCTTGCCTATTTGATGCAACTGTAGAGCCACGGGTATTCCTAGAAGCTCCTAATGGGGTTTTCCGCAGTCCCTTACCCTTTGGGGTGCTTCGGTAGGTGACACAACAGTAGTCGGTGTAGTAGGTTCCTTTGAGGAATTCAGTGGGCAATCCCTAATGAAATGACCCTATTCTCTACAATAATAGCATGCTCCAGTTTGTTTACAACGCTGACCAGCTAGATGCTTTCTTTGACAATAAGTACATATAGGATACTGTGATTTTTGACCCGATCCACTAGTGCTTTCAACAGAAGTGCCCCTCGAAGCAGAATGGACCATACTCTGAGGTTTTGCAATGTAACCAGATCCAGCAGATTATTGGAATATAGGTTGCCTAGGCCCTTGATATCTCACCTTCTTTAAGGGCAAAGGAGGATGAGATTTATCTCGATACCTCTTATTAGATCATGTCGACCCTCTAAATCTTTTAACCTTTTGAGTGGATTTAGTAGCAATAACCCGGTTGACTAGATTTTGGACGTCAGTGATCCCTAATGCAATGAGCAAATGACAGAGTTCATCACACATCCTATCAATAAACATGCGATACTTATCCTCCTCAGTTTTTATATATTCAGCCCCGTATTTGCAATACTTGCAAAAGTCATGTATGTACTGATTAACGGATCTCCCACCTTACTTTAAATGCATGAATATCATCCTCATTTTAGCTAGATAATACTCACTAATATATTTCTTACAGAATTTCTTCAGAAAGAACTCCAGGTGGCAACTTCTTTTGAGACAGTGAGTGTGGTAGTCTCCCACCAGTGTTGAGCTTCATCAGCGATCAGGGCCAATACACACTCAAGCTTGTGCTCATTGGAGCATTGAAGTTGTTTATTTAGAATTTTCAGAGTATTGTCCAACCAATACTTATCTATTTCAGGATCGTCATCATCCCTACTAGTAAAAGTGTAGGCTCGGTACTGAGCCAACTTATCAATAGGGGCTCTGGGAGTCGATGAGGTAGCCACAGAAGGCTGAACTACTTGTTCAGGCTTCATAGAGACCATGAACTATTTAAACATCTCTACCATGCTCGCAAAGCATTCTTGTTAGGCATGATGTATTGATAGTGGGTTTGGTGGATCATTTTGGGCTTCTTGTTGAGACAGAGGGTCATCCCTTCTAATTTTCACTCTATGAGTAGAAGACCGGTAGAGTGATCGATATCTTTATGTCCTTAGTCTTGACCAGACATCTTATACACTATAAGAAAGATAGAGGATCGTGTCAGCTGCAAGTCACATATACTATACAGAAAGAACTCCTAAGTGGAATATGTAATGCAAACAATGCAATAAATCCCGGTTTAGTCTTAAAATTGACTAAACTCTAGCTCTGATACCATAAATGTAACACCCCTATCCCGGTCTGATAGAGAACCGGGTCAAAGATGCCGTCGATGATTAATGTCAGTAACTATACAAGTAAAATCGATGCTTTGTATACAAGGATTCAATCAATGAATGTCAACTTCATAACACCTTATCCAACATATCTGTAAGAAATCTAATTAATTAATTAATCAATTTGTCGTTAAAGGCTAAAATACAGTAAATTTAGGGACTAAATTGTAAAGCTTAGCAATTTGATGACCTTATTGGAAATTGACGATACCAAGGTTAAATTAAGTTCATGTTATGTAAGCATGCAAAATTCTACTGGGTTTTGAGGTCTACATCATGCTTAATTAATTATACCAATATTAAGGACTGTTTTATAAAGTTTACAAAACCCATTCAGGCCGATAACAAAATTACCTACCTAAGTATTGGTACTCGAGAGGCCGTACCGATATGCCTGGCCATTATTACTATTAGGATTAAGGTGGGTATCGATACGAGACTCAATGCAACTCTCAAATTCTAATAAAAAAATCGGTATAGGTACAAAATAAGCCGTACCGGTATCAGGCTGAGGTTGGACATGGGGATTGGTACGAGGACAACTCGTACCGGTACCCTAGCTAATTTCTAAATTCCAATATTGAAATTCTGTACCGATACACTAGGTTCAGTACCGATACCCCTTATAACCATTTAGTTCAAATATGCACATATGTTCCGATACACACTTATCAATATCGATACGCCATGTTCTGCAATTCTATAATTTGCTAGTTTTTTGCATCATTTACCCAACTAATGTATGTCCAAAGACTCCATAATCAACACTAATGATATCCAATAAGTTCTAAGACCCATGTTCCATGCTCATGTCTCATTTTAGCCTTTTTAACCTCATAGGAGTTAATGAAGTGCATTTTGACCATATATGCTAACTCAAAAGGCATTCCCAATTTCCAAAACATACCATATATGCACATATTGATATACATACTCAAAACATGACCATAAATTCATTCAAAACAAGTGAGAGTCATATGCCACTATTCTAGGAGTTCACAAGGGTAAATATACATTACAAAATGGGACTCGGAGGTGACTTGCAACAGGCTATCCACGATCCACTTCACAGAGCTATAGAACCTGGAATTGTATGCAATGAACTATGTTAGGCTAACATAGTCTAGTGAGGTAGTTATCGATAATAACAAATTAAACAGTAATATATACCAATGAGTTTAATATTATAAATATCAATGTAAAAGCACATTATAACATATTACGCATGTGATAAACATAATTTTAACAATGCATATGCATACTAAAACCTTCATATTCAAAATACTCATTTTTTTCTTGGAACGAAGTAATCGATGGATATGCGAATTCCCATCCAACATTGCCAAGCTTAAGAAATCAATAAACAATTCATCCCTACACATCGCCAAGGACCAATACATGTATCTCGCTAACATCGCCAATAAGGGTTTTCAACCCAAGAACCGTAGTCCACCCATACTTGAGCTCAATGAATTTTATGGCATGCCAATCGTATCCAATGCCTACCCGTATCCAAGGATTCAATATTTAAGCCAATAACGTTCATATATAAATCAATACTTACCTTATTCGATGTCATCAATGTCAATAAAAGCTAAACATTTAACTTACCAATGCTTACCAATATAATGAGCAATGCAAAGGCATAACACTTAGCCAATCCCATGACACAACTACACTCACCGATGATTTAGAAGCTATTGAGGCTCTCAAATTACGATTTCTTTGTTAGGGGTCTTGGAAGAAGATTGTGAGTCCTCTCAACCAATGGGTTGAGCTATATAAAAATACATGGAAAATCCATCAAATTCTATTTCGATGAGTTTAATGATTATATACAATATCTAATCTTATTTCTAACTACAAAGGCATAATCGTACAAGTTTAGGAGTCCATGGAAATTTAGCTAGGGTTTCACTATACTTAATTTCATAATTTTCCATGAATTCATCATGAAAATCAATAAAGAATCAATGGGCTTACCTTAATTAATTGCTAGGGACTAACTAGGATCAATAAATCAAAGGAAAACAAATCTTGGATGAAGCTTCAATGGAGGTGTGTGCTTAGGTATGAGAAGGGGAGGTGGTTGCTTGGTGTTTACCTGATGGAATAGCTTTAGCCATCTTTCTTTCCTATATCTTTTAGTATAATTACTAAAGTAATTTATGAACCTTTGGGTGAAGTAGTCTCCTCTCCATAATCCACGTATAGGGTGATTAATCCCTTGAGGGGTTAATCACTCAATTAGTCCTCAAACTTCCCACTCTTGCACTTTGACCACCTAAGACTCAAACATTGCATTTTAGTCACTATATAATGTCCCTTAGGTTTTAGTTACTTGCAATATAGCTCAATGTCGATAACTACGCCAAAATAATTATCAATACATGTGAAATTAACCACATGGTCAATGGTCAATGTTCATTTTGACTTGCCAAAATTTAAATTTTCGGTCATCGGAATTTGCTTATCAACTAGTCCGATTTTAGGGGTGTTACAACTCTCCACCCTTAAAAAAAGTCATCATCAAATTTTACTTGAAGGAAAAAAATGAGGATATTGCTTCTTTATCATTTCTTTGGGTTCTCAGGTAGATTCTTCAACTTTAAGACTTCTCCAAAGTACCTTGACCAGTGGAACTATCTTGCTTTGAAGTCTTTTGATTTCTCGAGCCATTATCTCCACAGGCTCTTCTTCATAGGTTAAATTGGGTTAGATTTGAATTATGGTTCAAGAATATGTGATGGGTCTGAATGATACTTGCTGAGCATCGATACATAGAAAATGCCTTGAAATTTGTTGAGTTTCAGCGACAATGCTAAATGGTAGGCTACAAGTCCTATCTTCTCAATTTTTTTTGCCAAATCGGAGAATTTTTTTTCTTTGGGGAGACTTTAAGGAAGGCTTTCTCTCCCACAGAATACTGTATATCCCTTCTTTTGAGATTACCATAAGCTTTTTGTCTGTCAAAGGTGGCCTTGAGTTTATCATGGATAATAGCAATATTTTCTTCAGTTTCCCGAAATAAATCGGGACCTAATACCTTGCCTTCACCAAGCTCAGACCAGCAGATTGGTGTTCTGCATTTTCTGCCATACAGTGCTTCAAAAGGAGACATTTTGATTGATGCCTGATAACTATTATTATAAGAAAATTTGATAAGGGGTAAGGATTTCTCCCAAGATCTTTCAAAATCAATAATGCATGCCCGGAGCATATCTTCCAAGATCTACAAGGAAGAATTCAATGTTGGAAATGTGTATCTATAACATTCATGGTAGGTTCAATTCAAAGATTACCTGAATCACCCTTTCTGATTGTCCATCAGTTTGAGGGTGAAATGCGGTGCTCAGCTTTACTTTGGTTCCCTTGGGTGTCAAAGGTAATCCACTCACAAAATCCATAGAAATATATTCCAATTTTCACTAAGGCAATTCGATAGGTTGTAGAAGTCCTGTGGGGACACAGTTTTTAGCTTTGACTCGCAGACAAATCAAACACTTGGAAACTTAGTCATTGTAACCCCCTATACTAGCCTATGCGTTAATTCTGATTATGGGAGGTCACATTCCATACCAAAACTTCCTATGGAAATATTTAAAGCTAGGGACTAGCCAGGATCAATAAATAAAAGGAAAACAAAGCTTGTATGAAGCTTCAATGGAGGTGTGTGCTTAGGTAGGAGAAAGAGAGGTGGTTGCTTAGTGTTTACCCAATGAAATAGCTTTAGCCATCTTCCTTTCCTATATCTTTTAGTATAATTACTAAAGTAATTTAGGAAACCTTTGGGTGAAGTAGTCTCCTCCCCATAATCCACGTATAGGGTGATTAATCCCTTGAATGGGTTAATCACTCAATTAGTCCTCAAACTTTCCACTCCTTGTAATTTGACCACCTAAGACTCAATCTTTGCATTTTAGTCACTATAAAATGTTCCTTAGGTTTTCATTACTTGAAATGTAGCTCAATGTCGATGACTATGCCTAAATAATTATCAATACATGTGAAATTAATCACATGGTCAATGTTCATCTTGACTTGCCGAAATTAAAATTTTTGGTCGCCGGAATTTTGTTATCAACTAGGCCGATTTTAGGGGTGTTATATTTAACAAATCCGCTAATTTGGATGTTTGGCGAATAACGGATTGGGGAGAAACCTTTAATTTTGAAAAAACTGCTAATATGAGCATTTTGAAATTAGAGGTTTGACATTAGAGTTATAAAGACCCTTTTACTCTTAAAAATTATAAAAAATCTCAAAATAATCTAAATTTAACATTTTCTATTTTAATTTTTCATCCTCACGTATATACATTGGGGCATTTGTAAACTAATACTTTTTTCATTTTATTCTCACACATTTATATTTGTTTTGAAATTGAATAATTAATTAAATTGTATTAAAAATAATTATATAAATAATACAATAACATATAAATCCTTCATGCTTAGTAATGTTATATTAAAAAAAATATTTTTCATAATCTAATTAATATTAATAAATACAAAATATTGATAACTAATAAACTATTCAAACAAGTGTCGAATAAAATCATGTCCTTATATGTCATTTTGCTTGTTTAAATAATCAAACAACTATAAGCTATCGGTTAATTTTACCAAACACTTTTTATACAATAATCTAATACAATCCACTAGTCAAATTAGCTAAAGCAATCAGCTACCAGCTAATGTAATCCGCTGTTTGCCAAATAGAGCCATAATAAAAATATAAATGCCTTAAAGATACAAGTTAAATAATAATAATAATAATAATAATAATAATAATAATAATTACTATGATTTACATCTATCAACTAAACTTAATATGGTGCAATATATCTATTTATACCATATGCATATATACAGAAATATGAAAAAGAAAAAAATGTAAGATAAAATCATAGATAAACAAACAAGAAAATAAATACAATGGAAAAATAAATAAATGTAAATATCAATGAATTACCAAAAATTAAGGAAGTTATTGAATGAAATAGTAAATGATGTGAAATTGCAAGATAAAATTATGATATAGTAGGCTAAAATTATAAATTAAAATAGAAAGCAAATTAATAGCATAATAATAAACACAAAAATTTAAATTTAGTCAACAAACAAGGGATATAAATGAATAAGTACATAATTAAATGACACAAATAAAAGCGCAAGAAATTAAGTACACAAAATTATGGACTGATTTGCATTAAAATGAAAATATTAGAGGGTTAAAACACAATATACTCTAAAGATACTAACATTCGCTGATCTACTCTTCAGACTCAGGTAACACTAGGGATAACAATTTAATCCAAATCTGATATGAAAAAATTTGAGCCAAAAAATCTGATCTAAATCCAGTTGAAAAAAAATCCGTGTTCGAATCCAAAAAAAAATCCGAGTTCGATTGTAACATATTTGGACTTGGATTTTATACAGTTCGATCCAAGTCCTATCCATTGCCATCCCTAGTGGATATGTGTAACACACTATTATGCACTTCTTCTTAATGATCAAAACGTTGTACTTTTGAGGTCTGATCTTATGTTTTTGCTTCAGTTGAACTATGTTGTTTTAGTATTATTATGTTACGTTGTTTTGTATTTCGAAATTAAAATTTCAACCAGATTAGAATTTTGCTATCGAACAAAATATTGTGTTTTCTTTTCTAAACTTCTCTCTCTTTTCATCTCCTCGTTCAATCTTTTTTTCTCCCTCAATTTCTTTTGGTTTTTCAATTATGATTCTTACAAAGGTATCAGAGTGATCCCTTAACTGTTCGATTTCACGTCAAACATCTAAGGGGTGGGATAGGTAGGGTGAACAACCGTAACAATGACCCATCACGAGGGCATCACGAAGTTGAGTGAGAGGGAATGTGCGTCCTAAATAGGCGAGGAACACTAATTCCACATCGAAAAAGAAGAAATTCTTTGTGATATAAATACAATGCCGCTATACATCCTTCCAAATATGTCTTTTAGAAAGAGAGTAATGGTTCTGTAAAAAGTGGTTCACATCTTTAAGTTCCGTCATATATTGAGTATTACATTGTCCACTTTGACAATCTTTGTAAGATTGTAAGATCCAACTCAACAATACTTTTGAGTTCGATTCTCCCATTAATCCAGTAATTTCAATCCACTTTGCTTCAACGAATACCTTCCGCCGGATCAGAAAACATTGCTCTTATAGCTCTTTAATAATTTAACCAAACATAAAAATATTGAAATTAATTTATTTTACATTACTAATTTTAACTATTCAAAATAATATACAAGTCTTTTTTTTTTCTTTCATTTTCATCTACTTTCTTTCACTTTCTTTTCCTTTTTTAACTATTACTTGTAGGGTTTAATCTAAACATAGTGTAAAACTATAAGTTTTTATATAAAACAATCTCAAGTCTCAACTGTTGGATTA
Organism: Hibiscus mutabilis; assembly: GCA_019671005.1. Taxonomy (NCBI): domain Eukaryota; kingdom Viridiplantae; phylum Streptophyta; class Magnoliopsida; order Malvales; family Malvaceae; genus Hibiscus; species Hibiscus mutabilis. Next base: position 42,644,743 of record CM033728.1, on the reverse strand, counting down.
AAATCCATAATTGTGGGCATATATGTATAATGTATGATGCTATTATAAAGTAAGACACAAAATTAAGTGACCAATTATGTTAGGTGTGTCATGGAAATAAAAGTGTAGATACCATAAAATGTATTTATAATTCAATGAGGGGCAGAGTTATAAATTCTTAATAGTTGATTTAATAATCAACTATATAAAGAGGTAGTGGTCCCCAAGAAATAGGTTAATTTGTATTACTCTTGTCCCCGTCAGAGAGTTTTTACGGCAAGGGCTAACCTATATTCTTGGAAGATCGCAACCATCTTTTAGGCGATCTTCATCCAAAGGATTCAAGGTTTTCAGTCCATCAATGAATTCAGGTACGCTTCCGCATTTAGTTTATTCAGATTATTGTTCTTGATGGTTTGACATGACAGATCACAGGTATTAGATTTTATATTAATTTATGATTTAGTTTTAACAAGTGGCATCAGAGCCTCATCATGTTGAATCATTGAGAATCAATTGATCTATTTTTCGGATTGTTTCATTTTTTTTTGGGTTTAAGAATTCATCGATATTCTTTGAATATTTATGGATTAATATTTTTAGGGTTTTACAACGATACGTCTTGAATGTATAGTTGTGAAGATTTAGTGCACATGATGGAATTGCCTACTTTTTTTCTTATCGAATCACATATTGTCCTTTATCTTGAGAACTCAGTTTTGATATATTAGGGTTTTTATAATTTGAGAATATTAAAATTATGTGGTTGAAGTTTTGGTTTAGCTTAAAACTTTATTGTTCAAATTCTCTTTTATTTATGCAATAAACGATTATGCTTTATGCTATCATTTTTTATTTTTAAAGCCGATCGACATTTGTGCTTTAATAGTTGATTATTTGGGAAATTATTAATAACAATACTTTTGTTTTTCTAAACTGTGGGCCTATATGTTCTGCTATCGTATATAGTAAAATAAGGTAATGATATGTTTTAGAAAATAATTGTGTTATGGCTACATATTGATGTTGAAGGTTTGATTTAAATTTAGAATAAAATTTCAATTTGGATTGTTTGTGCTAGTTACATAATGTGATTAGTTTCATTTGAATCATTATTGTGTTTATGTTTGACTTTGATGTATACATTTGGTTTTTGTTTTTGAAATCATGACATTAATCTTATGCCATTCATATTCGATTCAGTTTGATCAAAGTTTTTAATTTTGATCGTTAGATTATTATGAATATATTAAAGTTTCATGTGATCATTATATGAATTATTCATTTATTTGATACTTCTTATTTTGAATTTTAGTTAAAGATTGATGGTTTGAATTTTTTTATTTTGATAAATGCAAGTTTAATGAATTTTCGAGAAATAATCAAAGATTTAAGTTTTTTCGATTTCTGATAGCCCCATTTAGAAACCTTATTTTAGGTTATTTCAGAAACTTAAGTGTTATAAAAAATTTCAGTTTTGACTGTTACAAAATTTTAAATTTGAATATCGGTATATTTATATTATATATTTTGAGATAAATTAATTGAAGTATTAAGTCACCAAAGTGACCTCTATTGTGAAAATTATTTTATTTTAATATATAGAAGGTTTTTTGCATATAAGTTGGATTATGTTAGTATTAATCGGCCCAAAGGAAGGTTAATATTTAACATTATTACATGTGCAATTGTGGTAATAAACATGTGATAATTATTCAGTTTTATATGCGAGCAATAAATCGGCCCAAAGGAAGATTTCTGTTTGGCATGTTCTTATTATCAATGTTTGATTACTATACCAAGATATCACTTGCAAGTTAATATTTTGTCCAAAGATGAAATATTAATAGAGTGTCATGTATCTTGATATTAGGTTTCCCTTTATCCAAGTTTATTATTATTTTGGTTATCTTTTAATTTGATTGAAAGATAAAATTAAGACAAATATTTTGAAACAAATAAATTCATATTTTGACTTCAGATGTCTAGAATTTTAATGGATTAATTGAAACATAATGTCACCAAAGTGACTGGTTTTGTGTAGATTAATTTATTTAAAATATCAAGATGATTATGGGTTTTTATAATTCACGCGTTTATTAATTGGCCCAATGGAAAGTTAATATTTGGCAGAATTACAACGACAACTGTGGTGATAAATGTGTGAAAACTATAAGGTATTTTATGTGAGCAATACGTTAGTCCAAAGATTAATCTATTGTTTGACATAGTTTATTGTCGATGTTTGATTGCTACAACAAGAGTACCGCTTACAGTTAATATTACTATCCAAAGACTTGATATTAATGTTGTGCTTGGTATCTTGAGGGGAACTAGCCATTATTTTGAATTTATTTGTTTAGTTATGAATATTTATGTGAACTTGTTTTTATTTTATTTATTTATTTTTGTTCTATATTTAGTTAATCTATCTTTTCCTATCACAATATTTGTTAATATACATTTTACACTAATGTTTAGTGAAACTAATTTAAAGGAATAGAAAAGACACTCACATAATGTATTTGGTGGTTGTATGAGCATAGACTTTGCATTAAGGAAATAACAACTTGCACCTCTCACTGTAGTAAGAGGTGAGAACGTTCAAATCGTATGAGTCTAATGATCATAAATCACAACATTCTAGATGTCTTTAGGAGCACAAATCTAAAGAGATTACTCATACTAAGGGTTTCCTTAACGAAATTAAGAAATATTTTATCCAAAATATTAAGGTTAAGATGACATCACTTATGCCTTATTTGATGTCTATCAAGTATAAGGGTCATGGAAATGTGAGGGAGTACATTATAAAAATGTTTAGTATTACATCAAAATTTAAGGCACATAATATCGAACTTTCTAACAATTGTTTGTTCTTATGCTTTTGGTACCACTTTCTATACAGTTTAACAAAATCAAACAAAAGTTACAATTGTAAAAAAGAGAAGTAGGCTCTAACTGAGCTCATTTCTCACTGGGTTAAAGAGGAAGAAAAGTGAAGCATTATAAGTGTAAAAGTACTCATTTGGTTAGTGCTCATTAGTTAGTGTCTCTAAGAATAAGGGCAATAAAAGAATATATTAGAATAAAGTTGCTAAGGGTCCTACTAAAAAGAAACAACAATAAGTTACAAAGTGTTGATCCTTTTGTATAAGTTAGGATACATGTGAAGAATTTAAACTTCAAACGCAAGCAACTACTTCAATTATTTTGAGTGATCCATGGGTTGTAAATTATATGATCCCACAATTATGATTATTTAAGTAGAGATCTATAACCTTTTTAGGATGTTGAGTTTAGAGGGAGAAATAAGGTTAGATACATTGCTTTTGAGGAGGAATTTGTTTATAATTTAATTCCTACTATCACTTTTGACGAGGTTTAGGTTTTCACACCTATCATTGATCAAGAAGTGAATCCAAAACCTCAACAAGACAATGTTAAACAACTCCCATGCAAGATAAGGTAGTTATTTCAGAAGAATAAACTCAACAACCTCAAAAACAAGTGTCATTAAAGAGGTCACGAGAGAAATGAGAAATACTATTTCAGATTATTATATTGTATTTTGTTAAGTCTTCAAAAGTACTATTTTATTACCATTTTTATTCTTATTATTGCTAGACTTAGGACCATATTAGTTGCATTATTAGTCATTCATGCATGTTTGCATCGTATCCTTGGTGGACAAGCTTGATATCATATTTTGCTTAATTTTGTGGAAAAAGATACTGCTTTGGTGTGTTTTGTGTGTGTGTGTGTGCAGAATCACTTGTCAAAGCAAGGCTGGAACCAGTTGCCAGGGCAATGCATGAAGGAGATGCCGAGCTAGTTGCAAGGGTAATTTTCGACAAGGGATAAGATGATATGGTAGTCGAAATTGATGACTAGATAAGCCCAAGATGACGTAGAGCAAAGCTAAATCCCAAAGGAGTTTGATTTCCATGAAGAGGTTAAAGATAAATTAAATCCCAAGAAGATAGGAGAAGTTCTAGAAGGAATTTAAATATAATAAAGAATTATATTCTTTAAAGATATTTAATTCTAACTTAACTTCCTCCTCAAAAAAAGACTTTGACCTAGCCCTATAAATTAAGGATCAAGCTGTCAACTCCAAGAGGGAGAGAGGAGAGAAAATTTGACAAGATTAAAGGGGGAGATTTCGACAAAGAGGCTTCAACAATTCTTCATCTTTTTCTTCTTTGTTCAATTAGGTTTATGCTAGGAATTCTTCGTCTTGTGTTTCTTTGGAACCTAGCCATGAACTAAATCTACTTGGCTAAGGTTATTGTGTTTTGTGGTTGTGTGAAACAATTGGATTTTGTTTAGGTAATAAGAGTTTGCACTTTCAATTCAAGGTTTAATCATTCTTGGTTTTTCTTCTTGTTTGTGAGTGAATTGGGAGATGATCTCGAACTTCATCTATTTATCTAATATCAGGAGAGTTAGATTCAAGAAACGAATGAGTATGGTCTTTATTCAATCTATTGATGGTGAAGATTAATCCGGCTTAGGAATAAATTAAGGATTTTAACGGCTAAGAGGAGCGCAAGATTGGTTGTTGTTCACCCTTGATTCACGCAGGGATGTATTATCAAGGCATGCACAAATAGCTAGAGTTTCGACTTAGGGATAAGAAGAAACCATTGAAGAATGCTCCGCCGAACCTTGAAGTTGCTGCCCAGCCTCCCAAGTAGTTGCCCAGGCAACCATCGATTAGTTGCCAAGGCAACCCCGTTGAGCAAGTTGCCCATGCACTCTTTTACCAAGACGATCCAATCGGCTATCACACCTCAACTCACGATAACCTGGCCTATTCTCTCTCATTTGATTACATATTCTTTTACTTATTTGCTTTCTAGTTTAGTTGTTAGTTAAAACTCCTACAATCTTCTACTTGTGTTTTTTTACTTTTTACAGTGCAAGAGATTAGATTCTTGAAGTGGCACAAATCCCTGTGGATACGATATCTTTTATACTATAACTTGCGACATGTACACTTGCACAATTGCGGAGCACTTATTACGCGCAACAAGTTTTTGGCGCAGTTGTCGGGGATTGACAATAGCAACTTTGTTTTTATTTTCTTGCACTTTTTATTTTTCTTGTTTAAGATTCAAAGGGCTAACAAACTTTGGTTTTGCATTGGTATATGACCAGAGCGAGACCGATTACACCAGAATATCCCTTTGATCTAGAAATCGAACAAACCTTGCAAAGACTTAGTCAAAGGTTAAGAGTAGCAATGGCTAATCAAGACGAAAATATGAATCAGGATGTTCCAGCAGGAGGAGTGATTCTTGCACGAAACAGAACTATTCGAGACTATCTTGAAGAAGATATTGAAGGACTTAATCCAGGAGTTGTCACACTTGAAATTGAAGCCGACCACTTTGAGTTGAAACCAGTGATGTTCAATATGATCAACACAATTGGTCAATTTGGCGGCTCAGCAACTGGAGATGCACGGCAACATCTTAAATCTTTCCTCGAGATTTGCAATTCATTCAAAATACCAGGAGTCACCCCCGATGTTTTACGACTAAGATTATTCCCCTATTTACTGAGGGATAGGGCGAAATCATGGTTGAATAGTATTCTTACCGGACAATAGGATCTTGGACCGATCTTTGTCGTGATTTCCTTGCTCGATTTAATCCTACAAATTTGACTGATAAGCTTTGTAACGAAATTACTTCTTTTCGGCAAGCAGATGATGAATCGATGTATGAGGCTTGAGAGCGATATAGAGAACTTCTACAAAATTGCCCCCTACACGGATTCCCAGTGTGGACACAAGTAACAATGTTTTACAACATTGTGAATACACCAACAAGGATGATGCTTGATGCCTTGGCAAACGGCATACTCCTAGATAAGTCACCGGAGGAAGCAATGCAAATTCTAAACAGGCTTGCCAAAAATGATTATCAATTTCCATCTTCTAGAAGATGAGGAGTTAGACGCCAAGCCACAATACATGAACTGGGATCATCAGACTCAATTTCAGCACAATTGGCCACACTCTAACCAAGATGGTCCAGAACATGAAAAAACCAAACAACACACAAGAAGTCAAGGTAATGGATTCCTTTTGTGAGTTATGTGGTGGTAACCATGATTCTTCTGAATGTATGCAGAATCTGAAATCCAGCTTTTATGTGGGGAATTACAACCGGAACAACACTGTGATGTCCAACACATACAATCCATCTTGGAGAAAGTACCCAAATTTTTCATGGAGTAATCCCAACAATGCTCTAAACCAGAACAATCAGAATGCACAAGCATCGAGATTCTAGTAGAATATGCCACGACAACAGTTGCCGCAACAACAACCGACAACATCTAGTTCTTTGGAAAATTCTTTCAATGCTTTTATGTTGAAAACTGAATCTTATATGGCTGAGAATAGTAACTTCATAAAAAGAACTGATGCTTTTATTAACAGGACCAAGATGAGATTGCAAAACCAAGAGGCAACACTCAAATCATTAGAAAATCAAGTCGGACAATTTGCTCAAAACTTGAATACTAGACCGCAAGGAGGCTTACCTAGCGATACTGAAGTCGCAAGAGGAACTAGCCATGAGCAATGTAAGGTGATCACCACTAGAAGTGGCCAACAACTTAAAGAGGCTCAAGCTCGCTCATCAAACAAAACTCCACAAAAAGATCAAGACGAACTTAGCGGCAGAGCCTCAGATACTGAACCAGGAATTGCAGCGGCAACCAACGATAAGCATGCCTCGGCAACCGACGATAAGGATACCTCGACAACCAACGATAGGCACGCCACGACAACCCTAGTTGACAATGCCTTGGCAACTCTAGTTGCCCCAGTAATGCCATCAATCAGGTTCCAAACCAATGAAAGGATCGAATATATCCTACTTCCACCACCATTCCCACAAAGGTTGAAGTGACAAAAGCAAGAATATCAATTCAAGAAGTTTCTTGACATCCTCAAGCAAGTCCACATCAACTTGCCATTGGTTGAAGCAATTGAACATATGCCGAACTATGCCAAGTTTCTTAACGACATTGTGTCCAAGAGAACAAGGCTAGGAGAGTTTGAAACAGTTGCCACAACAAAGGGATGCATGGCCATGTTGCACAATCGCATGCCACCCAAGTTGAAGGATCCTGAAAGTTTCACAATACCCTGTTCCATCGAAAACCACTATGTCGAGAAAGCATTATGCGACCTTGGAGCAAGCATAAACTTGATGCCTAAATTCATTTTCTATTCATTTACGGGACTAAAATACATAACTTTTGAAAATTACAATTTAGTCCCTAAACTTTTCCTAAGTTTATACTTTAGCCACCAAACTTTCATTTTATTCATTTTGGTCACTAATCAAAATTTTGAGATATTACAATTTTCCCCCTTAAGAAAGTTCGTCCTCAAATTTTCAATATGTACCTGGTTTAAAAAGATCCGGATACTGCTCTTTCATTGCTTCCTCCGTTTCCCAAGTAGATTCTTCTACTTTGTGATTTCTCCACAAGACTTTAACTAGGGAAATCTTTTTTCCCTAAGATTCTTACTTGTTATTCATCATATGTCAAATACGATTGAATCTCAATTTCTTCCAGTGTAATGATATGTGAAGGATCTGATCGATATCTTCGAAGCATGGACACATGAAATACATCATATGCCTTACTCAACTCCGGTGATAAAGCTAATTGATACGCCACTAGACCAACCCCTTTTAAAACTTCATAAGGACCAATGAATCTTGGACTAAGCTTTCCTTTTTTTCCAAAGCATAATATCTTTTTCCAGGGTGAAACCTTTAAAAATACTTTGTCTCCAACTTTGAACTCAATATCATTTCTTTTAAGATCTGAATATGACTTTTGTCTGTCAGAAGCATCCTTAAGATTATCTTGAATTATTTTTACCTTTTTCCCATTTCTTAAACAAGATCTGGTCCGATGATTTTTTGATCTTCCAACTCATACCAATTTAATGGTGTTAGGAATTTTCTTTCATATAATGCCTCATAAGGTGCCATCTTTATACTCGATTGATAATCGTTGTTGTAGGCAAACTCAGCTAATGGAAGATATTTTTCCCATGAACATGCAAACTTTATTATACATGCTCTGAGTATATCTTTGAGTATCTGAATAGTTCTTTTCGATTGTCCATCTTTTTAGGTGATGGAAAGTAGTACTGAAGTGTAGCCGAGTTCCCAATACTTCATGTAATGCACTCCAAAACTTTAAGGTGAATCTTGGATTTGTATCAGATATAATAAACATAGGAACACCATGCAATCTAACAATTTCCTTAATATATAATTCCGCCAACTTATTCAAGGTGTAGTCTATTCGAACTGGTATGAAATGTGCCATTTTAGTCAACCGGTCCACAGTCACCCAAATCGAATCTTTCTTACTTAGCGCCTGGGGTAAACCTGTTACAAAATCCATAGTAACATTTTCCCACTTCCATTGTGGAATTGAAATTGGTTGAAGTAATCCCGATGGAACATGATTTTCTGCCTTTACTTGTTAACATGTTAAGCATCTAGCAACGAACTCAGTGATAGCTCGTTTCATGCCAGGCCACCAAAATCAACTTTTTACATCTTGATACATTTTGTTGCCCCCTGGATGCATAGTTAAAGGACTGTAATGTGCCTCCGAAAGTATTTCTATCTTTAAATCATCTTTAGGAATGCATACACGTCCCTTGTAGTATAGGCATCCATATGATTTTACTTCAAAGCCTTTAGATTCACCACGTTCAACTTGCTTTTTCTTTTCCAAACATTCTACATCTTTTGCTTGCAATTCTTTAATCCTTTCTATCAAAGTAGGCTTAACTTGAAGTTCAGCCATTATTGCACCATTTTCCTGTAATTTCAACTGAGCATTCAATGTTCTCAAAACAGAAAATGTCCTCCGGTTGAGTGCATCTGCTATCACATTAGCCTTCCCCGGGTGGTAATCAATAATTACATCATAATATATGATCAATTCTACCCATCTTCTTTGCCTCAAATTAAGCTCTTTTTTAGACAACAAATATTTCAAACTTTTATGATCCATGAAGATGTAGCACTTTTCACCATATAAGTAGTGACGCCAAATCTTTAAAGCAAACACTAATGCAGCCAACTCTAAATCATGAGTTGGATAATTTCTTTCATGAGTTTTGAGTTGTCGAGAAGCATGCGCTAAAACCTTTCCTTCTTGCATCAACACACACCCTAAATCATTATGGGATGCATCACTATAGATTGTGAAATCCTTCATAGATTATGGTTGTAGCAAGACATGAGCTTCTTTTAATATCTTCTTCAATCTATCAAAGATTTCCTGACATTTTTGTCCAAACAAATGGCACATCCTTTCTTAATAGCTTAGTTATTGGAGCGGCAATCATTAAAAAATCTTTCACGAACCACCGATAATAACCAGCTAATCCCAAGAAATGTAACACCCTTAACGTACACTCGTAAGCCGAATATACATTAAAGATGTTACGGAGTCATTGAAATAAATCTTGACTTGTAAATTTTGTTATACCAAAAAATTATTATTACAGTTTAACCCTTTCTCGGTTTTGAATTAAAAACTATGTCAGTCTATTGCAGTTAGTTTTGACCCTGAATTAGTTTATAAAATTAATAATTGAGTTACTGAAATAAAAATATAATTCAGGGTGAAAACTATATACACTGCCTAGACCCTTTCTTGAATTTAAAATTTTACGCGTAACTACGTCAAAATTCATAGTTATTATTAGCAAACCATTTCTCTAAGTCCATACCTCCGATGTATAAATACATTATAAACTTAGACTTACAAAATAGTTTACCCACTTAAAATATTACATGCCCACTAGTATACTAAATTTCGTTAAAGATGTACGTATTGTACTTACAGATAGTAACTTGATCTTCCCAACTAACAGCTCCTCCTTGCTAGTCTATTTTCGGAGAACCTGGGCCATGAATAATATGCCTCACTAAGCTTACTTGAGGTTCTTATCTTTCTCTTTATCATTTGGTTCTCCTTCAATTTCTTTTGGAACTGTATAAGACCAATCGAACATATACATTGTCATTCTCATATTCGACTTAAATCTAACATTGCTAACTTGATTCTTAAACATGACTATTCGAATATAAAATTTTCTAAAAATTTCCCCAATATTCTTCAAAGTTTCCGAATTAGTCCCTAGGTCCTTAGTGACCAACTTGGACATTAAAAAATTGTTCAAACCCATTTTTGAATAATTTCCATAATTAATTACTTATTTTGGACTATTTCCTTTTTAGTCCTTCAACTTTATAAAAGTGACATTTTAGTCACTACTTCACTTTTGTACATTAAATTAATGTACAATTAAACCTTTTATTTATTTCTAAAATTCTTAGAAAGTTTCCTTTAACTTTCAACTTTATTCACTTTGGTCCTTCACTAATTCTTTATTTTGAAATAAGTCCCTTATTTTTCTTTTCTTGACATTTCAATCCTTTAGCTTTCATAACATTCTTGAATCTTCAATTCTATAAATTTTCCATAAATTCAAGACCAATCCTTAATTTTTCCTAAATTACCGAATTGGTCCTTCATCTTCCAAAATTTTCATTTTGGTCCCTAATCACCAATTCAAGCTACTTTCACCATAATTCAATGATTTAATGCTTAAATAAAATTTTAAATAATTTCCCCTAATTTTCCATAATTTCAAAATAGTCCTTAATTTTCTCAACTTGGGGAAATTATTCAATCAATCATCAAAATCAAGCTTATAACATCATATTCTATACAATTTCATTCTCAATTTAACTCCCTAACTAAAATCCCCAATTCTTAGGGTTAGGGTTCATAACCTTAAACATTGAATTAATCCAATTTCAAGCTTGATTTCATGTTTATAACATCAATTCTACACAAAACAACTTCAATTCCATCATATACTATCAATTTCTATAATCATCTTCATCCATAATATGAACTAAACTTGACTTTTATCATGCAATATTACTATAAAAATGTAGAAAATCAAGTGTAGAATAATTTACCTTAGTTAATTTTGCTTGAAACTAGCCTTGATTCTCCAAAATTTGGCTTGAAAATTTGAAACTTCTTTTTCCCGTTCTTTTCTTTAAGTTTCGAACAACCTTAGCTGAAAATGAGATAATTTTTTTCTCATCTTTTGACTATTTAATCCACAAGTTTCAATTAAATGAATTTTAAATTCATTTAATTAGTGAAATTACTATTTTGCCTTTTTAATCCAATGGCTAAGATTCAATCTCATCAAAAATCAATGGCCATGATTATTTCCATGTGTAATTCACCTTCTAAAATTGCCCTCAAAGTTTCAAAATATTTCAAAAATACCATCCATGGCAAATGACCAATTTGCCCTCCAACTAGATTTTATTTACTTACATGACTTAAAATTTCCATTCCATAAAAATTGAACCAAATTTGTTCCATTCTAACCAGCATCCTTGACAAAATATCATAAATTATTCAAATTTCAATCAATACGATTTCCAATTTTTCTTCCTTTGAGCTTTATAACCACTCCATCGTATTCTAACTAAATCTAGTTAGAATCCCTCCAATATTAATAAAATATTCATAAAATAATATTTAATGAATTTTCCATAATCTTTGGAACTGTCTTTAAAATTTCAATTCGATTCGACATACCGATATCCATAAAATACTTCTACTGCAATTTTACCTTTTCCGAGCTATTGGATTTATTCCGAAAATTCTATATTTCCATATTCAGGAAATAAACTCTATTATCCCATAAAAACTTCATTTTCCAAGGGCTTAGACTGAATTTCCTAACCAATCTATTATTCCAATAATTATCGAAAATCTTCATAGAATAAAATTTCTCTTAGAATTGCTTTATCGATAATCCATACAAATTTTCTTTACTCTTACAGAGTCCAAAATATCGATCAGAAACACTTTTATGGGACCTTCCCGGAGGTCACCCATCCTAATATTTCCCTAGCCTGAACATGCTTAATAATTTTATTCGATCCAAATTTGAATAATATAAGCCTCGTATGAAAAATCTGGTAACACAAAAATACCACTCTTGGGGGTGAACTATCCATTTACGGGGTTAAATTACATAACCTTTTTAAAATTACTCTTTGGTCCCTAAACTTTTCCAAAGTTTACACTTTAACCACTAAACTTTCAAAAATTACATTTTAGTTTCTAAGTAAAAATTGGGATATTACAATTCCTCCCCCTTAAGAAAATTTTCTTCGAATTTTTAACGTTTACCCGTTTCAAATAACTTCGTATATTGCTTATCCATTCTCTCTTCAGTTTTCCAAATGGCTTTCTCTACTTTATGATTTTCTCCAGAGAATTTTAACCATTAGAATTTTCTTGTCCCTCGATTCTTTAACTTTGTATGCTAGGATTTTCACTAGTTATTCTTTATACATCAAACCTGGTTGCAGTTCAATCTCCTCAGAAGTAATTACATATGAAGAATCCGATCAATACCTCTGAAGCATGAATACGTGAAACACATAATGAGTCTTGTTCCTATCTGGAGGTAAAGCCAATTGATAAGGCATTGGTTCCTTTCTTTTTAGAATCTCATATGGCTCAATAAATCTGGGACTAATCTTTCCATTTCAACCGAAACGTAACACCTTCTTCCAAGGTGAAATCTTTAAAAACACTTGTTCTCTAACTTCATATTTAATATCCTTTTTCCTCTTATTTGCATAGGCCTTTGTCAATCCACGGCGGTCTTAAAATTTTTTATGCTATCTTGATACTTGCTTCATAACTATTGTTGTAAGTAGATTCAGCCAAAGGCAACTATTGTTGTAAGCAGATTCAGCCAAAGGCAAGTACCTTTCCCATGATCCCGCGAGCTCAATTACACAAGCTATTAACATATCCTCCAGAATCTATATGATCCGCTTAGATTTCCCATCTGTTTGTGGATGAAAAACTGTATTAAAATTTAATTTAATACCTAAAGCTTCAAATAACGTACCCCAAAACCTTGAAGTAAACATTAGGTCTATGTCTGACACTATTGATGTTGAGACACCATGTAGTCTTACTGTCTCTCGAACTTAAAGTTCTGCATATTTATCCAGTGAATAATCCATTAAAACTGGAATAAAGTGAACAAACTTTGTCAGACGATTCATAATGACCCATATTAAATTCTTTTTACTTGGTGAAGTGTTACCTCTCCAAAAGTACTGTTTTTAATGCCATTCTTACAATGCTTTTGCTTTTTTTTAGGTACATTTAGTTGCATTAGGTTGTTAGAATCATGCATTTGCATAAGGAGTTTAGAGTTTTGTCTATGCAAGTGTGAAGGGTTGTTTTGTTGGCAATTTTGCAGATTTGGCATAGTATTTGGCCCAGAAAAGCAACACAAGAAGCAATGCCAGAAAGAATGCCGAGTGTTGTTGGCACAGATAGACTAGACAATGCCAAGCACCGGATGGCAGAGAAGTGAACTTGATGCCACGCCAAGAGGCTGTTGGACCCCGAAAAAATAGGACATGATCAGGCTCTAAAAAATAGCAATTGGAACAATCTCTGAAAAAATAGCGGATAAGATGGTGCCAAGACTTGTTGGCAGGCTCATGCCAAGCTTGGATGCCAGGGCAGCGTCGGTAGGATGACGTCAGCCTTAGCCTGATCAGCTCTCATTCAAATCTGGATAAGAAGATAATCCATTATCCTCTTAGCAGTTAGAATTTAAAATTTGAAGAGCTAGTCCTATCCCTTCTTTGCACGCCTATTTAAACACCAACCAAGCTAAAATTTAGGGGATGATGAGAAGATTGGATCATGAGGAGTTGGTGTGTGTGTAACGATTGACCACTGACTGCACCATGGAAGGGTGGTCCGACCAACTTGGACGAGAAGCCTGGATCTTGAAGGGCTGCATTGAGAGACCCCTTCTAGCCCATTCTCTCTCTCAAGTTATTCTATTTTGCTTTTAAGGATGATGTATTCCAAAAACGTTTGTGGATTGTTGGTTCACTCCCTTACCATGAACTAATTTAATAGTTAGTGGGGGATGTTTGGTTTTTATGTTATTTTCATTCTTTAGCTTTTAATAATAAATCTTCCTTGGCAAAGTTTCATCTATTCGGCAAACTTTAATATTTCCTAAATACTCTACCAAGCGAGAGCTGGCACTGTTGGCCTATTTCCCTAAACGCTTCGAGAGAAGTCGTTCAAGTAGATGAACTTACTTCGGGAGTGAAATCTACCCCTTTAGAGTATAGATTGGATCTTAATCAAATTGGTTTATTTAAAAACAAACACTATAGAGATATAGGGGTTTTTACATGATCAATTTAGGGCAATGACCATCGAGAGAGGCTTTGCTACTTTTGAATCTGCTCGGCAAACAATGCCAAGACAGGTTGTTGTTAACGACTGGTACGTCATGAATAGCGTGAAAACCAAGCATTCCCTGCCAACGCTCATCATTCATTAAAACACCTTCCTTGCCTATGTCTTTACTTTTCTTTCATTTCTTTACTTTTTAATTATTTTCCAAAACCAATTTCAGATCAAATCAACTTTTTCTTAAGGCAAGTAACAATCAAGGCAATTGAATTCCAAGACAATCTCTGTGAGATCGATACTCAGCTTACCAGCTGTATTACTTGCAGACCGTGTATACAAGCACGCAAAAGACTCATTTTGGCACATTTTTATATTTTCCAATACATATTTTCTGCCACTTTTGCCAGCATTTCACCTAGAGAGTCTACAAGTTTTTAGCGTCGTTGTCGGGGATTGCAACGAAATTGATTATTTTTAAATTTTTACTTGTCTTTCTTTTATTTTTATTTTCGTTTTTATTTTTACCTTTCTTTTTTGTCGGTGTATGACCAGAAGCCATCATGTGGTGGACTAGTGGCAATACGATCCGGAAATTGAGAAAACCTTGCGGAGATTAAAAAGAAGATTTCGAGAGATGAACCAAGGTAATTGAGGGAATGGTGTGGTGAACAATGGGGGAAATCCACTTAACAATGAGATACCACCACCACCTGCTGCCCCAGTTGTTAATGAGAGGCCCATTAGAGAACTTTCGGCACCAACCATTGACAATTTGATGCCAGGACTTGTTGGCACAGAGGTAAACGATGTCAATTTTGAACTTAAGCCAGTAATGATTCAAACTCTTTTGAATGTAGGTCAGTTTGATGGCGCACTCACTGGAGATCCGAGGCAACATCTTAAACATTTCATGGAGATTTGCCAGCTATTTCAACAAAATGGAGTACCTGAAGATACCGTGAAGCTGAAGTTATTTACTTTTTCTTTGAGAGACAGAGCAAAGGCTTGGCTTGATTCCTTGCCACCTGGCTTAGTCTCTTCATGGGCAGACCTATGCCAGAAGTTCTTGACAAGATTCCAGCCGCCAACACTCACTGCCAAGCTGCGGGGTGAGATCATTACATTCAGGTAGGCTGAGGATGAGACCTTATATGATGCATGGGAAAGATTCAAAGACTTGTTGAGGAGGTGTCCTATGCATGGATTCCCGAATTGGACTCAGATTCAAACCTTTTACAATGGATTGAATGCACAAACGAGGACATTGTTGATGCTTTAGTAGCTGGCTCATTGTTTGACAAGACATATATTGAGGCTGTTGACATTTTAGAAAGGATTGCAATCAATGATTTTGAATATCCTAATGCAAGACTTGGGGCCGGAACCAAAACCGATGAGAAATTTCAGGTTGATGAACTAACATCCATTCATGTCGAGATTTCCAACCTTACGAGCATGGTAAGAACGTTGCAAAAGAACAATAAGTCCCAAGAAGTCAAAGCATTAGACCCATTCTGTACGATCTGTGGAGAAAATCATCATGTGGATGAATGTCATGCCAACCCTCAATCGGTAAATTTTGTTGGCAATGTTAATCGTTACTATAACCCTAACTCCAATACTTATAATGCAGGTTAGAGACAACAGCCTAACTTAGCTTAGGGAAATCAAGGAGGTAAGCAGTACAATGCCCAATGCCAGAATACTCAGAGGCAGAATAACAATGCCATGCCAGCATTCTATCAGAATGCCATGGCACAGAAAACCCAAAACAATTTTCAGCAAGGGCAGAGACTCAACCAATGAGGCACTCTCATAGAGTACATGGAAAGGAATAATGCCACAGTCCAGAGTTTGGCTGCGTCAATGAGAAATTTGGAAGTCCAGCTTGGGCAGATTGCCAGTGCACTCAGCAATCGACCCCAGGGAGCATCGCCAAGTGACACAGAATATGCTCGACACAAAGACAATGAGCAGTGCAAAGCTATAACTCTTCGGAGTGGTAAGCAGTGCGAGATGGAGAAGGTTGCTAAGCAGCCAATTAATTGCCAAGATGAGAAGCCTGTGCCAGCAGATGATCCCAGGGAAGCAGAGAAAGAGGAAACAAAAGTAGATGATGCCAGAACTGATGCCAGACAGCACATTGATGCCAGCATCGATGCCAAACAGTCTGATGCCAGCACTGCGTTGGAAAAGCCAGCAGAGCAGGCACGTATCTATCCGCCGCCATCATTTCCAACAAGACTTCAAAAGCATAAGCAAGATTAGCAGTTCAAGCGTTTCTTGGAGGTTTTTAAGTAATTGCAAATCAACATTCCATTGGTAGAAGCCCTTGAACAAATGATCAACTATGTCAAATTTATGAAGGACATTTTGTCCAAAAAGGGGAAGTTGGGAGACTTTGAAACTGTTGCCCTGACCAAAAGATGCAGTGTCATGATCCTAAACCGTTTGCCACCAAAGCTAAAAGATCCGAGA
The DNA here is from genome assembly GCA_019671005.1 of Hibiscus mutabilis. NCBI lineage: Eukaryota > Viridiplantae > Streptophyta > Magnoliopsida > Malvales > Malvaceae > Hibiscus > Hibiscus mutabilis. Next base: position 42,627,931 of record CM033728.1, on the reverse strand, counting down.
AGTTTCACTATTCCCTACACCATTGACAACAAATTCATGGGCAAGACACTGTGTGACCTAGGAGCCTGCATCAACTTGATGCCAATATCAGTTTTTCGGAAGCTTGGCATAGAAGCAAGACCTAGCACGGTGACACTTTAGCTGGCAGACTGATCTTATGCACATCCCAAGGGTAAGATTGATGATGTGTTGGTAAAGGTAGACAAATTTATTTTTCCAGCTAATTTTATCATTTTGGATTATGAGGCTGATATTAATGTCCTGATTATTTTGGGGTGACCTTTTCTTGCCACAGGTAAGGCTTTGATTGATGTTCATAAATGGGAACTAACAATGCGCATGAATGATCAACAAGTTAAATTTAATGTGTTTCAAGCTTTGAAATGTGCAGATGAACCTGACGAGTGCCAAGCAGAGGAGATGATGGAGTCCATTTACACTTTGGACACAACACAGTTATGCCAGGATGCAGAATTTGATGCCAGCAATTTAGATGGCATAGCTGATCTGTTTGAGGAACCAGAAGAACCAGTCTTGTAGGCTGAAGAGGCGAGTTATTTTGAGCCACTACAATTGACCAGCAGAGAAATCAAGGCATCTAAACCATCAATTGAGGAGCCACTAGCATTGGAACTGAAACCACTGCCAGATCACTTGAAGTATGCTTATTTAGGTGAACGCTCAACTCTGCAAGTGATCAATGCCACTGGTCTCACCAATGATCTGGAGGAAAGGTTGTTGGCAATATTACGTGACTATAAGCAAGCATTAGGATGGACTTTGGCAAACATCAGAAGTATTAGCCCAACCATTTGCATGCATAAGATTATCTTGGAGGAGTACCATGGCAAAACCATTGAAGGCCAAAGAAGGTTAAACCCAAGCATGAAAGAAGTAGTGAAAAAAGAGATCATAAAATGGCTTGATGCCAGGATTATATATCCCATTTTCGATAGCTCTTGGGTTAACCCGGTGCAATGTGTACCAAAGAAGGTTGGCATGACCGTGGTACAAAATAGTGAAGATGAGTTAATCCCCTCCAGAACTATCACTGGATGGAGAGTTTGCATAGGCTATAGGAGGCTGAACATTGCCACGAGAAAGGATCACTTCCCATTGCCATTCATTGATCTGATGCTAGACAAGTTGGCAGGTAAAGCTTTATATTGTTTTTTGGATGGTTATTGAGGTTATAATCAGATTTCCATTGCCCTTGATGATCAAGAGAAGACTATGTTCACGTGCCCGTATGGGACGTTTGTGTTTAGAAGAATGCCATTCGGCCTATGTAATGCACCGGCAACGTTTCAATGTTGCATGATGTACATTTTTTCTGATATGATCGAGCACAACATGGAAGTATTCATGGATGACTTCTCAGTGTTTGGCAAAACATTTGAGGAATGTCTTTAGAGTTTGGAGCAAGTCTTGAAGAGATGCATAGAGACGAACCTAGTGTTGAACTGGGAAAAATGCCACTTGATGGTGAAGGAGGGCATTGTTCTCGGGTACAAGGTAACTAAGAGAGGGTTAGAAGTGGATCAAGCAAAAGTTGAGGTAATTAAGCAACTACCGCCCCCAACAAGTGTCAAAGGTATAAGAAGTTTCTTAGGACATGCCAGTTTTTATCGGTGTATCATTAAAGACTTTTCAAAAATTGCTAAACCCTTATGCTTGTTGTTAGACCATAATGCCACTTTTGCATTTAATGATTCTTGTTTGAGAGCGTTTCAGGAGCTTAAAGAAAAGTTGATCCATGCCCATATAGTTGTGGCACCAGACTGGAATGAGCCTTTTGAGCTCATGTGTGATGCCGACGACTATGCCTTCGTAGCAGTTTTGGGACAAAGGCATAGCAAGGTTTTCCATGCCATCTACTATACAGCTGAACCTTAAACGAAGCACAACTGAATTACTCTACGATAGAGAAAGAATTTATTGCGGTTGTATTTGCTTTTGAAAAATTTAGATCTTATTCAATTGGTAACAAAGTTGTGGTTTTTACAGATCATTCGGCATTAAAGTATCTCTTGGCAAAGAAGGATGCCAAGCCCAGGCTAATCCGATGGATGCTCCTACTTCAAGAATTTGACATTGAGATCCGAGACAAAAAGGGCAGTGAAAACCTAGTAGCTGACAATCTCTCACGTTTAGAGAATCATCTTGAAGATGGTAAGACCAATTTGATAAGAGATGAGTTTTCTGATGAGAATTTGCTTGCAGTTAATGCCATGCCATGGTATGTCGATATTGTCAACTACTTGGTAAATAACATTCTGCCACCAGACTTGGCATACAATGCCAAGAAAAGGTTTTTGCGGGAAGTTAGGCAATACTATTGGGACGAGCCAATATTGTTCAAACAGTGTGCCGACCAAGTGATCCGCCGGTGTGTGCCTAAGGATGAACAGCATAACATATTGCATCTATGCCATGCCGCACCATATAGAGGTCACTTTGCTGGAGTAAAAACTACTGCCAAGGTACTGCAGTCAGGATTCTTTTGGCCCACACTATATAATGATGCCCACAAGTATTCCAAGGCATGTGATCGATGCCAACGGACAGGAAACATCTATGACATATACCAACTACCCCTTCAAAACATTATGCCTATGGATTTACTTGATGTATAGGGGATAGACTTTATGGGTCCTTTTCCACCCTCATTTGGTAATGTATACATTCTTGTGGCTGCTGACTACGTATCTAAGTGGGTAGAAGTTGTTGCTCTGCCAACGAACAATGCTAAGGCCGTTGCCAAGTTTTTACATAAGTATATCTTTACCAGATTTGGTGCCCTTAGAGTGATTATTCATGATGAGGGCACTCATTTTAAATGTGGTCTAATTTCTAAAGCCTTGTGTAGGTATGTTATACAGCAGAGAATTGCCACAACATATCATCCACAAACAAATGGGCAAGCTGAGATTTCAAACAAGGAGATCAAAAACATCTTAGAGAATACTGTTAATCCATCAAGGAATGACTGGTCCTTGAGAGTAGATGGGTCCTTGTGGGCTTACAAGACTACGTTTAAAACTCCTTTGGGTACTTCACCGTTTAGACTTGTTTTCAGAAAACCATGCCATCTACCAGTGGAGCTTGAGCATAAAGCCTACTAGGCCATCAGAACACTTGGCATGGCATGGAGAGCTGCTAGAGAAAAAAGGTTATTGGACCTAAATGAGTTGGAGGAATTCAGAAGGCAAGCCTATGAGAATGCCAAGATCTACAAATTAAAAAGTAAAACGTTGGCATGACAGCAGGATAATGCTAAGACATTTTGAGGTAGGCTAACGTGTTTTGCTATTCAACTCACGACTTAAGTTGTTTCCAAGGAAACTCAGATCAAGATGGACGGGCCCTTATAAAGTTGTGAAGCCCTATGCTCATGAAGCTGTGGACATTAAGAACTTGAAGACAAGAGAAATCTTTAAGGTGAATGGCCAACGCTTAAAGCACTACATGGAAGGTGATCAGAACAATGCCAAAGAGGTGATCCTTTTGGCAGAGGTAACATGAAAACACTGTCAGGTTTAAACTTTTGTAAATAAGTTAGTGTTTCTCTTTGTTTTTAGGTTTTTAATTTTTTTTTTAAGTTCCATGTTTTTATTCCTTTAATGTGTTGAAAGTTTCCTTTGAGTTGCGCAGATTCATTGTGCCAGGAATTGTGCCAGGAACACTGCCAGGGTTGCTGGCAGGAGCCAACGCTTTAACATAAAAATCTGTTAGACGCAGTGCCAGAGTAGCTTGGCATGCAGCAGTGTAAAAGATTGAAGGACGAGGGAAAATCCCTAGTTTTATCGGCCTAGTAAAAAATTGAGAGAGTTATCTTTATTTGACTTTAAGCCTTAGCCGCCCAAATTTTGGTTGAAATTTAAATTTCAAATCAAATACCTTATCACTCCAATCCTTACCCTATCTTATCACCTATCACCTTATCACTTCAACCTTATCACTCCACCTATTTTTAAATTAATTCTTTTTATTCCGCATCATTATCCCTAATTACTACTCCCATTAAACTCTTAACCAACCTAAAACCTTTCACTTTCTTACTCTTGTCGGTTAAATAAGCCAAAACATCTCTCTCACTTTTTACTTCATTTTCGATAAGCAAGTACAAACCCAAATCGTCCTTTGCCTTCATCTTTGAACATCATTCCAAGCTTCAACCAGTTTCAATGGCCTCATCGTCTTTTCCCTTTAAAAGATTCTTCAACGAGGAGATCGAGAAAAAGTTCGAAACAAATTTTACCTCGAGGAGTTTTTGCTACAAGAAGCACATCGAATTCAAAACGGAGGCAACAACCGACTTCCCTTCAGAAGTTATGTCTACGGTTAACTTGCACAAGTGGAGTCTATTCTACCAGCAAAAAGGGGAGATCTATGCCACCATCGTTCAAGAATTCTACGCGCACCTTGTGACCAAGGATTCACCTTTCGTGATGATTAGGGGTAAGTGTGTGCATTTTGATGAGGGATATACTAATAATATGTTTGAGTTGGATGGTGTAGCAGATGAGTATTTTGAGTATATTGATTTGATGACTGCTGCCAAGAGGAAAAAGGCTGCTGACGGATCTGTGTGAACCTGGCACAACGTGGACAGTCTCATTGACAGGCCACTGAACAGTGAAGAGGGTAGCGTTGAAGCCACAAGTGAGAGACGAGAATCAGTTCATTAAGGCAAACATGTTGCCTACATCCCACAATGAGACAGTCTCGGAAGAAAGGCTAATTTTGTTTCACTCCATTATAAAAAGGCGCAAGATCAACATTGGAAAGATTATCATAGAAGAGACTTATAAGTGTGCTGCGAGACGTAAAGGTAGTTTGTTTTTTCCTTTGCTTATTTCTAACATTTGCATACGCCATGATGTGCCTAGGCTTGATGAGGAGCAAGGCCAGATAATAAAGGGAACGACCATCACTCCTGCCATATGGAGAAACCTCACTGCGGTTGAGCTAAAGGAAAAGGCTAAGGGAAAAGCAAAAATGGCCACGCCTAAGCCAAAGATGTCAAAAGCTGTGCCAGACACAATGCCTGAGACTGTGCCATACGGTTCTGTGGCAATGCTATCTCAAATCTACCAACGCTAGGAGATGATACTCAATAAGATGGAAAAGGCTGAGGAGATTAATGTCAAGCTACGACATTACATGCAGACCAGAGATGTGATAATCAGGGAAACTCTCAAGAAAATATATCCTGATGTTGTGCCAGAATTCCCAGATTTCCCCATGCCGAGCCCTCTACCAGTGATGAAGCCATGCCAGCCAGTTCAGCTAGTCCAATTATGCCAGCTAGTCCAGCCAGTTCAGAGTCTGATGCTAGAGTCCCACTATCTCCAGTTCAAGTTGAGTCTTCCAGTTCTGATTATGAGATTGAATCAAAGAAACCCAAAACCAAGTCTGCCAAGAAGCTTTCCACGCCACTAGTGAAGCCTGCGTAGTCCGATGCCACCGCTACTCCTACCGCATCAAACCCTGCCAAGATAGTGGAGGAAGTCCTTCGAGATGTTGGAGCGTCCACTGCTGTAAAGCCAACAATGAAGGGAAGAAAGAGAATGGCCCATGATCGTGGGCCATTTATAAAGAGAAAGACCGGAGTCACACGAGAAGAAGTCTACGAAGGGGAGTCCTCTTTTTCCTAAACTCTTGTACATGTCATTACATTGCATTCACATGACCATGCATTTTATTATGCTCTTTTGTATATATGTGTTGTTTCATGCATTAGGGACAATGCACATCTTGGGTTTGGGGGTCTGCATTTCTTCACATTTATGCCATGCATATCATGTTTAATTTCTGTTGCCATGTCATCGAGGTCATTTGGAGTAGATGCATACCGAACCGCTAAAAAAAGAAAAAGAAAATTTTGTCTCGATTTAATTTTGAAAAATGTTAACAATTGTTAAGCAAGCTTAATTTGATCTAGGTGTCTATCCAATGAGGAGACTTTAATCTTTAATTGTCATGCCATGCCCGCAGAGTAGTATGCCAGGATTGCTTGGCAATTGATCTCTACTTTGAGGAATTGAACTTGCACTTAACACGTAAGATGTATATAGTCCCTTAGCAAACTTAGACTTTTTGAAACTTTGCTCAGATTTAAAAAAAAATAATGTCAGGGTAAAAGAAATAAATAAGGAAGCAATGTTCTGCCAAGGCAAGAAAAAATAAAACTCTCCTCTACCTTAGGGATAATAAGCTACTTGGGGCTTCGTGGTTTGCTCCCTCTTAGATCTCAAGTCCAAAACCTTGGGGTGTGAGTTGAAGAGAAAGCCTAGTGATGTCTAGATTAAGATGGGGATTCATGGTATGCTCCCTCTTATCTCTCACGCTAAATAGTTTCATGAAGCAAGCTTAAAAGAATGCCAGCAAAAACCCTTGGCAAAAAGAAAAAAATGAAAAAAAATCTGAGTTTAGGTAGTAAAATTTGTCTAAGGGAGTGAAAGGAAACTTGATGCATATTTCCTACACTCATGCACTCTTCATGAAATTTGACTAGAGTTATATTGCTGCACTTGAATTACTGCCTGCTTGGCATTATTGCACTGAGATACTGAGGACATAAATAGAGCCAAATTTTGCTTGCCAGCACGTGTTGGCATTCAACCAAAATTTTGTCGAGGTAACTTTTTCACAGTTTTTGTTTTTATTTTGATTGCATTACTTGAGGACAAGCAATGAGTTAGGTTTGGGGGTGTGTTACCTCTCGAAAAGTACTATTTTAATGCCAATCTTACAATGCCTTTGCTTGTTTTTAGGTAAATTTAGTTGCATTAGGATGTTAGAATCATGCATTTGCATAAGAAGCTTAGAGTTTTGTCTATCCTAGTGTGAATGGTTGTTTTGTTGGCAATTTTTCAGGTTTGGCATAGTATTTGGCCCAGAAAAGCAACACATGAAGGAATGCCAAAGAGAATGCCGAGTGTTGTTGGCACAGATAGACCAGACATTGCCAAGCACAGGATGGCAGAGAAGTGAACTTGATGCCACGCCAAAAGGCTGTTGGACCCCGAAAAAATAGGACATGATCAGGCTCCGAAAAAGTAGCAATTGGAACAATCTCTGAAAAATAGCGGATAAGATGGTGCCAAGACTTGTTGGCAGACTCATACCAAGTTTGGATGCCAGGGCAGCGTCGGCAGGATGACGTCAGCCTTAGCTTGATCTGCTCTCATTCAAATCTGGATAAGAAGATAATCCCTTATCCTCTAAGCAATTAGAATTTAAAATTTGAAGAGCTAGTCATATCCCTTCTTTGCACGCTTATTTAAACACCAACCAAGCTAGACTTTAGGGGATGAGGAGAAGATTGGATCGTGAGGAGTTGGTGTGTGTGTGATGATTGATGACTGGCTGCACCGTGGAAGGGTGGTCTGACCAACTTGGAAAAGAAGCCTGGATCTTGAAGGGTTGCATCGAGAGACCCCTTCTAGCCCATTCTCTCTCTCAAGTTATTCTATTTTGTTTTTAAGGATGATGTATTTCGAAAACGTTTGTGGATTGTTGGTTCACTCCCTCACCATGAACTAATTTAATAGTTGGTGGGGGATGTTTGGTTTTTATGTTATTTTCATGCTTTAGCTTTTAATAATAAATCTGCCTTGGCAAAGTTTCATCTATTCGGGAAACTTTAATATTTCCTAAATACTCTGCCAAGTGAGAGCTAGCACTGTTGGCCTATTGCTCCTCAATATCTTAACAGACTTGGGGTGGCAACGAATAAGTTGTCGAATACTGAGGAAAGAAGCTTCGAGAGAAGTCATTCAAGTAGATGAACTTACTTCGGGAGTGAAATCTACCCCTTAGGAGTATAGATTGGATCATAATAAAATTGGTTTATTTAAAAACAAACACTATAGAGATATAGGGATTTTTACATGATCAATTTAGGGCAATGACCATCGAGAGAGGCTTTGCTACTTTTGAATTTGCTCGGCAAACAATGCCAAGACAGGTTGTTGTTAACGGTAGGCACAACATGAATAGCGTGAAAACCAGGCATTCCCTACCAACACTCATCATTCATTAAAACACCTTCCTTGCCAACGTCTTTACTTTTCTTTCAATCCTTTACTTTTTAATTATTTTCCAAAACCAATTTCAAATCAAATGAACTTTTTCTTAAGGCAAGTAACAATCAAGGCAATTGAATTCCAAGACAATCTCTGTGGGATCGATACTCAGCTTACCAGCTGTATTACTTGTAGACCGTGTATACTTGCACGCAAAAGATTCATTTTAGCACATTCTTATATTTTCCAATACATATTTTCTGCCACTTTTGCCAACATTTCACCTAGAGAGTCTACAAGTTTCTGGCGCCATTGCCGGGGATTGCAACGAAATTGATTGTTTTTAAATTTTTACCGTGAAGCTAAAGTTATTTACTTTTTCTTTGAGAGACAGAGCAAAGGCTTGGCTTAATTCCTTGCCACCTGGCTTAGTCACTTCATGGGCAGACCTATGCCAGAAGTTCTTGACAATATTCCAGCCGCCAACACTTACTGCCAAGCTGCGGGGTGAGACCATTACATTCAGGGAGGTAGAGAATGAGACCTTATATGATGCCTGGGAAAGATTCAAACACTTGTTGAGAAGGTGTTCTATGCATGGATTCCCGAATTGGACTCATATTTTAGAAAGGATTGCAATCAATGATTTTGAATATCCTGTTGCAAGACTTGGGACCGGAACTAAAACCAATGGGAAATTTCAGGTTGATGAACTAACATCCATTCATGCCGAGATTTCCAACCTTACGAGCATGGTAAAAACGTTGCAAAAGAACAATGAGTCCCAAAAAGTCAAAGCATTAGACCCATTCTGTACGATCTATGGAGAAAATCATCATGTGGATGAATGTCCTGCCAACCCTTAATCAGAAAATTTTATTGGCAATGTTAGTCGTTACTATAACCCTAACTCCAATACTTATAATGCAGGTTGGAGACAACACCCTAACTTAGCTTGGGGAAATCAAGGAGGTAACCAGTACAATGCCCAGTGCCAGAGTACTCAGAGGTAGAATAACAATACCATGCCAGCATTCTATCAGAATGCCATGCCACAAAAAATCCAAAACAATTTTCAGCAAGGGCAGAGACTCAACCAAGGAGGCACTCTCTCAGAGTACATGGAAAAGAATGATGCCACAGTCCAGAGTTTGGCTGCGTCAATAAGAAATTTGGAAGTCCAGCTTGGGCAGATTGCCAGTGCACTCAGCAATCGACCCCAGGGAGCATTGCCAAGTGACACAAAAGATGCTCGGCACAAAGATAATGAGCAGTGAAAAGCTATAACTCTTCAGAGTGGTAAGCAGTGCGAGATGGAGAAGGTTGCTAAGCAGCCAATTAATTGCCAAGATGAGAAGCCTGTGCCAGTAGATGATCCCAGCGAAGCAGAGAAAGAGGAAACAAAAGCAGATGATGCCAGAACTGATGCCAAACAGCACACTGATGCCAGCATCGATGCCAAACATTCTGATGCCAGCACAACATGCACCTATCTATCCGCCGCCACCATTTCCAGCAAGACTTCAAAAGCATAAGCAAGATCAACAGTTCAAGCATTTCTTGGAGGTTCTTAAGCAATTGCAAATCAACATTCCATTGGTAGAAGCCCTTGAACAAATGCCCAACTATGTTAAATTTATGAAGGACATTCTGTCCAAAAAGAGGAAGTTGAGAGACTTTGAAACCGTTGCCTTGACCGAAGGATGTAGTGCCATGATCTTAAACCGTTTCCCATTGGCAACAAATTCATGGGCAAGGCACTGTGTGACCTAGGAGCCAATATCAACTTGATGCCAATGTCAGTTTTTTGGAAGCTTGGCATAGAAGCAAGACCTACCACGGTGACACTTCAGTTGGCAGACCGATCCTATGCACATCCCAAGGGTAAGATTGAGGATGTGTTGGTAAAGGTAGCCAAATTTATTTTTCCAGCTGATTTTATCATTTTGGATTATGAGGCTGATATTAATGTCTCGATTATTTTGGGGAGACCTTTTCTTGCCACAGATAGGGCTTTGATTGATGTTCATAAAGGGGAACTAACAATGCGCATGAATGATCAACAAGTTACATTTAATGTGTTTCAAGATTTGAAATGTGCAGATGAACCTGATGAGTGCCAAGCAGAGGAGATGATGGAGTACATTTACACTTTGGACACGGCACAGTTATGCCAGGATACAGAATTTGATGCTAGCAATTTAGATGGCATAGCTGATCTGTTTAAGGAACCAGAAGAATTAGTCTTGGAGGCTGAAGAGGCGAGTTATTTTGAGCCACTACAGTTGTCCGACAGAGAAATCAAGGCATCTAAACCATCAATTGAGGAGTCACCAACATTGGAACTGAAACCACTGCCAGATCACTTGAAGTATGCTTATTTAGGTGAACGCTCAACTCTGCCAGTGATCATTGCCACTGGTCTCACCAATGATTAGGAGGAAAGGTTGTTGGCAATATTACATGACTATAAGCAAGCATTGGGATGGACTTCGGCAGACATCAGAGGTATTAGCCCAACCATTTGCATGCATAAGATTGTCTTGGAGGAGTACCATAGCAAAACCATTGAAGGCCAAAGAAGGTTAAACCCAAGCATGAAAGAAGTAGTGAAAAAAGAGATCATAAAATGGCTTGATGCTGGGATTATATATCCCATTTCCGATAGCTCTTGGGTTAACCCGGTGCAATACATGCCAAAGAAGGGTGGCATGACCGTGGTACAAAATAGTGAAGCTAAGTTAATCCCCTCTAGAACTATCACTGGATGGAGAGTGTGCATGACTATAGTAGGTTGAATAATGCCACAAGGAAGGATCACATTCCATTGCCATTCATTGATCAGATGCTAGACAGTTTGGCAGATAAAGCTTTCTATTGTTTTTTGGATGGTTATTCAGGATATAATCAGAATGCCATTGCCCCTGATGATCAAGAGAAGACTATGTTAACGTGCCTATATGGGACGTTTGCGTTTATAAGAATGCCATTCGGCCTATGTAATGTACCAGTAACGTTTCAACGTTGCATGATATCCATTTTTTCCTGATATGGTCGAGCACAACATGGAAGTATTCATGGATGACTTCTCAGTGTTTGGCAAAACATTTGAGGAATGTCTTCAGAGTTTGGAGCAGGTCTTGAAGAGATGCACAGAGACGAACCTAGTGTTGAACTGGGTAAAATGCCACTTCATGGTGAAGGAGGGCATTGTTCTTGGGTACAAGGTAACTGAGAGAGGGTTAGAAGTGGATCAAGCAAAAGTTGAGGTAATTAAGCAACTACTGCCCCCAACAAGTGTCAAAGGTATAAGAAGTTTCTTAGGACATGCTGGTTTTTATCCGCGTTTCATTAAAGAATTTTCGAAAATTGCTAAACCCTTATGCTTGTTGTTAGAACATAATGCCACTTTTGTATTTAATGATTCTTGTTTGAGAGCGTTTCAAGAGCTTAAAGAAAACTTGATCAATGCCCCTATAGTTGTGGCACCGGACTGGAATAAGCCTTTTGAGGTCATGTGTGATGCCAACGACTATGTTGTCGTAGAAGTTTTGGGACAAGGGCATAACAAAGTTTTCCATGCCATCTACTATGCCAGCCGAACTTTAAACGAAGCACAACTGAATTACTCTACGACCGAGAAAGAATTTCTTACGGTTGTATTTGCTTTTGACAAATTTAGGTCTTATTTAATTGGTAACAAAGTTGTGGTTTTTACAGATCATTCGGCATTAAAGTAACTCTTTGCAAAGAAGGATGCCAAGCCCAGGCTAATCCGATGAACGCTCCTACTTCAAGAATTTGACCTTGAGATCCAAGACAAAAAAGGCAGTAAAAACCTAGTAGTTGACCATCTCTCACGTTTAGAGCATCATCTTGAAGATGGTAAGACCAATTTGATAAGATATGAGTTTCCTGATGAGTATTTTCTTTCAGTTAATGCCATGCCATGGTATGCCGATATTGTCAACTACTTGGTAAGTAACATTATGCCACCAAACTTGGCATACAATGCCAAGAAAAGGGTTTTGCAGGAAGTTAGGCAATACTATTGGGACGAGCCAATATTGTTCAAACAGTGTGCCAACCAGGTGATCTACTGGTGTGTGCCTGAGGATGAACAACATAACATATTGCATCTATGCCATGCCGCACCATATGGAGGTCACTTTGCTGCAGTAAAAACTGCTGCCAAGGTAATGCAGTCAGGATTCTTTTGGCCTACACTATATAAGGAAGCCCACGAGTATGCCAAGGCATGTGATCGATTGCAACGGACAGGAAGCATCTCTGGCAGACACCAACTACCACTTCAAAACATTATGCCTGTGGATTTATTTGATGTATGGAGGATAGACTTTATGGGTCCTTTTCCACCCCCTTTTGGTAATGTATACATTCTTGTGGTTGTTGACTACATACCTAAGCAGGTAGAAGTTTTTGCTCTGCCAACGAACAATGCCAAGGCTGTTGCCAAGTTTTTACATAAGCATATCTTTACCAGATTTGGTGCCCCTAGAGTGATTATTCATGATGAGGGCACTCATTTTAAATATAGTCTAATTTCTAAATCCTTGTGTAGGTATGGTATACAGCAGAGAATTACGACAACATATCATCCACAAACAAATGGGCAAGCTGAGATTTCAAATAAGGAGATCAAAAACATCTTAGAGAAGACTGTTAATCCATCAAGGAATGACTGGTCCTTGAGACTAGATGAGTCCTTATGGGCTTACAGGATTGCGTTTAAAACTCCTTTGGGTAGTTCACCATTAAGACTTGTTTTCAGAAAACCATGCCATCTGCCAGTGGAGCTTGAGCATAAAGCCTACTTGGCTATCAGAACACTTGTCATGGCATGGAGAGCTGCTGGAGAAAAAAAGGTTATAAGACCTAAATGAGTTGGAGGAATTCAAAAGGCAAGCCTATGAGAATGCCAAGATCTACAAGCAAAAAGAAAAACGTTGGCATGACAGCAGGATAATGCCAAGACATTTTGAGGTAGGCCAACGTGTTTTGCTATTCAACTCATGGCTTAAGTTGTTTCTAGGGAAACTTAGATCAAGATGGATGGACCCTTATGGAGTTATGAATCCATATGCTCATAGAGCTGTGGACATTAAGAACTTGAAGACGGGGGAAATCTTTAAAGTGAATGGCCAACGCTTAAAGCACTACATGGAAGGTGATCAAAACAATGCCAAATAGGTGATCCTCTTGGCAGAGGTAACATGAAAACACCGTCAGGTTTGAACTTTTGTAAATATTAGGTTAGTGTTTCTCTTTGTTTTTAGGTTTTTAATTTTTTTTCTTTCTTTTTAAGTTCCATGTTTTTATTCCTTTAATGTGTTGAAAGGTTTCCTTTGATTTGTGCATATTCATTGTGCCAGGAACACTGCCAGGGTCACTGGCATGAGCCAACGCTTTAACAGAAAAATCTGCCAGACGCAGCTCTAGAGTAGCTTGGCATGCAGCGATGCAAAAGATTGAAGGACAAGGGAAAAACCCTAGTTTTATCGGCCTAGTAAAAAATTGAGAGAGATATCTTTATTTGACTTTAAGCCCTAGTCGCCCAAATTTTGGTTGAAATTTAAATTTCAAATCAATTACCTTATCACTCTAATTCTTACCCTATCTTATCACCTATCACCTTATCACTCCACCTATTTTTAAATTAATTCTTTTTATTCCCCTTAGTTACCCATAATTACTACTCCCATTAAAACACTCAACCAACCTAAAACCTTTCACTTTCTTACTCTTGCCGGTTAAAGAAGCAAAAACATCTCTCTCACTTTTTACTTCCTTTTCGATAAGCAAGTACAAACCCAAATCGTCATTTGCCTTCATCTTTAAACATCGTTCCAAGCTTCAACCAGTTTCAATGGCCTCATCGTCTCTTCCCTTTAAAAGATTCTTCAACGAGGAGATCAAGAAAAAGTTTGAAACAAATTTTGCCTCGAGGATTTTTTTCTACGAGAAGCACCTCGAATTCAAAACGGAGGCAACAACCGACTTCCCACAATTGTGCAAGTATACACGTCGCAAGTTATAGTATAAAACATATCGTCTCCAAAGGGATTTGTGCCACTTCAAGAATCTAATCTCTTGCACTGTAAAAAGTAAAAGAACACATGTAGAAGATTGTAAGAGTTTAACTAACAACTAAACTAGAAAGTAATAAAGTAAAAGTAGATGTTATCAAATGATAGAGAATAGGTCAGGTTATCGTGAGTTGAGGTGTGATAGCAAATTAGATCGTCTTGGTAAAAGATTGCAAGGGCAACTCAGTTGCTGTGGCAACTTGCGCAGCTGGGTTGCCTTGGAAACTAATCAATGGTTGCCTGGGCAACTGTTTGGGCAATTGGGCTTATCTAGCCTTCAATTTGGGATTTAATTTCTCTTTGACCTATTCATGGAAATCAAACTCCTTTGGGATTTAACTTTGCTCCATGTCATCTTGGGCTTATCTAGCCTTCAATTTTGACTGCCATATCATCTTATCCCTTGTCGACAATTGCCCTGGCAACTAGCTCGGCATCTCCTTCATGCATTGCCCTGGAAATTGCATCAGCATCTCCTTCATGCACTACCTTGGCAACTGGTTCCAGCCTTGTTTAGGCAAGTGATTCTGCACACACACAAAAACAACTATCGTCAGCACCCTTTTTCCACAAAATTAAGCAGAATATGAAATCAAGATTAACCACCAAGGAAACAATGCAAACATGCATGAATGGCTATAATGCAACTAATATGAGCCTAAGTCTAGCAATAATATGAACAAAAAGGGTGAATAAAATAGTACTTTTAGACACTTAACACACCCCAAGAGGAGCTCAAAAGAATCATCAAAATTGAAGAATTTATCCTGTTCAAGCAAATTGCACAAGGGTTTAGTAATTTTAGAAAAATTATGAATGATCCTCCTGTAAAAACCTGCATGTCCAAGAAAGCTTCGGATTCATTTAACCAAACTTGGTGGGGGTAATCTCTCGATCACGTCCACATTGGCTTTGTCTACTTTGGTTCCCTTGGATGAAATCTTGTGGCCGAGCACTATTTCTTCATCTACCATAAAATGACACTTCTCCCAATTAAGGACTAAATCAGATTCTTCACATCTTGCCAACACCTTCTCTAAATTGCCGAGGCAACTGTCGAAGTCATTACCGAAAATGAAAAAATCATCCATGAAGATCTCAAGGAAGTCTTCGACCATGTCTGAAAAGAGTGCCATCATGCATCTTTGGAAGGTTGCCAGGGTATTACATAATCTGAATGGCATCTTTCGGAAAGCATAAGTATCGTATGAGCATGTGAAGGTTGTCTTTTCTTGATCTTTTGGTGTTATGGCAATTTGATTGTAACCTGAATAACCATAAAAAAACAATAAAAGGGTTTACCTGCAAGACGGTCAAGCATTTGATCAATAAAGGGTAAGGGGAAGTGATCTTTCCTAGGGCTTTGTTTAGCTTTCGGTAATCCATACAAACCCTCCAACCGGTCACAGTCCTGGTTGGAATGAGCTCATTGTTTTCATTACTTACCACCATTATACCTTCCTTTTTCGGTACACATTGTACCGGACTTACCCATGTACTATCAGAGATAGGGTATATGATGCCGACGTCAAGCCACTTGATGATTTCTTTCATTACAACCCATTTCATGGCATGATTCAGTCTCTTCTGGGCCTCAATCAAAGGTTTGTGGTCATCTTCCAACAAAATCTTATGCATGCACAATGTCGGGCTAATTCCCTTTAAGTCGACAATTGTCCACCCTATTGCCTTCTTGTGTAGCATCAACATTTTGATCAGCTTCTTTTCCTGCTCAGGCTGTAACTTAGAGGAAATAATTACAGTCAATGTATTATTGGTTCCCAAGTAAGCATATTTTAGTTACCCTGGCAACTGTTTCAACTCAAGAATCTGTGGTTGTTCAATGAAGGGCTTTTCGAGTTCACCTTCCTTACCTGAGTAATCTAGTGGTTCAAAGTATGTACCTGGTCGATTGACTAACCAATTTGCCTCTTCTTGTTGTTCCACATCGATCGGTTCTTCATACTCCTCAGGTTCCTCTTGATCGGCAATGTAGTTACCGAGGTAACTAAATTCCTCATCGAAGTTCAACTCTACCGTGGCATGAAGAAGTTGGTATTCTTCCAGATCATCGGCATGCCTTAGTGTTTGGAACACATTTATTTTAACTTGTTGGTCATTCACCCTCATTGTGAATTCTCCCTTTTCAATATCGATCAAGGTTCTCCCTATTGCTAGGAAGGGTCTCCTGAGAATGATAGGTGCATGTTCATCCGCTTCACAATCCAAAACAATAAAGTCAGCGGGAAAAATAAATTTATCAACTTTTACCAGTATGTCTTCAATTTTTCCCTCTGGATGCACATAGGATCTGTCGGCTAGCTATAGCATAACTGTTGTAGGTCTTGCCTTCCGTATTCCTAGTTTCTGGAAAACCGATTTAGGCATCAAGTTTATGCTTGCTCCAAGGTCACATAATGCTTTCCTAACATAGTAGTTTCTGATAGAACATGGTATTGTGAAACTTCCGAGATCTTTCAACTTGGGTGGCATGCGATTGTGCAACATGGCCATGCATCCCTCTGTTGCGGCAACTATTTCAAACTCTCCTAACCTTGTTCTCTTGGACACAATGTCTTTCAAAAACTTGGCATAGTTCAGCATTTGTTCAATTGCCTCAACCAATGGCAAGTTGATATGGACTTGCTTTAAGATATCAAGAAACTTCTTGAATTGATATTCTTGTTTTTTTCGCTTCAACCTTTGTGGGAATGGTGGTGGAAGTCAAATATCTTCAATCCTTTCATTGGTCTGGAACCTGATTGACGGCATTGCTGAGGCAACTAGAGTTGCCGAGGCATTGTCAACTGGGGTTTCCGTCACGTGCCTATCGTTGGTTATCGAGGCATGCTCATCACTGGTTGCCGCGGCAATTCCTGGTTCAGCATCTGAAGCTTTTCTGCTGAGTTTGTCTTATTCTTTTTGTGGAGTTTTGTTTGATGAACGAGCTTGAGCCTCTTTAAGTTGTTGGCCACTTCTAGTGGTGATCGCCTTACATTGCTCATGGCCAGTTCCTCTTGCGACTTCAGTATCGCTAGGTAAACCTCCTTGCGGTCTAGTATTCAGGTTTTGAGCAAATTGTCCGACTTGATTTTCCAATGATTTGATTGCTGCCTCTTGGTTTTGCAATCTCATCTCGATCTTGTTAATAAAATCATCAGTTCTTTTTATGAAGTTACTATTCTCAGCCATATAATTTCAGTTTTCAACATAAAAGCATTGAGAGAATTTTCCAAAGAACTAGATGTTGTTGGTTGTTGCTGTGGCAACTGTTGCCGTGGCATATTCTACTGGAATCCCAATGCTTGTGCATTCTGATTGTTCTGGTTTAGATCATTGTTGGGATTACTCCATGAAAAATTTGGGTGCTTCTTCCAAGCTGGATTGTATGTATTGGACATCACATTGTTGTTCCGATTGTAATTCCCCACATAAAAGCTGGATTCTGCATACATTTAGAAGAATTATGGTTATCACCACATAACTCAAAAAAGTAATCTACTACCTTTACCTCATGTATGTTGTTTTGTTTTTGCATATTCTGGACCATCCTGGTTAGAGTGGCCAATTGTGCCAAAATTGAATCTGATGATCCCAGTTCATGTATTGTGGCTTGGCGTCTAACTCCTCCTCTTCTAGCAGATGGGAATTGATAAGCATTCTTGGTGAGCCTGTTTAGAATTTGCATTGGTTCCTCCGATGTCTTATCTAGGAGTATGCCGTTTGTCGAGGCATCTAGCATCAACCTTGTTGGTGTATTCACAGCGTTGTAAAACATTGTTACTTGTGTCCACACTGGGAATCCGTGTAAGGGGCATTTGTGTAGAAGTTCTCTATATCGCTCCCAAGCCTCGTACATGGATTCATCATCTGCCTGTCGAAAAGAAGTAATTTCGTTACGAAGCTTATCAGTCAAATTTGTAGGATTAAATCGAGCAAGGAAATCTCGACAAAGATCGGTCCAAGATCCTATTGATCCGGCATGAATACTATTCAACCATTCTTTCGCCATATCCCTCAGTAAATAGGGGAATAATCTTAGTCGTAAAACATTGGGGGTGAATCCTTGTATTTTGAATGAATTGCAAATTTCGAGGAAAGATTTAAGATGTTGTCGTGCATCTTCAGTTGCTGAGCCGCCAAATTAACCAATTGTGTTGATCATATTGATCATCACCGGTTTCAACTCAATGTGGTCGGCTTCAATTTCAGGTGTGATAACTCCTGGATTAAGTCCTTCAAGATAAATAGTTCTATTTCGTGCAAGAATCACTCCTCCTCCTGCTGGAACATCCTGATTCATATTGCCATCTTGATTAGCCATTGCTACTCTTAACCTTTTTCTGAGTCTTTGCAAGGTTCGTTCGATTTCTGGATCAAAGGGATATTCTGGTGTAATCTGTCTCGCCCTGGTCATTTACCAATGCAAAACCAAAGTTTGTTAATCTTAAACAATAAAAATAAAAAAGTGCAAGAAAATAAAAACAAAGTTGCTATTGCCAATCCCCGGCAACGGTGCCAAAAACTTGTTGCTCGTAATAAGTGCTCCGTAATTGTGCAAGTGTACACGTTGCAAGTTATAGTATAAAAGATATTGTCTCCACAGGGATTGGTGCCACTTCAAGAATCTAATTTCTTGCACTGTAAAAAGTAAAAGAAGACAAGTAGAAGATTGTAGAAGTTTAACTAACAACTAAACTAGAAAGTAATAAAGTAAAAGAAGATGTAATCAAATGGGAGAGAATAGAGAATAGGCCATGTTATTGTGAGTTGAGGTTTGATAGCCAATTGGATCGTCTTGGTAAAATAGTCAAGGGCAACTCAGTTGCCGTGGAAACTTGCGCAGAGGGATTGCCTTGGCAACAAATCGACGGTTGTCTGGGCAACTGTTTGGGCGGCTGGGCAGCAACTTCAAGGTTCGGCAGAGCGTTCTTCAATGGTTTCTTCTTATCCCTAAGTCAAAACTCTAGCTAATTATGCATGCCTTGACAATAAATCCCTGCGTGAATCAAGGGTGAACAACAACCAATCTTGCGCTCCTCTTAGCCGTTGAAATCCTTAACTTATTCCTAAGCCAGATTAATCTTCACCATCAATAGATTGAATAAAGACCATAATCATTCATTTCTTGAATCTAACTCTCCCGATATTAGATAAATAGATAAAGTTACGAGATCCTCTCCCAATTCACTCGCAAACAAGATAAAAAACCAAGAATGAGTAAACCTTGAAATGAAAGTGCAAACTCTTATTACCTAAACAAAATCCAATTGTTTCTCACAACCAGAAAACAGAATAACCTTAGCCAAATATATTTAGTTCATGGCTAGGTTCCAAAGAAACACAAAACAAAGAATCCCTAACATAAACCTAATCGAACAAGAAAGAAAAAAATGAAGAATGGTTGAAGCCTCTTGTCGAAATCTCTCCCTTTTGCTCTCTCTTTGAGTTTGACGGCTTAGTCTCCTTTAAATAGGAGATGGCTAGGTCAAAGTCCTTCTTGAGGAGAAAGTTAAGTTGGAATTAAATACTTTAAAAGAATATAATTCTTTATTATATTTAAATTCCTTCTAGACCTCCTCCTATCTTTTTGGGATTTAATTTCTCTTTGACCTCTTCATGGAAATCAAACTCCTTTTGGATTTAACTTTGCTCCACGTCATCTTGGGCTTATCTAGTCATCAATTTCGACTACCATATCATCTTATCCCTTATCGACAATTTCCCTGGAAACTAGCTCGGCATCTCCTTCATGCATTGCCCTGGCAACGACGTCGGCATCTCCTTCATGCACTACCCTGGCAACTGGTTCCAGCCTTGTTAGGCAAGTGATTCTGCACACACACAAAAACAACTATCGACATCACCCTTTTCCACAAAATTAAGCAAAATATGAAATCAAGCTTAACCACCAAGGAAACAATGCAAACATGCATGAATGGCTATAATGCAACTAATATGAGCCTAAGTCTAGCAATAGTATGAACAAAAAGGGTGAATAAAATAGTACTTTTAGACACTTAACATCTATTATGCCAGCAAAAATGGGAGATCTATGCCACTATCGTTCAAGAATTCTACGCGCACCGTGTGACCAAGGATTCGTCTTTCCTGATGATTAGGGCTAAGTTTGTGTGTTTTGATGAGGGATATATTAATAATATGTTTGAGTTGGATGGTGTAGGAGATGAGTATTTTGAGTATATTGATTCGATGACTGCTGCCAAGAGGGAAAAGGTTGCTGACAGATCCGTGTGAACCTGGCACGACGTGGACAGTCTCATCGACTGCCCACCAGACGGTGAAGAGGCTGGCGTTGAAGCCACAAGTGAGAGGCTGGAATCACTTCATTAAGGCAAACCTGTTGCCTACTTCCCACAATGAGACTATTTCGGAAGAAAGGCTATTTTTATTGCACTCCATCATAAAAGGGCGCAAGATCAACATTAGAAAGATTATCATAGAAGAGACTTATAAGTGTGCTGCGAGAGGTAAATGTGGTTTGTTTTTCCCTTTTTTTATTTCTAACATTTGCATACGTCATGATGTGCCTAGGCTTGATGAGGAGCAAGGCCAGATAATAAAGGGAATGACCATCACTGCTGCCATATGGAGAAACCTCATTGCGGTTGAGCCAAAGGACAAGGCCAAGGGAAAGGCAAAAATGGCCACGCCTAAGCCAAAAATGTCAAAAGCTGTGCCAGACACAATGCCTGAGACTGTGCTATACGGTTCTGTGGCAATGTTGTCTCAAATCTACCAACCTCAGGAGATGATACTCAGTAAGATGGAAAAGGCTGAGGAGATTAATGTCAAGCTACGACATTTCATGCAGGCCAGGGATATGATAATCAGGGAAACTCTCAAGAAAATATCTCCTTATGTTATGCCAGAATTCCCAGATTTCCCTGCCAAGCCCTCTGTCAGTGATGAAGCCATGCTAGCCAGTTCAGCTAGTCCAGTTATGCCAGCTAGTCCAGCCAATTCAGAGTCTGATGCTACAGTCCCACTATCTCCAGTTCAAGTTGAGTATGCCAATTCTGATTCTGAGATTGAATCAAGGAACCCAAAACCAAGTCTGCCAAAGCAAAGTCTGCCAAGAAGCTTGCCACGCCACCAGCGAAGCCTGCGCAGTCCGATGCCACCACTACTCCTACCACATCAAACCCTGCCAAGATTATGGAGGAAGTCCTCCGGGATGTTGGAGCGTCCACTGCTACAAAACCAAAAATGAAGGGAAGAAAGAGAATGGCCCATGATCGTGGGCCATTTATAAAGAGAAGGACCCGAGTCACACGAGAAGAAATCTCCGAAGGGGAGTCCTCTTCTTCCTAAACTCATGTACATTGCATTCACATGACCATGCATTTTATTTTTTTATGTTCTTTTGTATATATGTGTTGTTTCATGCACTGGGGACAATGCACATCTTGGGTTTGGGGGTGTGCATTTCTTCACATTTATGTTATGCATATCATGTTTAATTTATGTTGCCATGTCATCGAGGTCATTTAGAGTAGATGCATACCGAATCGCTAAAAAAGAAAAAGAAAATTTTGTCTCGATTTAATTTTAAAAAATGTTAACAATTGTTAAGCAAGCTTAATTTGATCTAGGTGTCTGTCCAATGAGGAGACTTTAATCTTTAGTTGTCATGCCGTGCCTGCAGAGTAGTATGCCAGGATTGCTTGGCAATTGATCTCTAGTTTAGGGAATTGAACTTGCACTTAACACGTAATATGTATCTAGTCCCTTAGCAAACTTAGACTTTTTGAAACTATGCTCAGATTTAAAAAAAATGATGCCAGGGTAAAAGAAATAAATAAGGCAGCAATGTTCTGCCAAGGCAAGAAAAAATAAAACTCTCCTCTACCTTAGGGATAATAAGCTACTTGGGGCTTCATGGTTTTCTCCCTCTTAGTTCTCAAGTCCAAAACCTTGGGGTGTGAGTTGAAGAGAAAGCCTAGTGATGTCTAGATTAAGGTGGGGATTCGTGGTATGCTCCCTCTTATCTCTCATGCTAAATAGTGTCACGAAACAAGCTTAAAAGAATGCCAGCAGAAACCCTTGGCAAAATGAAAAAAATGAAAAAAAAAATCCGAGTTTAGGTAGTAAAATTTATCTAAGGGAGTGAAAGGAAACTTGATGCATGTTACCTACACTCATGCACTCTTCATGAACTTTGACTAGAGTTATATTGCTGCACTTGAATTACTACCTGCTTGGCATTATTGAACTAAGATACTGAGGACAGAAATAGAGCCAAATTCTGCTTGCCAGCATGTGTTGGCATTCAACCAAAATTTTGTCGAGGTAACTTTTTCACAGTTTTTGTTTTTATTTTGATTGCATTACTTGAGGACAAGCAATGAGTTAGGTTTGGGGTGTGTTACCTCTCCAAAAGTATTGTTTTTAATGCCAATCTTACAATGTTTTTGCTTGTTTTTAGGTACATTTAGTTGTATTAGGATGTTAGAATCATGCATTTGCATAAAGAGTTTAGAGTTTTGTCTATGTCAGTGTGAAGGGTTGTTTTGTTGGCAATTTTGTAGGTTTGGCATAGTATTTGGCCCAAAAAAGCAACACATTAAGGAATGCCAAAGAGAATACCGAGTGTTGTTGGCACGGATAGACCAGACAATGCCAAGCACCGGATGGCAGAGAAGTGAACTTGATGCCACACCAAGAGGCTGTTGGACCCCAAAAAAATAGGACATGATCAGGCTCTGAAAAAATAGCAGATAAGATGGTGCCAAGACTTGTTGGTAGACTCATACAAAGCTTGGATGCCAAGGCAGCGTCGGTAGGATGATGTCAATCTTAGTCTGATCAGCTCTCATTCAAATCTGGATAAGAAGATAATCCCTTATCCTCTGAGCAGTTAGAATTTAAAATTTGAGAGCTAGTCATATCCCTTCTTTGCACGCCTATTTAAACACCAACCAAGCTAGATTTTAGGGGAGAAGGAGAAGATTGGATCGTGAGGAGTTGGTGTGTGTGTGTGACGATTGATGACCGGCTACACCGTGGAAGGGTGGTTCGACCAACTTGGACGAGAAGCATGGATCTTGAAGGGTTGCATCGAGAGACCCCTTCTAGCCCATTCTCTCTCTCAAGTTATTCTATTTTATTTTTAAGGATGTTGTATTCCGAAAATGTTTGTGGATTGTTGGTTCACTCCCTCACCATGAACTAATTTAATAGTTGGTGAGGGATGTTTGGTTTTTATGTTATTTTCATGCTTTAGCTTTTAATAATAAATTTGCCTTGGCAAAGTTTCATCTATTCGGCAAACTTTAATATTTCCTAAATACTCTGCCAAGCGAGAGCTGGCACTGTTGGCCTATTGCTCCTCAATATCTTAACAGACTTGGGGTGGCAACGAATAAGTTGTCGAATACTGAGGAGAGAAGCTTCGAGAGAAGTCGTTCAAGTAGATGAACTTACTTCGGGAGTGAAATCTACCCCTTAGGAGTACAGATTGGATCTTAATCAAATTGGTTTATTTAAAAACAAACACTATAGAGATATAGGGGTTTTTACATGATCAATTTAGGGCAATGACCATCGAGAGAGGCTTTTCTACTTTTGAATCTGCTCGGCAAACAATGCCAAGACAGGTTGTTGTTAACGGCTGGCACGACATGAATAGTGTGAAAACCAGGCATTACCTGCCAATGCTCATCATTCATTGAAACACCTTCCTTGCCAACGTCTTTACTTTTCTTTCATTTCTTTACTTTTTAATTATTTTCCAAAACCAATTTCAAATCAAATCAACTTTTTCTTAAGGCAAGTAACAATCAAGGCAATTGAATTCCAAGACGATCTCTGTGGGATCGATACTCAGCTTACCAACTGTATTACTTGCAGACCGTGTATACTTGCACGCAAAAGACTCATTTTGGCATATTATTACATTTTCCAATACATATTTTCTGCCACTTTTTCCAGCATTTCACCTAGAGAGTCTGCATGAAGCCGACAATTCCGTTATACAATCCATCGTTACTCATCCCTACCTCCATTGGGGAATAGAAATAGACTGAAGTAATCCATAAGTATTTTGCCACAATTTTGAGTCTTTAAATCTTGATACACCTTATTACTCCTTGGGTGCTTAGTTAATAAACTATAATTGACCTCTTTAAATATCTCTTTCTTCAGATTGTCATCATTAGGAACATATACGTTACCTTGGTAATATAGACAACCATTAGGTTTGATCTCATAATCTTGTGTTTTCCTAGTTTCAGTTTGTCTCCTCTTTTCGAGACACCTTTCATCCATAGACTACAAATATTTGAATTGACCTAATAAAGTTGACTTTAATTAATATTCTGCTGTTAAGGAACCATCTCGTCCCACAGACAATTGTGCATTCATCATGCCCAAGACAAACAATGTCTTTCGACTAAAAGTATCTATCACTACATTAATCTTCCCAAGTGATCATCGATAGCCACATCATAACCCTTTAAAAATTCAACCTATCTTTGTTGTTCTAGATTCAGATCTTTTTGCGTCATCAAATACTTAAACTTTCATGATCCGTGTAAATGTGACACTTTTCCCCATACAGATAATGCCACTAATTTTCAAAGTAAAAATCATAGCTGACATTTCCAAATCATGTTGAATAGTGCCTTTCATGAGTTTTGAGCTACCTTGATGATAGGCTACTACTCGTCCTTCTTGCGTTAGCACGCAACCCAAACTGTAATGAGATACATCATTGTTCAAAAAATATTCTTTTCATGACAACTAGAACTTACATTTAGAAAACTTGGCATAAAGCTTTTAATCTTATAAAGTTTATAGTACTACACGAAGATGGTAATCATGCTCAAATTCGGTCTTTGAATAAACCAAAATAATATCTATAAAGACCACAACAATCTAGATAGGGTTGAAATACCCTATTCATCAAATCCATGAATACAACAGAGGCATTTGTAAGTCCAAACAGCATCACCAGAAACTCGTAATGTCCATAACGAGTTCTGAATCCTGTCTTCGATACATCTTTTTTCTTGTCCTTGAGCTAATAATAATCCTGATCGAAGATCTATCTTTAAAAATACTACTGCATCGATTAAATAAATCCTCAATCCTTGGTAGGGGATACTTATTCCTTATGATTATTTTATTCCATTGTTGATAATCTATACATAATAATAGGGAACCATCTTTCTTTTTTACAATTAATGTAATACCCTAAAATTTGTTATATTAATGTAGGGTCATTTAGTACTAAGATAAGGACTTAAAAGCTTACTTAGTGACTAAAATGACAAAAATGCAAAAGTTAGGATTTTCTCAATTATGGACTGTAGAAAAGAAGTTTGTAAGGTTTTAAGGTGTCATGTTATAGAGAACAAGTAAAATAGAATACTCGCCAATTTTGGTTAAAATCCAAAGAAAATTGGAATGGGAATTCAAGGTTAAAGTTTAGTGACTAAAATGATAAGTTTTAAAACTTGGGGCGATAGAAGTGGAAATATGAAAAGTTGGAGGACCAAAGTTGTAATTTCCTAAAAGTTAGGTGTTTTACTTTATAAATAGATGGAGCACCTATAGGTGTGGATCGAATGAGGAATTACTGGTTTGATCCGATATTTCAATTATTGGGAAAATCGTAGTCAAAGTTTAAGTAGAATTTGGATACCAGATCGAACTGAAAAATTTATAAAATTTTACCATATGATAGAAAAAGGTTATAAAAGTCATTTCCAAGTGTTGAAGAATTTATCAGTAATTATTTTATCCTGTACATGGATCAAACAGATCATGGAGAAAAATCTAATATAGATTACGGGAATAAAAATGCAGTATGAGTTATTGAATTTAGATCGAACTGCAAAGTTAAGCGTGCTAAGGGCATAGGATGGGTGACTTATTGGGAAAGTCTTATGTTAGCACTTGGGACTGATAAAAAGGAATCAGTTCGAGTTAATATTATTAGTATGGATATCTGATAAAGGATTATTAAGAGAATTTTATCCGATAAAGAATTCGGGTAAATTATCAGTATATTGGACCGAGTCAAAATTTTAAGTTTGACTTCATAAATATGAAATATTTATTTGATAATATTATTTATTTTTCATAAATGGAAATAAGAAATTTTATAATTTATTTGATAACCCGGTGAAAGGGAAATTGCAGTAGAAGTAGTAAATGAATATCGGGAAGTCGGATCGAATCAAAATTTCAGAGGCTGTTCCATAGGTCATGGAAAACTCATAAAATATTATTTTATTAATAAATTATTAATTGGGTGATTGTAATCTAACTAGAATAGTTGGATTTTTACAAAATGGCAAAAAATTGTGATTTAAGTGACTAGTTTTGGTAATTTGGTAATTTGGTCACAATGGCAATTTTGAAATATTTTGAAAGTAACATGGGCAATATGGTAATTTTCCATGTGAAATCATTACTCTATTTTGGTTAGAGTTGAATGGAATTTGGTTGGAATTGAACTAGAATGGCAACTAGTAAATATGAATCCAGTTGGGGGACATTTAGGTAAATTGGAATAAAATGAATTAAAAATTCATTTTTAATTTCTACACGTGGCATAAATTAATAAAAGCATTCATCTTCTTCCCTACAATTCGAAATACAATAGAAAATAGGGGAAAATACACAATTTTCTCCAAGCATTTTGAAGGCTCCCGGACAAGATTCAAGGTATGTTTTTGGTAGAAAGTTGTTCTATTTTCAATTCTCTTTCATTTGATAATAATTTTATCAAGAGTTATGAAGATTTGATTATGTTCTAGAAGAGAGAGAAAATAGGGTTTCATGTTTCATGTTTAGATTGAAATTTGATCTATGCAAATCTAGTGTTGTAGAGATGAAATCAAGCCTATACTGTGATTAATTTCATGTTTAAGGACTAAAAACCCTAACCCTAGAATTTGGGATTTTATTTAGGGTTTTGAAATTGATAATGAAAATGAAAGATTGATGATATTAGAAGCTTGATTTTGATGATAGAATGAAAAATCCTCAATTAGTCCTTTAAGTGACCATTTTGATATACATGGAAAAAATTAGAGAAATATTTTTAAAATTATCCTAGTGATGGACTTGAAGAGATTATGAATTTATAAGTTTAATTATTGCATTTTGACTAAAATAAAGTCCTTGAAAAGCTTAGACACCCAAATTTGGCATGTAGGAATAAATTGGGGTTTTAAATGTTAATTCTTGGAAATGAAGAATATATGTAGGAAAATTTATTTAAGCATGTTAGAATATTGTTTGGATGAAAAATGAGCCTAGAGAAGCCAAGTGACCAATCGGCCACATGGAAGAATAATAGGAAAATTTTATGAAAATTATAATTTTATGAATCGAATATGTTGTATAAAGTTAGAATTAAAATTAGAATACAAAGGGACCAATTCGGCAAGCTTCAAAGTTAAGGGACCAAATCTAAATTTTTATGAAATTGCAATATATTTAAGTAATTAATGATGTTGGAGATGTGAAATTGATATTAGAATGCTAAACCGATGTTGAATCGAATTAGTGACCATTTTGACAATTTGTCAAAATCAAGTGACCAAATATGAAATGAATTCTTGGATGGAGATTAAATCTGATTTTTTTTCGTTAAAATAATAGAATTAAGGTAGTAATGTTGATTTGAGGACTAAATTGCAAAGTTAAGAAGTTTGAATCCTTACCTTTG
Organism: Hibiscus mutabilis; assembly: GCA_019671005.1. Lineage (NCBI taxonomy): Eukaryota > Viridiplantae > Streptophyta > Magnoliopsida > Malvales > Malvaceae > Hibiscus > Hibiscus mutabilis. The sequence goes on along the minus strand of CM033728.1, from coordinate 42,600,086 downwards.
CATTTTAGTGACTATTTTGGCAAAGAAAGAAAATTTGAGGGAATTATATTGAATTGATGAAGAAGATGATGAATTGGTGGTTTGAAGCAAGTGATGGGACTAAATTAACAAGTAGAAAAATAAGAATAAGTTAGTATAAATTAGAAGTTAATTATGGAAAATTTTATGTTAAATGATTAGATAGCTTGATCGAATTATTGTTAGAAATGAATCTAACAAATGTTTGTTTATATTTATGTGTTTAATGAAATCAAATCCGAATCAAGGAAGATTCGAGGTACTATGAAGGAAAGGATCGAGTAGAATTTAGTGAGGCATGCTCATAAATGGCCCAGGTGAGTGTATTTTATTTATTATATATGTGAGATGAATGAATGCATTTTTTATCTGTTTATATATAATGTGAAGAAGACTTGCAATAAATCAACTTTGATAATAATGAAAATGTATGTTGATCAAAGAAATATTAAATGGTATATGTAATAAATGGATATGGAATAATGATATATCAAAGATAAATCTGATTTTAGATATTTGGCTATAAACTACCCATTATCGAATTATGGATAATAGTATTGAAAGATTGGATATTGAATAAGAAAATATTATATCGTTATGCCCAAGTACTAGTGTGAGAGTATTTGGTATAATTGGATATCCAAAAAGAGTCTTAGCAGATACGCCATAGCTCTACGGTGCGAGATAGACTCTTCTATGTCGAGAAAGACTCTTCGGCGTCGAGATAGACTTTTCGAGGTTGAGATAGACTCTACGGAGTTGAGTTCAAATACTACGGTGTTACATAGAACACGAGCATGAGGAGCAAAGGGTGTCCTCGAGTACGTACTCACCATCAGACGCTATGGCGTTATAGACACTACGATGTCGAGATGACTCGTATATCATAGGTTCACATGAGAATCTTTGGTATAGTTGGATATTGATAAGTGTTCAAAAGTACTATTTTTCTTACCCTTTTTACTCATATTATTGTTAGACTTAGGCTCATATTAGTTACATGATTAGTTATTCATGCATTAATCCATGTTTCCTTCCATTGTTGAGCTTGATTGCATAACTTGGTTGTTTTTGTGGGAAAAGATGTTGCTTTGGTGTGTTTTGTGTGTATGTGCAGGATCACTTGCCAAAGCAAGGCTAGAGCTAGTTGCCAGGGCAATGCATGAAGGAGATGTCGAGCTAGTTGCCAGGGCAATGCATGAAGGAGACACCGAGCCAGTTGCCAGGGCAATTGTCGACAAAGAATAAGGTGATATGGTAGTCGAAATTGATGACTAGACAATCCCAAGATGACATGGAGCAAAGCTAAATCCCAAAGGAGTTTGATTTCCATGAAGAGGTTAAAGAAGAATTAAATTCCAAGAAGATAGGAGAAGTTCTAAAAGGAATATAATTATAATAAAGAATTATATTCTTTAAAGATAATTTAATTCCAACTTAACTTCCTCCTCAAAGAAGGACTTTGACCTAGCCCTATAAATTAGAGGCCATTCCGTCAACTCCAAACGGAGAGGGAAGAGAGAAATTTCGACAAGCATCAAGGGCAAGGAGATTTCAACAAGCTTCATCCATCCTTCATCTTTTTCTTTCTTGTTCAATTAGGTTCATGTTAGGGATTATTTATCTTGTGTTTCTTTGGAACCTAGCCATAAACTAAATCTATTTGGCTAAGGTTATTGTGTCTTGTGTTTGTGAGAAACTATTGGATTTTGTTTAGGAAATAAGAGTTTGCACTTTTCTATTCAAGGTTTATTCATTCTTGGTTCTTATTCTTGTTTGAGAGTGAATTGGGAGAGGATCTCGTAACTTCATCTATTTATCTAATATCGGGAGAGTTAGATTCAAGAAACGAATGAATATGATCTTTATTCAATCTATTGATGGTGAAGATTAATCCGGCTTAGGAATAAGTTAAGGATTTCAACGGCTAAGAGGAGCGCAAGATTGGTTGTTGTTCACCCTTGATTCACACAGGGATGTATTATCAAGGCATGCACAAGTAGCTAGAGTTTCGACTTAGGGATAAGAAGAAACCATTGAAGAACGCTCTGCCGAACCTTGAAGGTTGCTGCCCAGACGCCCAAGTAGTTGCCCAACTAGTCGCCCAGGCAACCATCGATTAGTTGCCAAGGCAACCCCGTTGTGCAAGTTGCCCATGCACTCTTTTACCAAGACGATCCAATCGGCTATCACACCTCAACTCACGATAACCTGGCCTATCTCTCTCATTTGATCTCATCTATTCTTTTACTTTATTGCTTTCTAGTTTAGTTATTAGTTAAACTCTTATAATCTTCTATTTGTGTTTTTACTTTTTACAGTGCAAGAGATTAGATTCTTGAAGTGGCACCAATCCCTGTGGAGACGATATCTTTTATACTATAACTTGCGACGTGTATACTTGCACAATTGCGTAGCACTTATTACGCGCAACAAGTTTTTGGCGTCGTTGCAGGGGATTGGCAATAGCGGCTTTGTTTTTATTTTATTGCACATTCTTTTTATTTTTTCTTATTTAAGATTCAAATGGCTAACAAAATTTGGTTTTGCATTGGTATATGACCAGGGCGAGACCGATTACACCAAAATATCCCTTTGATCCAGAAATTGAACGAACCTTACAAAGACTTAGATAAAGGTTAAGAGTAGCAATGGCTAATCAAGATGGCAATATGAATCAAGATGTTCCAGCAGGAGGAGGAGTGATTCTTGCACGAAACAGAACTATCTGAGACTATCTTGAAGAAGATCTTGATGGACTTAATCCAGGAGTTGTCGCACCTGAAATTGAAGCTGACCACTTTGAGTTGAAACCGGTGATGTTTAATATGATCAGCACAATTGGTCAATTTGGCGGCTCAGCAACTGAAGATGCACAACAACATCTTAAATCTTTCCTCGAGATTTTCAACTCGTTCAAAATACACGGAGTCACCCCCGATGTTTTACGATTAAGATTATTCCCCCATTCACAGAGGGATAGGGCGAAAGCATGGTTGAATAGCACTCTTGCCGGATCAATAGGATCTTGAACCGATCTTTGTCGTGATTTCCTTGCTCGGTTTAATCCTTCAAATTTGACTGATGAGCTTCGTAACGACATTACTTCTTTTTGGCAGGCAGATGATGAATCCATGTACGAGGCTTGGGAGCGATATAGAGAACTTCTACACAAATGCCCCCTACACGGATTCCCGGTGTGGACACAAGTAACAATGTTTTACAACGCCGTGAATACACCATCAAGAATGATGCTAGATGCCTCGGCAAACGGCATACTCCTCAAGCAATGCAAACTAATAATTACCTGCCAAGACTTTAATCATCAAAGACATGCTTCAAACTTGAATTCAAACCTCAGAACCGTGGCACAAAGTATGATTACCTTTTAATTTTTTGGATAGCACAAAAATTACCTGGAATCGAACTATAATGCTTGTGGCAATGTGTGTGCGTAGTTGTGTACAAGTTGATTTTCAGGATTCTATGTGAACAATAGGCTTTTATCAATTTAATTACTGGGCATTTATTTTTGTTTTCACTAGAGCCAATTTTGGGCACCTCTAGCAAAGTAAGCAATTTCTCATTTTATTTTAGTCGACTAGACCCAATTTCTGGCACCTCTAGCGATTCTTTAATGTGATTAACTACTAGAGCTGGTTTCGGGAACCTCTAGCAAGAAAGTGCATTTACTACTAAAGCCAGTTTCTGGCACCTCTAGCAAGAAATTAACTTTTAATTTTCAATTTTAAATTTACCCAAATTTTAAGCAACCTAAGTTCACTAAGTTTCTTTCAATCAACAAGCCACAACCGTGCAAAAAAATCAATATCATAGTAAAATTCTAAGTTCTTTTCATGCAATCCTAAAATTAAAGGTTCTTTCAATTAAGTGCAGTGGCAAAAATTCATCATTGGATATTCAACAAGTCTTAAGCAATTAAATCCAATTAAAGGCATGGCAAGTAACATATGCAACCTATATGTGATTGCTAAAGATGAATGCAACTAAACATGAAACTAACTAGAAACCAACACCCCCCCAAACTCGAGAGAAGCATTGTCCTCAATACATGTAAAAGTGAAACAAAATTTAAAAGAAACTAAATGAAATAAGTTAGTCGGAGAGGTTGTCACCTCGAGTGATAAGTTTCCTTTGTGTCGTTTTCTTTATTCATTTTCCGATCGGTGGTTGAATGCTTGTGGCTGGTACCGAGTGAATAGCATTGCTTTGATTTGAACCATGTTTGCCGATGCAGGTTCACTTGCCTGGGCATCTGTAGTTGCCGAAGCCATTGTTGTTGCCTGGGCATCGCTAGTTTCTGTTGCCGTAGCAACTGTTGAGGTAGTTGTCAGGGCATCCTCTGTTACGGTTGTCGTGGCAAGTAACCGGCAGTGAATTTCCTTAGCATGGTGGTTGTGAGTCTTGTTGTGGAAAAAAAACAAAGAAAACCTAGAAACTAAAGATAATGAAGAAAAATAAAATATCTCCTAAAAATTCTAAAAATAAAAAAGTGAAAATAAAATAAAGTTCCAAAAAAATTAAAAACAAAAATTAATGATTCTTAGAAAGAGCATTTTCCATGCATCTTCTAATGTTACTGCATATCTGAGAAAACTTGAGGAGGGTCATTTCTGATACTTCTTATAGTCCATCCGCACCCTCCATCGAGTGATAATATTGCCCAAAAAGAGTTGGGCCAATGTGCTCGCAGCTACTCCCTTTTGCGTTACCATGGTGGATGTGTCTTTCTTCTGTGTTCCCTTGTAGTACATGCATGCCCTCCATCTTGCTACTATTCTTGAAGGCATGAATATATTATTAGGAAAAATTATATCAACATCCAACCATTTAATTACCTCAATCTCATCGTCCTCCATCATGGTTGGATGTAGCTTTCGTTGTCGTGGCAATTGCTGCTCAAGCTAATTGCCATGGCAATCAGTTGCCAAATTCACTGTAAGTCAAGGGAAGAACCAATTTTCTAAAAAGCTTTACGAATCCAAACACCTTTTTCTTTTGGCCTCTCAAACATCTCCATCAGTAGAGATTTCGATGGCTTCAAATCTACCAACATCGGTTCCTCAAGACATACCTGCAATGGACGAGGTGAGTTTTTAAAGAATTCAAAAGGTTCAACCATTTCCTGCTCATATTCCATTGGCAAAGTATTATCATCTCGTTGATCTTACATGTGGTTGTGCAATTGTCGTGGCAACTGTAGATGGGAGCAATCTACAGATTCTTGCTTCAACATCAACGTTGTAACCTTCTGGGCATCAGGTTCCTCAGAATTTGCTGTAGTATTGTTGTTCTCAGCTTCACTGAGTGTTGTCGCGGCATTGCTCTGTTTAGGCTCCTCAATCATTACCGAGGCAATTTGTTGCTCAAGCTCATCATGTGTTGGGCAGTAACTCTCATTGGCATCCTCTTGACTTGGAGGTTCTAGTTGTTCCCCACACATCAAGGACCTCTCTTCGCTTTGCTCCTTATCTTCTTGCCTTGGGACGTCAGTATCCCCAGGAATGGATTGTTGGTGCATGTTATCCAAGGCATATGTGGATCTCCTCAATTGATCTTCTGAATCCCCCAAGGTTGCATCCCACTGAGCTATCCTTGCGTCCATTTTCTTTGATAACTCTTGAATCTCTTCAATTGATCCGTCAAGTTTAGCCAAGGAACCTAGCAACGTTTCCTCTAAGGAATTGGAATGTTCTTGAAAAGTACTACATTGCCATGGCATATCTGTTGTCGTGACACTAGGCTGTTGATAAGGACTACATTGCCGAGGCATGTCTATTGCTGCAGCAAAATTGTTATGGTAAAAAAAATTGAGCTTTTTGATCATACCATGAACGATTTTGCAGCTGGTTCCATCTATGGTTCTCCATGTAGTCATATGCACCGAAAATGTGAGGGCAATTTTTAAACACATGATGTTCTCCACAACAAGTGCACAAGTTTTCCACGGTATATGCTTTTCTCGGTTGGTATAGGTAATCATCGAAGGGTGCAAGAAACTCTTGATTGGATTGATTCATATCTTCCAACATCAACTCTCGAATAGATCGGCTTTTATTTCCCGACATGTTGATGTCCCTTAACTTGTAGCGCACCTAAATTTTTTTGATAAAAAAACAAAAAGAAAAATTAGTAAAACTAATAAGAAAAATGCAATAAAAAACAACTAACACCAATTGCCAATCCCCGGCAACGACGCCAAAAACTTGTTCGCTTAATAAGTGCTACGCAATTGTGCAAGTATACACGTCGCAAGTAAAAAAGTGATATGATAAGTATCGAGTATCGTCTCCACAAGGATTGGTTTGGGCCACTTTGCTTAAGTTATTGCACTATGAAAATAAAAACACAATTGATAATAGAGGTTCTAATTAACGAGTAAACTAAGAGCAATAAACTAAAAGAATAGATGAAATCAAATAAGAGAGGGAATAGGCCAGGTTATCGTGAGTTGAGGAGTGATAGCCGATTGGATCGTCTTGGTAAAAGAGTGCAAGGGCAACTCAGTTGCCATGGCAACTTGCACAGTTGGGTTTCCTTGGCAACTAATTGACGGTTGCCTGGGCAACTGTTTGGGCGGCTGGACAGCAACTTCAAGGTTCGGCGAAGCATTCTTCAATGGTTTCTTCTTATCCCTAAGTCGAAACTCTAGTTATTTGTGCATGCCTTGATAATACATCCCTACGTGAATCAAAGGTGAACAACAACCAATCTTGCGATCCTCTTAGCTATTGAAATCCTTAACTTATCCCTAAGCCGGATTAATCTTCACCATCAATAGATTGAATAAAGACCATACTCATTCGTTTCTTGAATCTAACTCTCCTGATATTAGATAAATAGAGAAGTTACGAGATTCACTCCCAATTCACTCGCAAACAAGAATAAAAAACAAGAATGGGTAAACCTTGAATTGAATGTGCAAACTCTTATTACCTAAACAAAATCCAAATGTTTCTCACAACCACAAAACACAATAACCCCAACCAGTCAAGTTAGTTCATGGTTAGGTTCAAAAGATATACAAAAAATAATCCCCAAACCATGAATCTAATGGAAGCAAATAAGAAGAAGAAGAAATCGATCAGCCCCTTTGAATTCTCTCTCAATCAAACTCTCTCCAAGCTTCTCCCTTCTTGTCGAAATCTCTCCTCCATTTCATCTCTCTTTGACGGCTTGGTCCTTTAAATAGGAGAGTTAGATTCAAGAAACGAATGAGCATGGATTTCATACAATCAATCGATGGTGAAGACTAATCTGACTTAGGGATGAGTTGCGGATTTCAACGTCTAAAAAGAGCGTAGGATTGGTTACTGTCCACCCTTGGTTCACGCAGGGATGTATTATCAAGGCATGCACAATTAACAGTGTTTCGAGTTAGGGATAACGAGAAACCATTGAGGAACGCTTCGCCAAACTTTAAAGGTTATCGCCCAATTGCCCAGGCAATCGTTCCAATCTCAATTGTCCAAGCAATCGCAGAATTGCCCAGGCAATCCAAATGGATCCAATTAACGAAACAATTGAGCCATTCTAGCACTCAATTACCAAGACAATCCATTCAACTATCACCCCACAACTCATGATAACCCAGACTACTCTCTCTTATTTGACTACAATTCTCTTTACTTTAATTGCTCTTTTACTTTACTCGACAAAATCAATCCCTATTATCAATTGTGTTTTTATTTTTACAGTGCGAGAAGTTAGATTCCTAAAGTAGCACCAATCTCTGTGGAGACGATATCTAATCTATACTATTACTTGCGACGTGTACACTTGCACCGTTTGCGTTGCATTCAAAACACGCAACAAGTTTTTGGCGTCGTTGCCGGGGATTGGCAATAGCGACTTTGTTTTTAATTTCGTGCACTTTTATTTATTTTTATTTTTATTTTTGTTTTATTTTTGTTAATCGGTTTCAAGGGACTTACAATCTTGGTTTTGCATCTGTGTATGACCAGGGCAATACCAACATCACCAGAATTCCCTTTTGAACCAGAGATAGAACGAGTTCTTCATAGGAGAAGACGTGAGCAAAGAGCAGCTATGGCAGATCCTATTGTCCCATACTATAATCAAAATAATGTGGCAATAGGAGGAGGAGTTTTAGTTGAACAACAACCAGTTCGTGTCCGAAATAGAGCCATTCGAGATTATCTAAAGGAATATCTCAATGGTCTAAACCCAGGAGTTGTCACACCTGAAACTGAAGCCACCCACTTTGAATTAAAGCCAGTGATGTTCAATATGATCAAAACAATTGGAAATTTTGCGGTTCGGCAACTGAAGATGCCCGGCAACATCTCAAATCATTCCTATAGATTTGCAATTCATTCAAACTACAAGGAGTCCATGAGGATGTCCTAAGGCTAAAATTATTCCCCTATTCACTGAGGGATAGGGCAAAATCGTGGTTAAATAGTATTTCGTCCGGATCTATATGATCATGGACTGATTTATGTTGTGATTTCCTTGCTAGAATTAGTTCTACAAATATGATTGATAAACTACGTAACGACATTACTTCTTTTCGGCAAGCAGGTGATAAATCTATGTACGAGGCTTGGGAACGATACAGGGACCTTTTACATAAATGTCCCATGCACGGATTTCTAGTATGGACACAGGTGATGATGTTCTACAACTCGGTAAACACGCCAACAAGGATGATGCTAGATGCCTCGGCAAATGGCATACTTCTCAACAAGACACCTGAGGAAGCTATAGAGATTCTGAATCGGCTTACCAAGAATGATTATCAGTTCCCAACTACTAGAAAATGAGGAATCAGACGCCATGTCACGATCAATGAGCTTGATTCATCAAACTCAATTAATGCGCAATTGGCTACTTTAACCAATTTGGTTAAGAATATGCAGCAACCAAGCAGCATTCAGGAGATCAAGGTAGTAGATTCCTTTTGTGATTTATGTAACAGTAACCATGATTCTTCTGAAAGTCTGCAGAATCTAGCTTTTACGTTGGAAATTATAACCAAAACAATAATTTGACAACCAACACCTACAATCCCGTCTGGAGGAAGCATCCTAATTTCTCATGGAGCGTCCGAACAATACCCTCAATCAGAATGCACAAGCACCGGGAATCCAGTAGAACATGCCTCGACAATAGATGGTGCAACAACAATCGACACCATCTAGATCTTTGGAAAACTCTCTTAATGGTTTTATGTTAAAAACTGAATCTTACATGGTTGAGAATAGTAGCTTCATGAAAAAGACTAACACTTTTATTAACAGGACTAAGATGATACTGTAGAACCAGGAGGCAACCCTGAAATCATTAGATACTCAAGTTGGACAATTTGCCCAGAACTTGAATACTAGACCAATAGACGATTTACCCAGCGATACTGAGGTCGCGAAGGGGATAGGCCATGAGCAGTGTAAGGTAATTACCACTCGGATGGGACGAAAGCTTAATGATACACCTGCTCAGCCCATAGATCACCTAGCAGAATAGTCTTCTGCTAAAAAAGATGTAATTGGCACAGAAAACTCATCAAAAATTGGTGAATCAGAAATAGCCCAGGCAATTCCAGATGCCCAAGCAAGTTGCGATGAAAATCCCAAATCGAAGAAGAAGAAAGAGGAGATCCAAATTCCACCACCATTCCCCCAAAGGCTGAAATGGCAGAAACAAGATTACCAGTTCAAGAAGTTCCTTGATAACTTGAAGCAAGTCCACATCAAGTTGTCGTTGGTTGAAACAATAGAGCAAATGTCGAACTATGCTTAGTTCCTTAAAGACATTGTCTCTAAGCGAACAAGACTATGTGAGTTTGAAGCAGTAGCCGTGACGGAAGAATGTATGGCAATGTTGCACAATCGAATGCCACCTAAGCTAAAACATCCCGGTAATTTCACAATACCTTGTGCAATCAGAAATTACTATGTTGGGAAGGCCTTATGCGATCTTGGAGCAAGCATAAAGCTTATGCCGAAATTAGTCTTCCAACAATTGGGCATAGAGAAGGCGAGACCTACAATAGTTGTGCTGCAGCTCGCGGATAGATCTTACGTGCATCTAGAGGGAAAAATCGAAGATATACTGGTAATAGTTGATAAATTTATTTTTCCCACTGACTTTATTGTTTTGGATTGTGAAGCACATGAGTTCGCTCCTATTATCCTTGGAAGGCCGTTTCTAGGAACAGGAATGACCTTAATCGATGTTGAAAAGGGAGAACTCACTATGAGGGTGAACGATCAGCAAGTCAAGTTGAATGTTTTCCAAACTCTCAAGCATGCTGATGATCCAAATGAGTGTCAAGTCATCCAAGCTACCACCGAATTTAATTTTGGAATAGAGGAAGATTGCCTCGACAATTGTATTACCGAACATGAAGAAATCAAAGAGCAAGACGACAACGAGCAAGATAAAGCCAATTGGATAGCAAAATGTCCAGGTACGTACTTTGAATCACTGGATTACTTAGGTAAGGAAGGTAAAATCGAAAAACCCTATATTGAGCAATCTCCTATTCTTGAATTGAAAGCTTTTCCAGGACAATTGAAATATGCTTATTTGGGAACCAATAACACACTACCCGTAATTATTTCTTCTAAATTCTAGCCTGAACAGGAATAAAGATTGATCAACATGTTAATGCTCCATAAAAAGGCGATAGAAAAGGAATTAGCTCGGTGGTATGTATGCACAAAATCCTTTTGGTGGATGATCATAAACTGGCAATTGAGGCACAAAGGAGGCTTAACCCTGCTGTGAAGGAAGTCGTAAGAAAAGAAATCATCAAGTGGCTTGATGATGGCATCATATATCCTATCTCTGACAATACATGGGTGAGTCTGGTACAATGTGTACCGAAAAAGGGAGGTATAATAGTGGTAAGTAACGAAAGCAACAAAATCATTCCACCTAGGAATGTGACCGGTTAGAGGGTTTGTATGGATTACCGAAAATTGAATAAAGCTACTAAGAAATATCACTTCCCTTTACCTTTTATTGACCAATTGTTTGATCGTCTTGCAGGCAAATCCTTTTATTGTTTTCTTGATGGTTACTCAGGTTATAACCAAATTGCCATAGCACCGAATGATCAGGAAAAGACCACTTTTACATGCCCATATGGTACTTATGCATTTCAAAGGATGCCATTCAGATTATGCAATGCCTCAGCAACCTTTCAAAGATGCATGATGGCAATTTTCTCCGATATGGTGGACAATTTCCTGGAGATCTTCATGGAGGATTTTTTAGTATTTGGAGATAGCTTTGACAATTGCCTAGGCAATTTGGAGAAAGTTCTAACACGATGTGAAGAATCTAACCCAGTTTTAAATTGGGAGAAGTGTCATTTTATGGTAGGCGAAGGTATAGTGCTCGGCCACAAGATCTCATCAAAGGGAATTGAAGTCAACAGAGCTAAGGTGGAAGTGATTGAAAAATTGCCACCGCCAATTTCAGTCAAAGGAATCTGAAGTTTTCTCGATCATGCAGATTTTTAGAGAAGGTTCATTTATAATTTTTCTAAGATTTCTAAACCTTTATGTAATTTGCTTGAACAGGACAAAGCTTTTGACTTTGATGAATCATGTGCCACGGCATTTAAGGACCTGAAAAAGCAACTTGCCTCAGCACCCATTGTCGTTCCACCTGACTGGTCCCTCCCTTTTGAACTCATGTGTGACGCAAGTGATTTTGCAGTAGGTGTTGTTTTAGGCCAGCAAAAAGGTAACATCTTCCATGTAATATACTATGCTAGTAAAACCCTTAATGGTGCTCAATTAAATTACACCACAAAAGAAAAGAAATTACTAGTCGTAGTTTTTGCATTTGACAAGTTTCGTTCATATTTGATTGGTACTAGGGTAATTGTCCACACTGACCATTCAGCAATTAAATATTTGATTACTAAAAAAGATGCCAAACCTCGTTTAATTCGTTGGGTTTTACTTTTACAAGAGTTTGACATTGAAATTAAGGACAAAAAAGGAACGGAGAATCAAGTAGCTGATTACTTGTCAAGGCTGGAAGGAGGAAATACCGATAATAACCCCTTGGAGATCGACGATGCATTCCCAGATGACCAGTTATTAGTTACCTCAGCAACACCATGGTATGTCGATCTCGTTAATTTTTTGGTTATGGTATTATGCCGTATGACCTTACTCATCAAGGGAAGAAGCTGTTCCGACATAATACTAAGCATTATTATTAGGACGAGCCTCTTTTGTTTAAACAATGTGCAGATCAGGTTATAAGACAATGTGTTCCCGAAGAGGAGCAGCAAAATGTGCTCATGCAATGCCATTCTTCACCCTATGGAGGCCATTTTGGAGGAACATGAACCGCGGCCAAAGTCTTGCAATCCAGACTATATTGCCCAAGCTTTACAAAGATGCCCAAGAATTTTTCAAGCAATGTGATCGATGTGAACGAACGGGCAATATTTCTAGGCGACATTAGATGCCACTGCAGAATATCCTTGAAGTCGAGCTATTTGACGTGTTGGGTATTGATTTCATGGGGCCCTTCCCATCCTCATTCTGTAATTTCTACATTTTACTTACCATCGATTATGTATCTAAATGGGTTGAGGCAGCTGCAGTTCCCAAAAACGACTCCAAAATTGTTCAGAGATTTTTGCAGAAAAAACATATTCGCACGGTTTGGAATGCCAAGGGCAATTATTAGTGATGAAGGCAAGCATTTTGACAACAAACTCATTGCCAAGATGTTGCAACGTTTTGGAGTGACACACAAAATTGCCACGGTATATAACCCACGGACGAACGGACAAGCAGAAATTTTCAATCGGGAATTGAAGAGTATCCTTGAGAAGGTTGTCAATCCCTCTCGAAAGGATTGGCCCTTTCGACTGGATGATGCACTTTGGGCTTATCGCACAGCATTCAAAACACCATTAGGCATGTCCCCCTTTAGACTTGTCTACGGTAAGACTTGCCATCTACTAGTGGAAATTGAGCACAAAGCATACTGGGCAATCAAAACTATGAACATGAATTGGGAGAGTGCCGGACCAAAACGCCTAATGGACCTTAATGTAATAGAGGAGTTTCGCGCCTTAGCTTATGACAATGCAAGAATCTTCAAGGAGAAAACTAAGCGTTTGCATGATAAGAAACTATTGTCGCGGCAATTTTTGCCCAGGCAATTGGTATTACTCTTTAATTCTCGGTTAAAGCTCTTTCCAAGAAAACTAAGATCGAGATGGTCTAGGCCATTTAAAGTAGTCAAACCTTTCTCCCATGGTGCTGTAATAATCAAGTCCACCATTGACGGACATGAATTCAAAGTTAACAGACAAAGATTAAAGCACTATGCCGGTACCCATGTTGAGCGCGACAAAGAATTGGTTACTTTAGGAGATGCATAACCATGCTCTCCTCTAGTATTTGTATTTATTTTTAGTTTATTTTTCAGTTTTTCTTTTAATTTTGGTCAATTTTTTATTTTATTTTATTATTTTACTTTTATTATTATTTTCGATTTTAGGATAGGATTTTCTTAATTTTAGTTTAATTTCTATTCTTAGTTTTCTTTAGGATATTTATCTTTATAGCTTTATCTTTATCTATATTTAATTATTTTTATTTTTATTCTTTAATTAATACTTATCTTTTTATTTGTGTTTGAATTTTAGGAAAAGAGTTCAAGATCAAGAGGAGTTTGATTGAAGATTGAGTTGGACACAATATGGGCCAAACTTAAAAAGTTTAAATCCATGTTCTACTTAAAGTTTGCCCTAATTTTTTCTCATAAACAACACCCTAGCCGCATAACCCCCTTCCCCAAATAATCTTGCCGCATACCCTTCCCCACTCTCTACTTCTCTACTTTCTTTTCTAAATTCTTGAACTCCCACAAGTTCTCTTTGTTCTCTTTATTTTCTTTAGTTTTTGTTTCCAACCACAAACACAAAGATCATCCATGGCCAAGAACACCAAAACCATTCCTCACCCAAGTTCATCCGACGAACCATCATTCCTCTGATTTGCAACACAAACCATTGAGGAAAGATATCTTGCCAAGTTTGCAAATCCCAAGGTATGGGAGGAGCAAGGATTTGCCTACACTGTTTCCCAAAAGAATCTCGGCCTCGAGGAGTTCGTCTTCAAAGTTATCGAATACCACAAGTGGCAAATCCTTTGACATCAATTGAAGCCCGACAATGTATCATGGGTAAGAGAATTTTATGCTCATTCTCCTAACCCAAACAATCCCTATGTCTATGTTCGTAGCAGGGCTATCCTTATTGATGCCTACACCATCAACACTTTTTACGGGATATACATTGAGAAAGATGAACATAAAGCTTTTTTAGATAACATCACGGCCGAAGAAGTCGAAAAGGTGTTCAAAGACCTTACAATTGAAGGTGCTGAATAGAACCAATGAGCCTTAAAAGGGACGGTAAATCGCCTTATGTTAAAACTCGAGGCTAAACTGTGGAATAAGTTTGTTAAAACTTGCTTAATGCCCACCACACATAATACCACAGTTTCATATTCTCGTCTTTTGTTGATTCATTCTATTTTGAACAAGAGAATTATTAATATTGGACAAATTATATATGATGAGATATTTTCTTGTAGTCAAAAGGATGTAGGTTCTCTTTTCTTTCCGAGCTTAATATCTCAACTATGCGAGAAAGAGAAAGTGTCAAGTGATACAACGGAAGAGAAATTGCCCTCTAAAATCGGTTAGAACCGAGCTCAATACTTGAAGATTATGGGTGAGGGACAACAAAAGAACAAGAAGTGTCAAAATAAACCTCAACACTAAAAATTGCCTAGGCAACCAAAATTGCCTCGACAATTCTAGATGCCTCGGCAATCCTTGGTGCCTCGACAAAATCGACAGAACATGCCTCGGCAATTCCTGATGCCTTGGCAATTCCAGATGCCCAGACAAGTGCATCCGTAGTGACAGGCCTGGATCGAATAGTAGAGATGCTATGCCCACTATCCCACCAATTTGAACGAATGGAGGCTCAACAATAACAATTCATGCGCTACATAAGCGACCATAATGTAGCCATAACACGAGTGATCCTTGAGAAGTATCCTGACAACACCGTGCCTTTCCCGGTGTTCCCTGCCAACCTACTTGCCCCAGCAACTGAGGATGCCACGGAAACTTCTGCACACAATAAAGAGTCGAACAAGAACATACTTGAGCCAATAAAGTCACCACCGTTTGAGCCATCAGAATTGAAGCGCAAAGCTTCTATCATTGAAGAGATCGAAAAAGAAGATGAACATGGCGATAAGGTTTCAGAAGTGAAGGCTCAATCCGCCACACGCACTCAACCACCGCGAACTGGAAAAAGAATCAAGCATACGGCCCGAAAGAAACTCATCATCCAAGGTGACGACCTTTTCGACTAATTCATTTGCATTTTAATTTTAATTTTTTTATGATCTAGCATCCATTGGGGACAATGCTTCTTTTGAGTTTGGGGGTGTTGCTTCTAGATAGTTTCATGTTTAGTTGCATTCATTTTAGTAATCGCATATAGGTTGCATATGTTACTTGCCATGCCTTTGATTGGATTTAATTGCTTAAGACTTGTTGAATATCCAATAATGAATTTTTTCCACTGCACTTAAAGAACCTTTAATTTTAGGATTTGCATGGAAAGAACTTAGAATTTCACTATGATACTGAATATTATTGACACGATTGTGCCTCGCTGATTGAAAGAAACTTAGTGAACTTAGGTTGCTTAAACTATTCGGTAAATTAAAAATTAAAATTTTCTTGCTAGAGGTGCCTGAAACTAGCTCTAGTAAAAGAATCACTATAGGTGCCCGAAATTGGCTCTAGTAGAAAATTGAAACAAGAAATTGCATGCTTTGCTAGAGGTGCCCGGCATTGGCTCTAGTAAGCTTAGAATTAAATGCCCTTGTAATTAAACTACTAAAAACCTATTGTTCACATATAATCTTGAAAATCAACTTGTACACAACCACAGACACACATTACTACGAGCATTATAGTTTGGTTCCGGGTAATTTTTGTACTATTCGAAAAATTCAAAAGGTGATCATACTTTGTGCCACGGTTCTGAGGTTTGAAGTCAAGTTTGAAGCATGTTTTTGCTGATTAAAGTCTTGGCATGTAATTGTTAGTTTTACATTTCTTGAGGACAAGCAATAGTTTGAGTTTGGGGGTGTGTTAAGTGTGAAAAAGTACTATATTTCTACCCTTTTTACTCTTAATTATTGTTAGACTTAGGCTCATTTTAGTTGCATTATTAGTCATTCATGCATAATTTTACAATTTCTTTTGCCGTTAAGCCTGATTACCCAATTTGGTTGATTTTGTGGAAAAAGATACTACTTTGATGTGCTTTTGTATGCAGTAACTAATTGCCCAAGCAATTGGGAAATTGCTAAGGCAATTGAGGATAAGATGACATGCCAGCCGAATGTGATGACTGGATAAATCCAAGGTGTTCGAGATAAAGTACGAAGAACAAGGATAAATCCTAGAAGAGTTGGAGTTCTAAGAAGAGATTAAAAGGAGATTAAATTCCAAGAGTTTTATGAGGAGTTTTTGGAGGAATAAAAATATAATAATATAAGAGATTTATTTCTTTTATGTTATTCAATTCCAACTTAACTTCCTCCTCAAAGAAGGATTTCAACCTAGCTATCTCCTATATAAGATCAAGCTGCCAACTTGGAAATGTGTCAAATTTTAGAGAAAAAAAATATAGGGTTGTAGACATCTTCTTTTCTTGTGTTTCTTTTGCACCAAGCCATGAACTAAATTTAATTGGCTTTGGTTATTGTGTTTTTGTGGTTGTGGGAACGATTGGATTTGTTTAGGTTTTGAGTTTGCAATTTCAATTCAAAGTTTGTTCACTCTTGGTTCTTAATTTTGATTGCGAGTGAATTGGGAGAGGATCTCGTGAATTCATCCATTTATCTAATATCAGGAGAGTTAGATTCAAGAAACGAATGAGCATGGTTTTCATACAATCAATCGATGGTGAAGACTAATCCGACTTAGGGATAAATTACGGACTTCAACGGCTAAAAAGAGCGCAAGATTGATTACTGTCCATCCTTGGTTCACGCAGGGATGTATTATCAAGGCATATACAAATAAGAGTGTTTTGAGTTAGGGATAACGAGAAACTATTGAAGAACGCTTCGCCGAACTTTGAAGGTTATCACCCAATTGCCCAGGTAATCGTTCCAATCTCAATTGTCCAAGCAATCGCAGAATTTCCCAGGCAATCCGACTGGATCCAATTGGCAAAACAATTGAGCCATTCTAGCACTCAATTACCAAGACAATCCATTCAACTATCACCCACAACTCACGATAACCCGGCCTACTCTCTCTTATTTGACTACAATTCTCTTTACTTTAATTGCTCTTTTACTTTACTCAACAAAATCAATCCCTATTATCAATTGTGTTTTTATTTTTACAGTGCGAGAAGTTAGATTCCCGAAGTAGCACCAATCCATGTGGAGACGATATCTAATCTATACTATTACTTGCGACGTGTACACTTGCACCATCTGTTTTGCATTCAAAACACGCAACAGTAACATTCTAACATAGGCACATATTAGGAATAAATTTCCTGAAAATACTTTCTTTGATGAATCGATACTAATTCCATTACTCAACATCAATGTTGATCATAATACTTCAAAATAATATTTCAAACCCCTTTACTATTCATATCCATCACTAATCATAAGACATTTTCAAATCTCATAATTTAACCATAAAATGAATTCTTTTAGAATTCATCTCAATATTTCCAAATTATTCAAAATGGTCATTTGCCATTGAACTTCAAATTCAATCCCTTAATTACAAAATCAAGTATTCCAACAATACATTAAAGCTTCACACATTAACTTCTAATCAATTTCCATTTCAATCTCATATTTCCCTTAATATGCTATTTGGTCCTTAACACTTTGCAAACTTCCAAATTGATCCAAATAACATTCTAAACCTTTTAGAACTATTCTTGCATCATTTCTAGCCTTAGGGAAATTTTTTCATAATTTTCCCTAATTATTCCCCTAAAATCCGAATATGAATGGTCAATTTTCTCAAATTTTCCAACTTGATTCAAGCATGAATTTAACTTTTAAACATCATTTCCAAGCTTCTACAATCATTTCCATATCAAACTCAATCCAAATTCAATTTCATATCAAAACCCTAACTTTAACCAAATTAGAATTTAACCATTTCTAAGTGATTCCAATCATCATACAAACTTGAACATGATTCTACAACATCAACTCCATCAAAATCAAACATCCCCTTCATCCATCCTATTCTCAAATTTTGACTTAAAAGCATGGAAAATATTCAAAACTTATGCCAAATGATAGAGAATTTCAAGGAGGTCAATTCTATGTTTCATGCTTTCATTCAAATTCAAACTAAATTAGCTTGAAAAATCAAAAGAAAAATTTTCTCTTACCTTGGAGAGGGTTTCAAACAAGTAGAGAAAGATGAAGAAATTTCTTGACTTTTCACTTGTTTACAAATTAAGCCATTTGTCATCTATTATAAAAAATCTAAATAAAATCTCTTTTATAGCAAAATGACCATTTTGCCCTTTTCATCCAATGTCCCACATCTTGCCACATGTCAATCTACTCATCCAAGGGTCAAAAATAAACTATTAAGTTAGTGATTACCAACTTTACCCTTGAAATTTTCCAAAATTACCATCTTGCATTTTTCATCCAATGGCTCATATTTAACATGGAAAACTTACTTTAATCCAATGGTCCATGTTAAATCCTATCATTTTAAGACATGGAAATGACATTTTTAACCTTGCCTTATCCTCCTTCAAAATATCTTAAATGTTCGATTCGATTCGATCATCTGAATATTTTTCTAAACTTTATCACTTTATAGCCAATAATACAAAATCCGTACAAAAAATCTGGGTAACACGAAAACATCATTCTCGGGAGTAAACTATTCATTTACGGGACTAAAATACATAACTTTCAAAAAATTACAATTTAGTCCCTAAACTTTTCCTAAGTTTATACTTTAGCCACCAAACTTTTATTTTATTCATTTTGGTCACTAATCAGAATTTTGAGATATTACATATTATATAGCAGCAAATTTTTGAGCTTATAAGATTGTACATTTATTAGGAAACATATGTTGCCCAAGTGGGAGATTGTTGGATTAAAATCCGATTGTGGGCACATATGTATAATGTATGATGTTATTATAAAGTATAACATAAAATTAAGTGACCAATTATACTAGGCGTGTCATGGGTATTAAAATGTCATGGAAATAAAAGTGTAGATACCATAAGATGTATTTATAATTCAATGAGGGGCAGAGTTATAAACACTTAATAGTTGATTTAATAATCAACTATATAAATAGGTAGTGATCCCCAAGAAATAGGTTAACTTGTATTACTCTTGTTCCCGTCAAAAAGTTTTTATGACAATGGCTAACCTATCTTCTTGGAAGATCGTAACCACCTTTTAGGCGATCTCTATTAAAGGATTCAAGGTTTTTAGTCCATCAATGAATTCAGGTACGCTTCCGCATTCAGTTTATTCAGATTATTGTTCTTGATGATTTGACATGATAGATCATACTCCCTCCGTCCCTTTTATTTTTTCCATTGTTGACTTTTCACACAATTTTAGGAAGAACAAGTTTGTGTAAGAATGTGTAAGAAATATGATGTAAAATAATTGAAACGGCAATTATATCCTTGAAAAGTTGAATTTTGTTTTGTTGGAAAACTAAAAAAAGGGTATAAAGGGAAATGTACCTTACAAAAGTTGTTGATTTTTTCAATGAGACATTTTAAGTGAGACAATTTCAAAATACAAAAAGGACATATTGAGTGGGACAGAGGGAGTATTTATTAGATTTCATATTAATTTATGATTTGGGTCTAACATCAACAACTTAGGAAATGGTTTTATCATCGCACGTGTAGATATGATTCGGCGAAAACAAGTCAATAGTCACAATCCATGTTTAAAACACACAAAGAATTATGAAAAAGTAGGAACCATGTGATATTGACAATCTTTTACATTATTTCTAACTTTTCAACGAAATTGGCTGAAAATCTATTTAGGAATTTTAAACCCATTTTAGGATACAAACAATTTTGTCTCATGAGTCCACATAGGGGTGATAACGACAGTCTCGGCTCGGAAACAATGTTATTGGGCTCGACTCGGTGAGCTCGAAATTTTAGGCTCGAGCTCGGCTCGAAAATAATACTATTGGGCTTGACTCGAGCTCATCAGGCTCGGCTCGGCTCGACTCGAATGGATAATTTTGCTATAATTATTTTATAAAAGATAGGGCCTCGTTAAAAAACCCTTTCATAACCAACACTGAAACGAAATTCAATATCGAGGAAGGGGAAAAGAGTGCCCAATTTATTTTAGTTAATTTATTTTTAGTGTATTTTTCCGAATATATTTTATTGCTTTTCTTTTGCTAAAGAGATTAATTTTAGTGTATATGTAGCTCATATATATTATATAATTATTCCGAGCCTGTTTACGAACTTTTCGAGCCGAGCTTGGGTCTGCTCGTCTCGGCCTGTTAAGGTCTCGAGCCGAACCCGAGTCGTGCTCACTCGAGCCGAGCTTTGACCGAGCCGAGCCCGAATAGCTCACGAGCCGGTTAGGCTCATTATCACCCCTAAGTCCACTCCGTCCAACAACATTTATTTTGACAAATCATGCTTCTTTAATTTGGCTAAAATGAAAAAAAAAATCTGTGTTTTAGTATTTATATATGTGGTTGTCTAACTTTATTATAATATTTATATAAATACAGTGACAAACACAAAATTTTATATTAAGATACAAAATTTTATATTTAAAAATATTATAGGAAAATTTAAAATTGTCAGAGGTCTTAAACTAGATCATTAATATAAAATATATTTTTAATATATATATTTGGGGATTTAAAATTTATAGGAATGCAACTGCCTCTAACACCCTTTCGGTTCATCCCTATATAAATATGTCATTTAAGTTTTAATTTACAGTCAACTAAATCGTAAATTTGTTTTTATGCTTAAATAAATTTATAACAAAAACCATTTTAAAGTATAAAAAATTTAAGCAATATTAAAAGTATAATCTTTTAAACAATAATTTATAAGCCGAACCTAAAGTCACACACATATGTCTATATTCTAAGTTATAATAATTTTATAAAAATGTGACGTAAATGATGATGAAAAGTCAACATTCATAGAGAAATTATATTATGAGTTATTTCCGATATGTTATTCATGAGATCAACCAATAAAAACCACTCATCTCATTATTTTTTTCATGTCATATTTTTACCAAGTGAATCTTCACTCATATTTACTGTAAATTAATTTTAAAAACAGTTTTTACCAAGTGAAGATTCACTTGGTAAAAATATGATATGAAAAAAATAATGAAATGAGTGATTTTTATTGGTTAGTCCCATAAATGACGTGGCGGGAATGACCCATGATATAATTTCTCACATTCATGATATACATGAAAAAATGGAAACACGTCAGCATTGACAAAAGATTATTCAAAGAACTAAACCTAATTGTACACGTGTTTCTTTAAGAAATTAAAATGAAGCAAAAAAATGAATGAACCATGGTAAAACACCATAAGCAAGGCTTTGTAATTACAAAACATACACATTCCTAATCCCATGATTTTGTAATAAAATCAATTCATTATTTCAACAATAAACCTCATACTTGATGAATGTTTAAGAAAATACTTATTCTTCCCCTTGAAACCGAGCAACTTTGACCAAAACCCTTTCTTCTCCTTCTTCCTTCCATTACCAAACTCTTCATCACCGGAATTTCTAGCCACGAAAGCAAGGGATTTACTTTTCTTAAAACCATTTGAACCGGCAGCCGCACTTAGCCTGAAGGAGGAGGAAGGCCTAGGGTTATGCTCAGCCGGAGAGAAAGGCAGTGAAGGAACGACTCTGAAATCAGATTCTCTGTATGAGTAAAGATGAGATAATTTTTCCCTTAGACATGATGGGCAAACCCCTTGTTTTCCTTGGTGATCTGGGTGCTTCCTGCATCCATGCCTTGATTCAGAGAACCCCATAAGATAATACTAATCGATCTTCTTCTTCTTCTTTATGACCGTTGATGTCTTTTGCTTTATGTATATAAATATATATATATAATAGACAACTTGGAGGGAAAGCAATTTCTATGCAACGAACAAGTTTCTTGCCCAGGCAGTGACGTTGGTTTTTCTCTCCCACACGTGCATTGGGAATGGAAAATAGAAGAAAAACATGTAGGAGTTGACTTTGAATAGATGCATTTTTTATATATTTCAATGAAATTTTTTGTTTCTTGTAATCTTGTATATAAAAAATATAGTTAGGTTTTGTTTATTGTAAATATGGAAGGGCGTAAGATCTTACGTAAGTTTGAAGCCCATGTGAACAGACGCGGATGTAGGTTGTGTGACCTGACCACCATAAAAATTTAAATTTTTTTATTGGTTATTTATTTTATTTGAGTGTTTTTATTTTAAAAATTTAAATTTTTTTACCGGTTATTTTTTTTTTGCTTGGCAAAATAATTTTTTATTAATTTATCAAAAGACTAACATTCGAATTGTATGCCTCATTAAAAAAATTTATAATTTTAAGTGGAGAAAAAGAATACAACACAATCAAGTAATATACGAGATAAAAACCAACAACCTCAAACCCAAAAAACAACATGCAAACAAACTAAAACATTACACTAAATCTGCACCACAAAACCAGGCATCATGAAGTGATTTAAATCCCCTATTCTTTTGCCGGTTATCTATTTTACCAAGTGTGTCCACCCTAAAATTTTATTGTGCCCACCCTGTAAATCTGAATTTCCTTTATGGGTTATCTGTTTTACTGAGCGTGCCCATCATAAAATTTTATTTGTACTAATTTACATATAAAAATTTTTAGGTTGTTAATACTTAATATATGAGTGTCCACCCTAAAAAAAATTTATGGATTCGCCACTTGTAGTGATTAATCTTATGTTAAATAATAATAATAAGATAACGTCACCAATGTTTTCGTATTTTGTTGAATCTTTTATTGTGGTGCCTATATTTTCTAAATTTTCAATGTACCATATGTATTTTACTTTTGTCATCTAAAATAACACTGAAGCTAACGCTGTTTGTTGATGACATGATGGAGATACGTGACATCCTTCTATGTTGTAACATATACTTTTTCCCCAGCAATATCACTTAAATTTAAGGAATTTGTCCCTTTCTTTTCAAGGAAAAAAATTAGAACATAATTATTTCGTTCTTTAGTTATTTTCTCTCATTTTCTTGCTCAAGTGTTCTTCCCTCTAAAACACTTTAGAATTATCAATCTGTCCCAAATTATCAAACTTTTTTTATAAAACTATCAATCTTTTTTATTAAAAACGATGTAGATTAAAGCATCATCAGTTCATTTATCATTAAATTACATTCTTTAAAGAAATTAAAGAAGGTAAATTGAAAAAAAATATTAATTCAATAAAGCTTGGACTAAGTGCCCAATATTCCACTAATTTATCCGCCTGTCCTGTTGATGCAACAAGATACAACATTGCAAATCAAATCAAACCTCAACATTCTCCCCAAAAAACACAATTGAAGCAACGAAATCGAACAAAAACAATAGAACAACAAACAACAAATCACATTGACAACTCCACTGAAGCATTCAAAGCAAAATTACTAAAATAAAATGTCATATAATTGAAAGGAACCAAACTACTTCTAGAAGTTACAAGAAAATATCCAAATTAGGGTAAACTACACCGAATACCAATGAAGTTTAGGCGATGTATCATTTATACGACTGGACTCTCAATTTGTTCAATTATAACACTGAACTTTCATTTTTGTTTCAACTATACCATTGGGTTGTTGATTCAATAAAACGACGAATTGACATGGACGATGCTTGCCGACGTGGATGTTGAATCAAAACTACGTCGTTTTGGTGTGCCTATTTTGATGCCCAAAATGACATCATTTTAGGAACTCAACTTGAGATGTGTATCGATTTTGTCACTAAACTTTAAAACGATTCTATTTCGGCCACCGCTGTCAGCCAATCACCACCCATCACAGGTTGTCATTCACGATAAGATGAGTACCAAAACATTATCATTTCACTCATCTTCCTTCTCTTCGAGTTTGTTTTCCATGAAACTCACTCAAAATCGACAAAAATCTACCAAAAGTCCAACGTGCTAATACTCTAATATCCTCCGAAGGCCGCCTGATGAGGTTAGTTATGAGCTATGTTGTTTGTCTTCTAAAAATACTGCTTCTCAGCATTTGGATTCTTGAACAAATACCCCAAAGCCCTCAAATCGAAGAAATCCGCAAACCCTAAAAATTGGTGAATTTTTTTGTTTAATTTCATCGATTTTGAGTGAGTTTCATGGAAAACTAATCGAGGAAAAGATTGAGGAGTGAAATGCGAGACACCAATCTTACTGCGAATGATTATCTGATACGAGCGACGATTGACCGTCAGCGATGACCGAAATGTTCAGTGGCTAAAATATAACTGTTTTAAAATTTAGTGGTAAAATTAATACAACTCTAAAATTTAGTGCCTAAAACGATGGCATTTTGAGCATCAATAGTCACGTCCAAACGACGTCATTTTGTCCATATCATTTGTATTTTACGGTCCAATAGTATAATTAAAGCAAAATGAAAGGTGAATGCGATAGTTAAACAAATAAAAAAGATTAGTGATATAAACAATACAACACGCAATTTATCAAAAAAAATTATCACGGTTGAGAGATTTGTTGCTCACACGTTCAAATGGAGTCCTCTACATTCGTATCATATGTTCTGCATTCGTCACATTGCATGCCAATCTATAAAACTTGTCATTTCCATGGGTATGCATTGGATCATTTAGTATCTCTAATTCAACAAGGTATGAGACATACAGACCCCAGTGCCATTGTATGCTTTGCAAATTTTGAGAGTTCATGGGGACTGGCAGGGGCCTAGTCCTACAGTTCATTTTTTTAAGTTAGTCCTGTAAAATTTTAAATTACAATTTATTTTACTTATTTTAGTATCATAAAATTATTTTTATCTTAACGGTAAAGTGTAAAAAAGAAATTAAATGTGTTTTACAAACTTCTCGAACGTGAGGGGCAGGAGCCCCTCCTGAGACCCATATGAGTCCGTCCCTGACTACACCAATACACGGGAACCTACATGTGGTAGACAACGCGGAAGACGTGCTGGTCGGAACATGTACCATTTGACTCCGGTGTTAGAAAATGTTGCTCATCATTCTGAATACAATGGCACTGAAGAATGGAATTGGCAGATAGAATATAACTACTTAAGTCGTCCATGTCCTACTGCAATCTGTTGCAGATTCCTTCATTAGGCTTTTGTTATTGTAGATCATGGTTGATTATTTTTCACATTATTGGTTGTTTGAATCCTATCTTTACTGCAGCAAATTGAAGAGGCATTTTTTTGGATAAGAAAATTAGAGATCAAACTTGAGAATGGAATTGGCAGTGGCAGAAAGAACTACTTATTTATAGGTATGTGGAGATTGTTTTGGTTGAAGCATGTTTTTATGATAATTTTTAGTGCATAAAACTTGTTTACTAACAGATTTTTCTATTGTCCGCTTTCTTTGGTGAGATTTTTTTTTTTTTGTCGAATGCTTACATCTTATCATCAGAAATGATTTTGAGCAAGTACAACAGGAACAGCCGTACAGACTAGTGATAAAAAACACAGAAAAAGTAAAAGAATATTGCACTCCATGAATTTTGAATATTATTAGACTTATTTTTATTTAAAAATCAGTCTATTATATGCACAATAAATATTTTTTAAAAAAATTAAAAATATTATTTTAATAAATTGTAAATAACTCTTTAAATTTTTAAACCAAAATTACTTATCACTTATATATAAAATTTTGGGAAAAGAGAATGCAAACGCATAGTGCAATTACAAGATTGCTCCTAAAGGCCAAAAGCTAAGAGCTATATGCATCTCTATTCTTCTAGAGCATATCTTAGAAAGATACACTATAATTTTTTATATTTTAATATAAAAATAAACCCTAATGACATTACTAATAAAAAATTATTTATTTTCTCATTTATAGAGCAAAATCGATAAAATATATATCCGCCAAACACTATCATCATCTTCGTTTTTCATAATCCGTCTTCTATTTGAGCCACAAATTATTAATTAATTCTTGGGACATTTATAGTGGATATATAACAAGCGAGGTCAAGGATGAGGCAAATGTTTTGATGAATCTAATAGGTGATTTCGATAAAAATAATAATATTCATTTTAAAAAATTTAAACTCAAATCATTTTATTTATTAAGTGTATACACTATCAAAAAAATAAGAATATATACTTTTAAATTATTAAAAAAATATATCTCAATTGATGATGATAAATATCGGGGCCCATTTATAGTGGTTATCTTATGTAACTGATTTTAAATGAATGATGTAGAGGGTACTTGAGTTTTGATATGATGCCCATTTTGGTCACATGGATGCAACTTGTAGTCTTGTACAATGGACCTTTTTTGCTTAGATGCTTTCAATCTTTCTTTTCTTTTGCTATTTCCTTTCATTTCTATGTTTAATGTTTCGATCCTTTTATGGTCAAGATATTTTCAGGTTGAATTGTTCAAATTACTTCTTGTACTACTAAATAGATTAATTTAATCCCTTTAATATAAAGACTAGTTCAGATTAATCTTTCTGCAGTTAAATGGATTAATTTAATACTTACACTAGTTAAAATAATCAAATGAGATTATTGTTTTTTAACAGATCTAACATTTAATGTTTGAAATTTTCATTAAAATTATTTTTTTCATTTACATTTCAACTCCAAACAAAAGATTTCATTTATAGAACTATAAAATTTAAAAAATTTTAGGGAGTTGATGGTAACTTAATATTTCCTCAATCCAACCCTTTGTGTGTATACATACCCAGGGGCCAACGGTGGTAAGGGCCTGAGGGGCTCTGCCCCCCCCCCCCCAAAATTTTTTTTTGAACATTCTACATTTGGCCCCTCAAGTTTTTGAAAAATATTAATTTGGCCCCTCAAAAATTAATTTTTTTTAATTTGGCCCCCTAAAAATTTTTAAAATTCTCAATAATTTTTTATTTCTTTAAATATTTTTAATTAAGTTCCTTTTAAATTTTAAAAATTTTCATTAATTCTCAAAATTTTTAAAAATTTTAGTTTACGCTTCTAAAACTTTCAAAAAATTTAAATTAGCCCCCTCAACTTGTTATACCAAAATTCGCTCCTGTATATACCCTTGATGAGCCTAGCTATATATGCACGGATAGTTCATAAATAATAATGTACTTGGATAAGGGATGAACACGGGTCAGATATGATTTTTGGTCTACTTAAACTCAATTAAAAAATATAAAAGTTTCACTCGAACCCAACTCTGACCTGACATGTGATAAAGTTTAACCCAAACCGAATTTTAGTATTAAACCTGCCCCGCACCAAACCCAAAACAAAAAAAAAATATTTTTTTGTTTTTAGTAAAAATAAAGGGGATAATAGAATATATATATATATATTATATAAATTGGGCTATTTATAATAATTATCCTTATTTTCTTTACCTTTTTATTCAATAAAATTAAGGATGTAACTGAAAAAATATACAAGGTTAGGTGCATTATAATAATTACCCCTAAAATAAAAGAAAATTTATATAAATATCTCGTGCCGGGTCGGGTAGGGTATTTTTCACCATTAACTCGAACCTGACCCGAAATTTAGTATTTTTCACCTAGGGATGGCAAACGAGGTGGGCGAGTGTAGATACCCCTCCCTCATACACATACCTACCTAAAATTTTTCATATCCACAACCGACCCACCACCCACAGCGGGTGCAATTCCACACCCTCTTACGCAAGTACATTCCCAAATCCACCCCCGCACCCATTGCCCAGCTAGGTACCCACCACCCAATTTCTAACTGCTTGTATTGCCTCAAATAAACCCACTTATAGCTCGAAACTTCATTATGTTTGCTCCAAAAGAACTAGACTAAAATGTCTTTCTAAACATATAAGGTGGTACTTCTAATTTGACTTGTACAATTTATGATGAAATTTTAAAGTCATCGTCGAACTTGTATTAGGAGCAGTTTGTTTCTCTATTTTTCTGACCTCCAATCACTTAAAAATTCGTATATTTTAAAATACAAATCAAAATCAAACTTCGTTTGTTCTAAATGAAACTAGACTTGCTCATAGTTACAACGATGTATGGATAATTGTTCCTAATTATTTATATAGGTATTTAGTGATTTTTTGAACTCACTGCATTATGCATTAAATCCTAGAAAAATTTCATAAACTTTATTTTTTACTCCATTAATCGTTCCAAATTTATTCTAAATGCTTACAAACATATTTCATATGAATGATAATTTACATATTTATCCATCAAACAATACACATACATGAATCACATACCAGCTAGAGAAAAATTATATGATGTGAGTTAGAGGTTAGTGTCTATCACCCCACACCACCTAATATATATATATATATATATATATATATATATAAATAAAATTATATTTTATTTTCATTAAAATGATTTTATTCATATGGTGGATAGTCACCTACCCACCACCTACAGGGGTTACGACTTTTGACATCCACACCCGCCCACTAACCACCAAACTCATACACATACCCACCCTAATTGGGGCGATGCAGTGCAAAATCTATAAAATTACACCCATCTATCATTCCTATTTTCACTAGACCCAACCCGACACTATCCATCTGAACTTAACTTTTTTTTAAAAAAAACACCAACCCTATTAAATCAGATAAGATCAAAACTCATAAGTACAGGTAAAATGCCAATCCCTAATTTGGATTTATGCAATGAAAGTTATAGAAAAATAAAGAAGTAATTACTAAAATGAAAGAAGAAGAATAAAAGCAAAAGCAAAAGAATAAAACCTTTGGCGCTTTCATTAATTATATTGTTTGCATGAACAAAGTAGAACATACTGTCACGGGCCGCAAGCCAAGGTCCGATTCATTGGCACCACAGGGTGTACACCATGGTTCCCAAGAGGTTCTAATGGAGATTTTGGGCCCAAAGAGACCACCAGACTTAGCCTGATCCGTGGGAGATTCTAGAAGGCTTATCCATCCACTTTGACCTATGTAAACTTGCCTTGTATACATAGGATTTGTTACCATAGATAGAAGGGAATATTTCTAAAATTGTACCATTATGGTTGGTGGGCTTCGATCATGGTCGTCGATGTAAATTTGTATAGACCATCAGATTAGGGGGAACTCAACTATAAATAGAGGTATTCCCCTCTTCATTTGATGTATCCAAGTTTCCAAGGAATAAAGGTATTTATTCTAAATCCTCTGAGTGTTCTTATCGTTCTTTCTTTGTTCTTGAGCGTTCTTTCGAAGTTCTTCTTCGCTCATCTCGTTTGATCTGATTTCGCGTAGAACACTTTGTGTTTATCAGTGTTTGGGAAGTTTGATCTTTTGAGAGGGTTGAAAAGGCTTACTTAGGCGTTTATCTTGAGTCACATCGTCTAAGGCCATACGGTGGGCTGGTTGGAAGTCTAGCCACGTGATAATTGGTATCAGAGCCTTGCTCGAGTGACGTGATCTAGTTCGAGGCATGAAGCATCGAGTTGAGATGAGACCAAAGAAGGGAAAGAATGCTGCTGCGAGCCAAAAGGGTGTGGAAACCTAGGCTAACAAAGAAAGCCGAGAAAACTCTAGGGACAAGTTGTCGACGCTCGAGGAGAGGGTCACCAGGCTTGAAGGATTTGTGAAGGATTCTATGGAGCGACTCAACGTTGTGGATACACGTATCGAGGAGTTGGATGACCAGGGTGATTAGTTAGAGGGAAAGAGAGATGCTCTTGAAGCCATGCTGAAGGCCTTGAGGGTGGAAATGGTGGATCTGAAGGCGGAAGTAATGGTTTATCAAGATGCCATACGAAACGGTGTGTTAACCACGACGACACCTAGACCAATGAAGGACATTCCGAAGCCAAAAGAGTTTAAGGGGAACCGGTCGGTGAAAGATGTTAAAAACTTTATTTGGTGCATGGAGCAATACTTCTGGGCAATGGGCATCACGAACGATGCCGAGAAGGTAAATACTGTTGTTGTTTACTTGACTGACATTGCTTTGTTATGGTGGCGACGTAGGTGCCTTGATGAGAATAGTGGGGGCACGGGCGTTGAAACTTGAGAGGAGTTCCAAGCGGAGTTTAAGTAGTAATTTTGCCCGAGTAATATGGAGAGAGAAGCCATGACCAAGTTTAGGAGGCTTCGACACGAGGGATCCATTGCAGATTACATTCAGGAGTTTAGTGAGCTACAACTCCTTATCCTCGGCTTGTGTGAGAATGATGCGCTTTTCACGTTTATGGATAGACTAAAGCCATGGTCCAGGACCGAGTTAGAGCGGAGGGATGTGCAGGAACTTTCTAAAGCCCTAGCCATTGCAGAGTACCTAACAGACTATAGTGCTTACAAGTCCATAGACTCCAGGTCTTCCAAGCCCCGTGGCAAGGGCAATGGTGAGAGAGACGAGAACGAGTCTGGAGATAGCAGCGATGATGGCAAGAAGAGGCCATCGACCAAGTCCAATCGGTACAAGAGGCCATATAATCGGAAGGATCGAGGATCTGTAAGGTGTTACCATTGTGATGGTTCACACGTAATGAAAGACTATCCCAAAAAGAGGAGCCACCTCGATACCATTATTTATGAGGATGACAAGTCGGATGGAGAACCCGATAGAGTTGGTGTAATTGCCAGTGTCGAAAGAGGGAAGCTGAGGGTAGAAAAAGTACATCGAAGGTGTTATCGATATAAGGGGCCGCATTTAGCACGAGAGTGCCTGAATCGAGTCAAGAAGTCTGAGGTGGACGAGCCCGAGAGTGATGAGGCTGCGAAGCTTGGCTCAATGATTTTGAATTCTGCCAAGGCGAGGAAGGGCTAGAAGCAGAAAGGATTGATGTTTGTCGACATCAATATGGCGGGACAATCGAGTAGTGCTTTGGTGGACACCAGAGCAAGTGATCTATTCATGTCCAAGAAGGCTTCTGAGAAGCTTGGTCTTAAAGTTGTGGATTCAACCGGTAAGATCAAGGTTGTGAATTCCAGAGAAGTTCTAGTTGTGGGGACAGTGCGGAAGATTGAGCTGCAGATTGGGGATTGGAAGGCCAAGGAAGATTTCAAGGTAATCAAGTTAGATGACTTTGATTTTATTTTGGGACTAAACTTTCTTGACTGTATTGAAGCTCTCATCATTCTGTATGCTGACGTCATGTGCATTTTGGATCTGAGACAACGGTGCGTTGTGCCCGTGTGCGAGACAATGGGCGAGGAACCAAGAAGTTGACAGCCATTCAGCTTGTCGAAGATGCTCCAAGCCAAGGAGACATCGAGTTGGAGGTGATAGTTGGGGACACTACCTTGAATAGGAAAGAGTTGCCCGAGGCAGTTGGCGTGAAGGCTGTCAAGGAGCCACCTAAAGGCGAGGTGGCCGAGGCATTGAACTTCAATAGGAGAGAAGTTTCGATGGGTGTTGCATTGCCCAAGAGCAGTGGGGTGTCAAACTTCAGGGATGAAGGATTGATGCGTAGAGTAAATGCCGAAAAAAATGAGTGAGGTACATCTTGAACACAATGATAGTGTTTTACAGTTTGATTTGCCACATTTGTTGGGTGTAAGGCAAAGAAAGCCTAACCCATCAGATGGAGTTTCCAGGACTTGGCGTGAGCTGAAGCAACCTTTCAAAGTTCTGAGGGTTCGTTCGGTGTTCAACATGAAGGCATCTAAGTTTGTGCACAATGATCAGGAAAGTCCAGATCAGGGCAAGTCAGAACTGGTAGGAAAGAGTTCTACGATCAAGATGTGCCTGGGACGGGTGATTTTGCATGACAGTGCGAGCCAAAGCGAGCAGTCCTTATGGGGGGACAACTGAGTCAGAGTTTGGTGCTTTTTATGGGGAGAGCGGTCCTTATGGGGGGACAATCAAGCCAGATTCTGAGTTGGAAGCAAGCCAAGATGCGCGAGAGGAAGCAACAGGATCGATCTCAGTTTTGTTCGAGATGCGCGACGAGGGCGTCGCCAAGTTTGGTGGGGGAGAATGTCACGGACCACAAGCCAAGGTCCGAGTCATTGGCACCACAGGGTGCACACCAGGGTTCCCAAGAGGTTCTGATGGAGATTTTGGGCTCAAAGAGACCACCAGACTTAGCCCGATCCGTGCGAGATTCTAGAAGGCTTATCCATCCACTTTGACCTATGTAAAGTTGCCTTGTATACATAGGATTTGTTACCATAGATAGAAAGGAATATTCCCAGAATTGTACCATTGTGGTTGGTGGGCTTTGATCATGGCCATCGATGTAAATTTGTGACCGTCAGATAAGGGGGAACTCAACTATAAATAGAGGCATTCCCCTCCTCATTTGATGTATCCAAGTTTCCAAGGAATAAAGGCATTTACTCTAAATCCTCTGAGTGTTCTTATCGTTCTTTCTTTGTTCTTGAGCGTTCTTTCGAAGTTCTTCTTCGCTCATCTCGTTTGATCTGATTCCGCGTAAAACGCTTTGCGTTTGTCGGTGCTTGGGAAGTTTGATCTTCCGAGAGGGTTAAAAAGGCTTACTTAGGTGTCTGTCTTGAGTCACATCGCCTAAGGCCGCACGATGGGCTAGTTGGAAGTCTAGTCACGCGACATACCACCCCATGTGTTAGCTGCTTGAAACATATCCCAAATTTTAATATTTATATAGGAAAAGAGTGATCGAAGAATAAACCATTTAGTAATTGAATAAACAAAATCTGAGGCGATCAAAAATTACAATTAAAAAATATAAAGTGAGGAGAGAGTGGAGGTAAAAGAGGTGTGTTAAAATAAAATAAAATAAAATAACGTGAAGCGTCTGAAATGGAGAAAAAAAGCAACAAGATTCCATTTTGCCCGATTCTTTTTAATATTTGTGTTGCTTTCGTATGTTGTCATCCATGCAAATTGCAGTTGCCCTCATAAGTGGCCAAAGGGTCTTTAAGAAATTGTTATTAAACAATTCTTAATGCTTGTATACAATGTTTAACTTGTCAATCTATACTAGGTATAAGACGTGGCAATATAGGATAATTATAGATTACACAATTATATAATTAAATATGATATGAAAAATCATAAATACAACATGCATATATAAATATTTAAAAATTATAAATTGTTACACAATCTCCCGTATAATTAATTTACATGTTTGTACATTCTTGAAGTGAAACAACAATATGAAAATTATGCATTTAGTCACTCAACTTTGCCTTTATTTTTATTTTAGTCATCAAAATTTTAAAAAAAATGATTTTATCACCCAACCTTTGAGTTTTATTTTTTGGTCACTTTGTTGTTATTTGTGCAACGACAATAGCAAAACGTTGTGTTTTTTGCAGTTTAATTTATGAAATTAACCTAATATTTGATTATTCTTACTCGCCGTTGACATCCTTTTCCACTGTTAATGTGCGATCGTAGCCGGCCATCATTTGTAGTGTAACCAATATCAAAATGTTCCCTTTTCTTTCTCATTCTTATTCTCAATTTGATTTTCCTCAATAAAAATCCACCGTATGATCATTATAGAATCGAAATATACCACGTTTATCCTCCTTCCCGACCTTTCTACTGTCTGAATTTGAAAGCAGGTACTTCAACGTTGGTGAATCAAAGTGAGTCCACAAATCTAGATTTGAGAGAAAAATTTCATGTTTTTTTTGCATAAATTTACTAAAAAAAATTTAAACGACATTGAGTTCTTAACGATGATGATGATGACCCTAGGAGTTAAGTCCACAAAGAAAAAAAATTAATATAAAATAAGTGTCCAAAGTATTATATTTTTCATTTAGGTTTCTAAACTATTTTTTTTGGATAAAATAGGTTTCTAAAGTTTTTATTTGGGTAATCTACACCAGAGGACCCTTTTGTTTGGGGTGTATTCTGTTTTGGTCACTCGATTTGAAAAAAAGATTAAAATGGCCACTTATGTTTTTGAAAGTTACTATTTGGATCATTTGACCATTAACCTTCGGTGATAGAAAATGTTAATTTTAATTTTGACCCTTAAATTTTTGAAATTTTATTTTTTCACCCCTTTTCAAACAAAAACCTAAAAAATCTTCAGCTCCTCTAACCCAACCATACACATGTTGTCATTTTCGTCGTTCATCTTGTCGCCGTCGTCGTTCATCTTGTCGTCAGCTTTGAAAAAACTTCAGAACTTGCTTGTCCTTTTTCGATGAATCAACGTACGAAATCTTTCTTTATCCCCTTTTTCTTCATGGTTTGGATTCCTTAAAAACACCCTTAAAGAAGTCCAATATCCCAAATGGAAACCCAGACCTAAATTGCTCAATTTGTTGTCGTTAACCTCTAATGGAGTTCGTTTCAGAGTATGTTGTGTTCGGGTTTGTGTTGAAAGGGGCAATGGTGATTCGATTTAGGTGGCCGATGGTCGTGAAGCATGTGGCGGCTAAAGGCGGCGACATCTATGGATGAAGGTTTAAGATTCTTACGTTTTTGTTTGAAAGGGAAGGGAAAAAATAAACCTTTCAAAAGTTTAGGGATCAAAATTAAAAGTAATAATTTTTATTAATGTAGTAATGCGGTTTCACTCTTGAAATGTTGATGAAGAATGTCTTGATTGTTTCCTGATCGTTGAATGCAAGTGTGCAAGTAATCTTTGTGATAATGTTATGGAAACAAGGAAGATGGTTTGGCAAGTTGATGTTTTAGGTGTGGAGTTGGTTAAGAAATGAAAAGAATGTAAGGATGGTGAATAAGGAATGTTTGATGGCGAATAGAAGAAGTAATGTAAGGTTTGAAGGCTTTAGAAATGGTGAAGGCGTGAAGATGGTGATGTAGATAAAAGGATGGTTAATGGGTGTTTAGGGTAATGGTTGTGGAAATAGAGTGGTTTTGGATCAAGGAAGAACCTATACTAAAAAGTAAAGACCAAACCTTAAATGATCATTAACCGATAAGAACTTGGACCCACTATTAGAAAACTAGGAACCACAAGTATCAAGATGGGAGGATGACGCCACAAGCACAAGGCTTGATAAGTCGATAAAGTTCAACAAAGAACAATTAGAGAGAAATTCTCACAAAGTAAAATTTTATTGATTTCAAATGAGATGAGATGCTTACAAATGCCTAAGGCTTAGCCTTTTATAGGATACAAAAAGGTATGGCCGAATGGCCATATAACTATTCAGCTAGGTGTGAACACATGTGATGCCTTTATGAAGTCAAATGTTTGTTCATTTTGAAAGCACATGTCACTTGGTTTTGGCGCCCTCCTTTTCGTCCTCTATTTTGGTGAAAAGGGAATTTTCTTTGATGCAACTCTTTAGTAATGATGCTTGTATGAAAGGGTACTTCATAGAGAGGCATAATTCTTGGTGAATGGCGACTTTTCATGAAGAGGTACGAGTTGAAATAGTGACTTTTGGCAGCAACTCTTCAAGAAAAGGTATGACATTTTGCAATGTAGCTCCCAATGAATGGTCATGATGCTTGGAGGTGACCTTTGGCGAAGAGGCACAACTCTTGGTGAAAAGTTATGATGTTTGGTGAACAGTCATGACTTGAATTTGCATCATTTGGTGAAAATGTAGGTCTTAAAATGGCACCTTTTGGTGAAAAGGCACAACTTGGAAAGGCACCTCTTCAAGAAAAAGGTATGTTCCATGTTGAAGCATTGTATGCTTTCAGCTCCTCGGCTTACTCTTTAGCTCCCCAAATTAGCTTTGAGCTCCCTTGCAACTAGATTCACTCCAAAGTTTTAACTCCTTAGCTTTAAGCTCCCTTATAGCTAGTTTAGCTTCATTGCCTTAGCTTTGAACTCCTTGGCAATTGATTTAGCTTCAATACTTTAGCTTTGAGCTTCTTGGTAGCTAGTTTAACTTCAATACATTAGCCGCTTGATCCTATATAAGAAAAGTATGGCATATAAGTAAACTATAGGATAAAAGCATATAAAATGAAGCATATA
Organism: Hibiscus mutabilis; assembly: GCA_019671005.1. Lineage (NCBI taxonomy): Eukaryota > Viridiplantae > Streptophyta > Magnoliopsida > Malvales > Malvaceae > Hibiscus > Hibiscus mutabilis. The sequence continues at coordinate 42,563,841 of CM033728.1, read as the reverse complement.
ACATAAACATTGTGCACGCCTAAGTATGAATGAAATGCAAACATATAACAAATGAATAAGATGTATAAACTAAGCTAATCATACATACTAAACATGCATCAACTTAACATATGCTTAAAGATAAACATGTGGATTATAGGTTATGCATGAATATCATATAATATGCAAATCACAGGATATAATGATTGCAAACATATGATATGATCATTCAAGAATATTCTAAGATGTAAATACATGCTTATAACAATATATAATGCATATATAAGATAATATAAGATGAAGTAATTAAGAACTCCCTCAAGATCGATCATGGAACTCCTCAATGGAGCGAGCAAGTCATGGAGTTTTATGGGGCTGATTATGATCTCATCACAGAGGTTAACGTTTGGGTGACCAAAACAGTAACAATAAAAAACATAAGTGGCTATTTTAATCTTTTTTTCAAATCGAGTGACCAAAACAAAACACGCTCCAAACAAAAGGACCTCCGGTGTAGATTACTCTTCTTATTTTGGTCTAAATAGGTGCCTAATGCTTTTTGGTCAAACTAGGTGCCTAAAGTTTTATTTTTTGTCTAAATAGGTGCCTAGATCTTTTTTGAATTTAGATTTTTAAGCCACATGTCATTTAATGATTGAGTGTTGGGTCTTTTTTAAATCATGCATCTATTTTGACAAAAATAAAAACTTAAAGAACCTATTTTATCCAAAATTAGTTTAAACACCTAAATAAAAAACTAAAATACTTTGGACACTTATTTTATATATAAGCTGAAAAAATGGGAGAGAATAATGTGAGGTGTGAAGATGGTATTGGTAAAGTAGTTCTATATTCCTTACAGATGCAGTTGTAAAGAAATTGGTAGATTTGATGAGTTGTCAACAATCAAATGGCTCCAATGAAAAAGGAAAACGATAAATTACTTGTTAATTTGATAATGACATTCCTTTGATGAAAAAGACTTGCGCTTCGATGCAAAACAATCAAAATGTAGGCCACCCTTCTTTTTTTGGGTGGTTGAATTCTTTTGCCATTCCTTATACTATATATACGTTATTTTTTGACAAAAATAGAACTTCATTCATAGATCAAAGAAAAGCATACAAACGAAATGGTCCCCAAATGTGGCCATGAAAGGCCAGCCAACACCGCCATGCAAAAGAGGGGAAAACACCCACAAAGGGGGAGAAAATAAGGAAAAACAAGAAAAACCAATAACATAACATGAAATTCCAGGCTGAATTCAGGACACTAAAACACCGCAAAAGGAAGATGAACAAAACATAAATTCCCAAGCCGAAACCTAGTCGACAACTCAAATAGACGACACCTCTGCGAGAGGTCCATTTGGATACTGACTTCTCGTCTCGAAAGAGATAACGTCTTGTCATCAAAGATGCTATCTGAGTTAGACTGGAAACAAGGGAAGCATCAGGGGAGTAGCCATCAACCATCATACAGCTCCCATCTCTAAACATAAAAACAAACCAAGGCAAAAGAAGAATCTAAAAAAACAAAGGAAAAAGGAGGCTTGTGAGGTGGCCTAAAGATAACCAAGAGCCGCGACAAAGGAAGGGGAAGCGCCAAAGAGGGGGAGGAGCCATCCGGGGATGACTCTGGCGAAGATGCTCGGTCAACGTTCCCGAACTCTCGTAGCCTTCTAACTTTGAAGACATTGGCCGTTCTCCAAAACCTTGGCCAAGGTTCCATGGGGAGCACCATGGACTGTCAAAAAACTTGGTCTCCAACGAACAGTCACCGATAACCGCCGGCAACAACCAAGATGGGGTGACTCTTAAACCAGAGAGTTTGAGAGGCTAAGGGTAGCGATGATTGACCAAATCCTGGAGATGTCGGTGCCATCTTCGTCGGAGGCTCCACGCAAAGTGAAATAGGAGAACCGAAGTTGTCGGTTGTGCAATAGGGGAAAGGGTTGAAAGCGGTGATAGGGGAAAAGAAAGGGACGAGCAGTGGATTTTTTACTATATATACGTTATGCCTATCACTCAAACATAAGTTGTAAATTTAATTTATGTTTTTTAATTTGATCGTCTTAAGTCCATGTATTTTAGTCATATTATTAATATATTATTTGATTATGAACCAAAATTTCAAAATTAAAAAATAAATAATGAATAAATTTGATCAAATTAGAGTATAGGAAATAAATCCACAACCTATGCATATTTTAAGGTAGTGATATAATTTGACCTAAAATTTACGTAAAAACATTTCGGATTACTCATCGGCTATTTGGCAAGTTTAGATAATACTACTCTATTACTAATCTACGATCCAATTTATCGATATTAATTATATAGGTCATGTTTGACAATTAGTGGACAGCTGATAGTAGATATTAGCTGATAGCTGATAACATCAGCTGGTTTGACTACCGGATTGCATTAGCTGATTATCTAAAAGTGTTTGGTAAAATTAACTAATAGATAATAGTTGTTTGATTATTTGAACAAGCAAAATGACATATAAGGACATGATTATATTCAATACTAGTTTGAATGATTTATTAGTTATTAATATTTTGCATCTATTAATATTAATTATATTATGAAATTAATTTTTTTAATACCAGTACTAAGCATCTATGAAAAATGTATATATTAATTTCTTATTTGTGAAATTATTTTTTAATAAAATTTTAATAATTATTAAATGTAGATGTATATATTAATTTCTTATTTATGAAATTATATTTTGAATATAATTTTATTAATTATTAAATTTAGATGTATATATTAATTTCTTATTTGTGAAATTATCTTTTTAATTTTATTAGTTATTCAAATTTATGCTATTTAGAGATTTTTTGTAATTGTCAAGGACAAAAAGAGTCTTTACAATTCTTTTACTCAAACCTCTAACTCAAAAATCTCCTAAAAGGAGCCTTTTTCAAATTGAGAGGTTTCACCTTTATTCGCTATTACAATCCTCTATTTACTAAACATCAAAATTAGCAGAGTTGACTAGTCAAACCTCTAAAGTTGGTTCAAGCCTCTAATTTTGATTCAAAAAGTTGTTTACCAAACATGGTCATAGCTTATTATTATTATTTAAAAAAAACAATACATTTTCCAACAACTACATTGTTTTCGGTCTCGTTTGATACAACGAATGTAAAAGAGATGTGTTGTATTAAATAACACTGGTATATTAAAAATGGATGAAAGATGATTGTTACTACATTAAGGTGTTTGGCTGATGAAGTTCGGGATAAAGTTAAAAGATAAGTGTTATGTATAAATATACCATTTACCCTTAAAATTCTAGCTTCATATTTCCCCTTGTTTTGACACTGATTATTATATTATTTTTTGGGTTTAAGGTTTAGTCTTTTAGTGTTTATGTTTTCAAGGTTTAGGATTTGAGGTATGAGATTCAGGTTTTATGGTTTAGTGTTTTGTGTTTGTGGTTTAGTGTTCATGGTTTTAATGTTTAGTGTTTATTATTTAGGGTTTATGGTTTATGTTTCATGGTTTTAGGGTTTGTGTTTAGATTTTAATGCTTATCAATTAGGGTTTAATGTTTTTAGGGTTTTGTTTAGGGTTTGGGGTTTGAGTTTTATGTTTAAAGAATTAAAGTTTAATGTCTATGGTTTAGGATTCGTGGTATATAATTTAGAATTTTGGGTTTAGAGTTTAATGTATAGGGTTTAAGGTTTTAGGGTTTAATGTTCATGGTTAAGGGTTTAAGGTTCATGATTGAAAAAATTGGCGTAAAACTAGCCTGTTAAATAAATATTGCATGTGGGTCAGTGATAAATATCACCAAACTTGCTTATTAAATAATAGGATGTATTGGCTATTTGTACTTTCCTTAATACATGTGTGTTAAATAATACATTACCGCCTCGTTTGGTACAACTGATGTAAAAGAGGTATGCTGTATTAAATAACACTTGTGTATTAAAAAGATGGATGAAAGATGGTTGTTACTACATCAAGGTGTTTGGTTGTGAAATTTGTGATAAAGTTAAAAGATAAGTGTTATACAGGAATGTACTCTTTTACCCTTAAAATTCTAGCTTCATATTTTCCTATTATTTTAACATTGATTATTATATTATTTGTAGAGTATATGGTTTAGTGTTTAGGGTTTAGGGTTCATGATTAAGGTTCATGGTGTGTAGTTTATGGCTTAGTGTTTGGGGTTTATGGTTTGATGTTCAATGGTTTGGGTTTTAGTGTTCATAATTTAGGGTTTAAGGTTTAGAGTTTAAGGCTTGTGGTTTATTATTTAGGATTTAGAGTTTCTGGCTTGATGTTTGGTGTTCATGGTTTAAGTTTTAGGGTTTTGAGTTTAGATTTTAAGGTTGGGGTTTATTGTGTAGGGTTTAGAGTTATTGGTTTGGTGTTTAGGGTTTGGAGTTTATGGTTCAGGAATAATTGTTTGGAGTTAAGGTTTAATGTTCAGGGTTTGAGCTTCATGTTTTAGGGTTTAGGTTTTGTGGTTTAGAGTTAGTGGTTTTGGATTTGGTTGGGGTTTATTGTTTATGGTTTAGAGTTTATGGTTTTATGTTTGGGGTTTTAAGGTTTGTAACCTTGGTTCATTATTTAGGGTTAGGGTGGATGTTGGGATCATTGTTTAGGGTTTAAGGTTAGCATATTTACATTGATCTAAAAATGTGAAAAATAATATGAGAGTATAATTGACAAAACTGACGTAAAATTGACATGTTAAATAAACACCACCTCCACCCTGTGATAAGTATCACCCAACTTACGTATAAAATAATACGATGTATTAAATTTCACATCTACCAAACGCACGTATAAAAAGAAGTTTCGTAATAGTGATGTATTAAATAATACAACACGTTAGTTGCAACTTAACCAAACGAAGCAGTCAGTTACAAGCCAACCAAACATCCCTTATTAAAAGACATTGAATTCTTTTTATATAATGTTTAAACAAGCTTCTTCATACTTCCACTAAGGATGTAATACATGAAAAGAGTTAATCACGCAGAGGTTATTTCGAATCATGATTTCTTGCAGCTTAGGTGACAATGACATATTGCTAGATGTCACTCATTGTTTGTAATATTAGAAATGTTCTAATATTTACTACTAACATTACAAAGAACCTAGAGGGTCACACTCACGGTTGAAATGAGCATATATTAAACGAAATTATATATGTACAAATTTATTGCACACGAATTTAGTTAAATTAATATATATTTGATATATATATATATATATATAATTTAATTATTAGATAAATATTAAAATAAAATAATTATTGTAATTATGACTCTTTTAATATATAAATAATATAATTCGATTTAGATTAATATATATATATATATATATTGAAATCCTAATTAAAGTTGAATTGTGATTACATATATTAATATATATATATATATTGAAATCCTCGTTAAAGTTAAATTAGGATTATATATATATATATTGAAATCCTAATAAGAGTTGAATTAGGATTACAAAGGCTATATAAAGGCACGAGAGATCTATACCACTTGGGTTTTAATTACTTGGGGTGATGTAATTGTATGCATTTGGGTTGCATAAAAATATCTAAACCGCCAAAATAAATCTATTAATTAAATTAAAGTTGACATACTTGTAATTTTAAACTAAATTTAATATATTTTTTTGTCCACAATTATTTTATATAATTTCACATATATAATCATTGAATTATTTTTCTATCTTAATTAATAACTTTATTTTTTTATTAAATTTTTTAATTAAATTATTATATATGTGAAATTATATTAAAATTTTAAAATTATACTAAAAATTCATTTAACGAATTTAAACTTACGAACATAATTCAAATGAATGATATAATTTTAAAATTTTGAACATTTAATATAATTTCACATATATAATAATTTAATTAAATATTTTTAATACATATTAAAATTATTAATTAAGTTAAAAAATTAATTCAATCATTATATATGTGAAATTATAGAAATAAATGTAAAAAAGAAAAAATATATTAAATTTGGTTTAAAAATACAAAAATCTTAAAACTATTTTTATTTTAAATCACGTATTAACAATAATTTAAAAATATATATATAATATTGTCAACGTTATTTTAATTAATATATTTATTTTAGTGGTTTAAATGTTTTATGTTCGAGTCCCTTTAATCTATATTTATTTTATTTTTTCCTGGCATTAATTACATATTAAGACATATACTATATTTTTCAATCCATATCACAAAAGCAAACTTGGTCCAGTTTCATTCCATGCTTATTCAAGTTCAAGTATAAAAGAAACCTGAATCCCCTTAAGCCACATTTATTTCATTTTTTCCTGGCATTTATTGCATATTAAGACATATACTATATTTTGCAATCCATATCACAAAAACAAACTTGGCCTAGTGGTAAAGCTACGACATTCATTCTATGCTTGTTTGTGTTTAAACCACACCAGTGCCAAGTTGTTGCTAGATTTTATTTAAATGAACTATAAATAATTAAATTTCTTCAATAAGATGATGACATGTGTCACCATCTAATTGAATGTTTATTTTAATTTATTTAATTAAAATTAAGACTAAATGGATAGAATATATACATAACGAGGACTAAATGTAATAATTATACAAATTTTTACTAACTACCACGTCTTCCTGCGTTTGGTTTTAACGGCAGGTGGTCACATTAGGACTACTTACATAGTTGAATGGTCATATTGCCACAATTGAAAGTGTAGTAGTTAAATCAAGACCAACCCATAGTTAAACAGACATTTGAGTAGTTTACTCTAAAGAAAAAGATGGTATGCTTTTGGGTGGGGGAGGTGGTAGTAGTGATCAAAATAGAAGAGTACGTAGCAGAATCAGTGGATTGGTGCTTTGTAGTGGAGATTATGTTTTTGACTTTTTGTATGCCTGTTATGTAAAAAGGGAAATATTAATAACTGAGTTTAGTAAAAATAATTTATTAAATAAAAATTTTAAAACCATCATAATTTGGAGATAAAATTTGAATGTTCAAAAGTTTGGGTCCAATTTAGAATGAGAGTCATAATTTGAGGATGTGTGATGCAATTAACTCCTTTAGTTTTGATGTTCAATTTGATATATATATATATATTAGGTGCTTGAAATTGACTTCTTGGTTCGAATTGATATATGAACTTACTTTGTTTTGTATAAATTGATACTTACGATTTTTAATTAATTTGTACTAAGGAGCCAAATTCAAGAACCAAATTAAACAAAATGGCAAATTCAAATATCTATTTGGACAAAAAAATTGGAACCAAATTAAATCTTAATTGATACCGTCTATATTTTTTAGAGTTGAATGATTGTATTACCTATCAGCCATAGATGACATGGTCGAATACAATCATCGCCATCATAATCAAATCACATTGGTGGCATACAAGTTGAATCCCAAACTAGTCAAACTCTGAGCAATCATATTGGCATCTCTATGAGCATATTGCACCCGAATGCCTTTATTTCTAGATAACAAGCCATGTGTTTCTTGTAGGAGGAGTCCAACAATGGAGAGATGAAACGAAGGGTTTTTGTTCTTTCCATTTTCTAGGTTTTGCACATTGAAGTTGTAGCGACTAAAAAATTTCGAGTCACCGCTAAAAAGTACGTAATTCGATTTTCTTTGGTCTTTTTGAAAAAATAGTTGAAAATGTGAGGATTCTTTAAAAATTCGTGTTTGAAAACAAAAAGACTTGGAGTCGCCATCGGCCACTAAAGTAGGCCGGATACCCTAAAACCAGATATTCGCTCAAAAAAGGGTTCGGGAGTTGGTTACGCGTGAGGAAGGATTAGCACCCCCATCACGCCCGGAAATCGGTACCAAAATCTATGTTGCTTTTAATTTGATGGAAATTATCGAAATTTAAATTGAATTTAATTAAATTATTCATAATTGAATTTAGACTTTAATTAAACGGGCTTTGTCAAATTGATGGATTCAGATTAATTAAACGTTTAATTAATAAGGGTGACGAAACCTCGGACCATAGATTAAACCCACATCGAATAAGCCTAGCTGCCGTGTTAATTTATGGTTCGAACCTCGTTCATCACCTTTATGCATGATGCAAGCATTTAAACATGATGGCATGACTTGTCAAAATTTTAATTTGAATTATATTTACCTTTAGACGATAAAAATTAATTCGAATATTTGGTTAACATCCAGTGAGCCAGGACTGTTGCGACACAAATATCGGAATTAATAGATACCTTCGTTTTATAATTAAAGTTAATTAATAACATACAATGTCCGAATAAAATATTAGCCACATGAATGACAATTATAATATATGGCAAAGAAAAACATAAAATAAAACCTAGGCCCACTAAAGTCCTAACCTAAAAGGTCCAAATTATTGAAATCCAATTAATGTTCTAATTATCAACTAGGTTTGACTAAATATTAGCCCTAAATTGGTTAACTCCTAAAAAACTAGAAGGCCCTGTCATTTTATTGGTTATCTTGAACCATGATAATCAACTCGATTAATTTTAAACTAGAATCCTAATAAGCCAAGGAAACTATCTAAAATCAATCAAATTAATTTAACCATGATTTAAATTAGGTGATCTACATGAAATTCCAATTTTACCCCTAAAGATAATTAAGAATTGTTCAACCAATTTAATACATTTAAAATTCACCCCAATGAGCCAAGGGCAAATTTAAATGCATTAATTTGATTTGAACGTATAGTCTAACTAAGGCTCTAAACTAAACCTAAATTTAATTTAATTAATTTAAAGCCTATGCCCCAATAAAACAAGCACATAGTTTAGATTAATTAAATTTTTAACTCTAAACTAACCCTAAAGGGCATAAACTAGAAAAACAACAAACTCTAAAAACTAAATTATCCTAAACACATATAACCGAACACTAAACCACAACCAACAAACATAATAAAACACATATCTCAAACAAATAAAATAAACACATGTGAAAAAAGCTTAAATAAATGAAGAAGATCATCAACAAACTCATCAATATTTCCATTAATCATAAGAATGATTACAAATAAGTAAACAAGAGAAGAAAATACCAAAACCTAAAATTATGCTCGATCGATCAATCCACAAATCGTTGTTGTTGGGGTTGAAAAGCTTGATTTAAGGGTTGGTGATTCGAATAAGGAAGTAATTCGGTAGAAGGCAGTGTAGGTATTGAGGGTTTTTTTTGGAAGTTGCGGTTGTGGGGATGAATGGAATGAAATGAAAATTTGTGGGTGAGAGTTGGAGGCTGCCGAATGGAAATTTGTGGGTGAAGATGGAATTGCCGTGGGATTAGTGGATTTTTGTGGGAAATGTAATAGGGAAAAAACTCCAAATGGCGTGAATAGTTTAGGGTATATATATTATATTTATATTTATATTTTTTATCCCATAAAATTGAACCAACGAGGTTCAAGACCTTGGTCACCAAGTAGTTGTTCATCCAATAGGATTCAAGCATACATCCAACCAATAGGAGTAAAGCCTTAATGAAGAAGGGGTTGAGAATTTTATTTCTTTTTTGTATTTTTTATTATGTAAAATTATATGGAATGGGCTATGTAATTTTGGGCCTAGGGTATAAGGTTTTAGGTATCAAGAAGGGGGATGTGGATTGATCTTATTTCGAGCATTTTTAATTTAAACCCGGACAAAATTTAGTGTCTACAACTGCCCCTCTTTGCTCATTGCTGTGAAACAGGAATAGAGCAAAGACTAAAGATACAAATTTTATCCCATTTCCTTATTTGAAGATTCTGAGCTGCGAGTTCCTCCTATATGGAGTTGTTCGCCTTTCCTCTTCCTGAAATCCTAGTGCTGAGAGTTTGAAACTCCTTACCTAAAATCCTTGAGAAACATCCTTGAGAAAGAATAAAGTCAGGGAATCCGAATTTCAATAAAATATCCTTAAGAAATGGATCAAATTAAGAAATTATTATTTTAGAAAAACATTGTTAAGAAAGGATCGAATTAAGAAATTCGTGTTTTAAGAAAAACAATCCTTTAAGAAAGGATCGACTAAAGAAACTCGTGTTTTAAGAAAAAAATCCTTCAAGAAATGATCGAATTAAGAAACTCGTGTTTTAAGAAAAACAATCATTTAAGAAAGGATCGAATTAAGAAATTCGTGTTTTAAGAAAAACAATCCTTTAAGAAATGATCGAATTAAGAAACTCGTGTTTTAAGAAAATCAATCCTTTAAGAAAAGATCGAATTAAGAAACTCGATTTTTAAGAAAAACAATCCTTTAAGAAAGGATCGAATTGAGAAACTCGAGTTTTAAGAAAAACAATCCTTTAAGAAATGATCGAATTAAGAAACTCGTTGTTTTAAGAAAAACAATCCTTTAAGAAAGGACCGAATTAAGAAACTCGTTATTTTAAGAAAAAAATCCTTTAAGAAAGGATCGAATTAAGAAACTCGTGTTTTAAGAAAAACAATCCTTTAAGAAAGGATCAAATTAAGAAATTCATGTTTTAAGAAAAACAATCCTTCAAGGAAGGATCGAATTAAGAAATTCTTTGTTTTAAGAAAAATAATCCTTTAAGAAATGATCGAATTAAGAAATTCGTGTTTTAAGAAAAACAATCATTTAAGAAAAGATCGAATTAAGAAACTCGTGTTTTAAGAAAGATATCCTTTAAGAAAGGATCGAATTAAGAAATCCATGTTTTAAGAAAAACAATCCTTTAAGAAATGATCGAATTAAGAAATTCATTGTTTTAAGAAAAACATCCTTTAAGAAAAAGATCAAATTAAGAAATTCGTGTTTTAAGAAAAACAATCCTTTAAGAAATGATCGAATTAAGAAACTCATGTTTTAAGAAAAACAATCCTTTAAGAAAGGATCAAATTAAGAAATTCATTATTTTAAGAAAAACATCCTTAAGGATGGATGAAATTGATAAATTTGGATTTTGAGAAAAACATCTTTTTGGAATGGATAGAATTGAGAAATTTGGATTTTAAGAAAAACGGCCTTTTGGTGGAAATGATAGAATTAAGAAATTTGGGTTTTTAGAAAAACGCCCTTTTGGAAGGGAAAAATTGAGAAATTTAGATTTTGAGAAGAACTCCCTTTTGGAAGGGATAGAATTGAGAAATTTAAATTTTAAGAAAAAACGTCTTTTTGAAGGGGATAAAATTGAGAAATTTGGATTTTTAGAAAAACGTCCTTTTGGAAGGGATAGAATTGAGAAATTTGGGTTTTTAGAAAAACGCCCTTTTGGAATGGATAGATTTGAGATATTTGAGTTTTTAGAAAAACGTCTTTTTGAAAGGGATAAAATTGAGAAATTTGGATTTTTAGAAAAACGTCCTTTTAGAAGGGATAGAATTGAGAAATTTGAGTTTTTAGAAAAACACCCTTTTGGAAGGGATAGAATTGAGAAATTGAGCTTTTAGAAAAACGCCCTTTTGGAAGGGATATAATTAAGAAATTTGGGTTTTTAGAAAAATGCCCTTTTTGAAGGGATAAAATTGAGAAATTTGGATTTTTTGTTAGAAAAAATTCCCTTTTGGAAGAGATAAAATTCAGAAATTTTTATTTTGAGAAGAACTCCCTTTTGGAAGGGATAATTGGAAGACCTTTAGAAATCCTAATTACGTAAGTCAAAGGACTCTTGATTCTTTGCTGAGATCTGTTTCTTTTCTCATGAAGCTGTAGATTAAGTCTTTTATCAACATTCAAATACATGTTTAAAATAAACAAAATGCTATGATGGTATGAGTTAGCATGCTCCTAACATAAGGACGTCTAATTACATACGATGCATGCATGAATGAATTGAGGACCACTTGAGCAAGTCATATTCTTCAAGGAAATTGATTGGGAAATCTATGTCTTGTTTCTTCAATGTGACTCCAATGCGACTGAAATACCCCATCTCACACTCGAGCTTAGCCTTTCCAAGTGTATTTTGCTCAATTGGAGATATCTTTTGTCATTAAACCGATCGGGCATCTTATTGCCCCAAAAAACTTGTTGCTCACTCTTGTACTTTTGTTGCTAGCAAAATTTTGAAATCTTTATCAGAAAAAACATGTTCAAATTTCAATGAGAGATGCTTATTGAGAAAACTGGTTTTTCTTTTTAAATTGCAAATATATTAGGCTATACTGAATGCCCTGAATGTCAAGTTCACGAACAACACTGAAAATGGCTTACCGAGGATTGCCCCAAGCAAAACCAATGTCTAGGAGACCTCAAAAGCTGAATTGATGTTTGAAGATGTGAAGTGTATTTTAGGTCTACTTTAATATTTGACCGGTTTACCTCCGGGCAGGTTCATTTTTGTTTGGGGAATTCAATTCATCACATTCATTTGGCTCGAAAAAATGATGGAGCAAACAACAAATTCCCGAGCTACTCGGCATTGTCATGATTTTGAAAATATTACCATCACTCATGAAGCAAAGAGTTTCAATAGGCTTTAGCAGAGTGCCCCAAAGATTCCACACTCTTACTTGAAAAACACCTATTACCAGGTTTCAAACATTGGAGTCTTTTTTGATTAATCTTGAAAAATGCCTATTACCAGGCTTTGAAGAGCTTTTTGATTAATGCCTATTACAAGGCTCCGAAAGTTAAGTCCATTTGACTTGTCTTAAAAATGCCTATTACCAGGCTTTGAGCATTAATTTGTACCAATTTGTTATTATGTGTGGTCATTAAGGTGGAATGCAAGTCACACATTCGTAATCTCTGTAGCTTAGGATTTCAAATAGACACAGGTTACTCGGAATCAACCTTCGGGTCAAAGATAGTGTCCTTCGTACAATTGATATACGGGGACCCAATAAGTAAATATATTTACAAAATGAAGAGATTTGAAAAAAGATGGCATCTTTTATTGAAGCTTTAAATATGTAGCCTTAGGCCATATAAAAAAATGACACCACATTTGGGCTCTCTTTCTTGAATGTGAACTTACCGAGGGGGTACTCGGATGCCCCCCAATGCAGGATCACTTACACTGTCTGAACTGTAAATGTGGGTCATGAACCTCTCTCTTTTTCACCGATCAGGGCATCATCCTCATCGAACATGACGGATTTTTATTTCGAATCGATGTGATGATGAATGAGGCAATGCATGTCTCTAAATGCAATGTTAACGTGCAGATGTTGATGCAAGTATGATACAAGTGAATAAAATTAATACGAATGAATGAGATCAATGTACGATGCAAATGTTGTACAAACAGAATCACTGTGCGGTGCAACTGTAGTGCAAATGAATTAATGTATGATGCAATTGCCATGCGAATGGCCAAAATTAATGATGAATGGTCATGTGATGCAACTATCGCGCAAATAAACAAAATTAATATGTGATGCAACTGTTGTGCAAATTAATGAAATTAATGTGTGATGCAACTGTGGTGCAAATAAATAAAATTAATGTTGAGTGCAATTATCATAGAATTTATGCTCATGTAATGCAATGTAAGTCAAAGTGTGATGAATGCAAAGAAGAACACTGATTTGGCAAATATCCTCGTTAAACGATTGTTATCGATGGAAACGTTGTTCCATTACATCAATTCAAAGAACACCACTACGCATACAGTTCTAGTCTAGCACCTAAGTTGACAATCTCTCTCAAGATCCAAACAATCATTTTTCTTTCATTGGATTCGTCATCTACGCATTCTTGGAGTTCGGCTGCATCTTCCGCTAGGAACTGCACCTTCCGGGCGACTTCTTGCAGCTGGGTCATTAGGCGTGCCATATCTTGTTCTTGCCTCTAAATGGTGTAGGCAATAAACTGAAATTGCTCCATCGTAGGTATCCGGTGCACTTGAATTGACCCCTAAATCTCGCCATTTGGTTTTTAAGTTGTTGGGCCTCGGTCTTTAGATCCTCGATCGTCGGTGTCAAACTGATGTTGCCAATTGTAAAGCAACTGTAAGTCAGGTTCTAAAATCTCACCAAGGCTCAGAGTAGTGACTGATTGACTGGACATCTAGCAAGTATGTTATGTCACCAAATTTGCTTCTGAAAGCACTTTTTGCTTTGTAATCCCAATTGTGCCATACTGGTCTCAACCCCGACACATCATTGTATTCGGTGTTCATGAAAGTTTTGACTGACATCACTAATCTATATCCGACAGAAACACTGTCTCCGTCATGAAGCTTCTCACCTTTGGACCATATTTGTACCTCGGAGTTCTTTTCATCAGTGCTACGAACTAAGTCTCCCATTGATCAAGTCTTTAAGTTCAGACTATTTCCAAATCAGTGTTTTCTTAACGATATGACAAGGTATAAATAAGATAACAAATAAGAAACTGGTTAGTAATGGACAAAACAAATAAATAAATCAAGTGAAAAATATAGCAAAGCGAAGTAACCAGGGAAGAAAAGCGAAAACCTAACCGCATGAATTCTAATTTGCTATGGTTGTCCGCATAGCTCTAATCGGGGTGGGCTTCTTAGATTCTCACGCATGTAGGTTCGGTTCTAAAAAGGGTACTCTAGCCTATCTTGCCGCCTACTAAGATAACAAGAGCCCCAATTCTGGCCCATTACAGGCTTGCGAATTGGATTCGGTTCGAGGGAATGCACAACCTAGTGACGTGGAGGGCTGCTCACTTGTCAAAAGGCGTGGACTCCATAAGCGAATTACCAACCCGTTGAGGGCTGCTCACTTGGGTATGTGGCGTTTCACTCTCACTCAAGGGACAAAGCCCGGGTATAGAGCTTGATCATCATGATGCAACACATGTCGGTGATTCCTTAGAAATTAAATGAGCAATTGATTCAAAACCACCAATTATCGAAGCCCATGCAATTAAAGTCGCATTTTCAAGAACAAACAAATTAATTGAAGTCAATTTAAATTTCAAAATTTCCATCATTAAAAGCAACATAGATATTTTAACTAACTCACTTTTCGTTAAAAAACAAAAACAGTCCCCAGCGGAGCCGCCAGCTGTAGCGACTAAAAAATTTCGAGTCACCGCTAAAAAGTACGTAATTCAATTTTGTTTGGTCTTTTTGAAAAATACTTGAAAATGTAGGGATTCTTTAAAAATTTGTGTTTGAAAACAAAAAGACTTGGAGTCGCCACCGGCCACTAAGGTAGGCCGGACACCCTAAAACCAGAGATTCACTCGAAAAAGGGTTCGAGAGTTGGTTACGCGTGGGGAAGGATTAGCACCCTCATCACGCCCGGAAATCGATACCAAAATCTATGTTGCTTTTAATTTGATGGAAATTATCGAAATTTAAATTGAATTTAATTAAATTGTTCATAATTGAATTTAGACTTTAATTAAATGGGCTTTGTCAAATTAATGGATTCGGATTAATTAAACGTTTAATTAATAAGGGTGATGAAACCTCGAACCATAGATTAAACCGACATCGAATAAGCCTGAATGCCATGTTAATTTATGGTTCGAACGTCGTTCATCACCTTTATGCATGATGCAAGCATTTAAACATGATGGTATGACTTGTCAAAATTTTAATTTGAATTATATTTACCTTTAGACGATAAGAATTAATTCGAATATTTGGTCAACATCCAATGAGCCAGGACTGTTACGACATAAATATCGGAATTAATAGATGCCTCAATTTTATAATTAAAGTTAATTAATAACATACAATGTCCAAATAAAATATTAGCCACATGAATGACAATTATAATGTATGGCAAAGAAAAACATAAAATAAAACCTAGGCCCACTAAAGTCCTAACCTAAAAGGCCCAAATTATTGAAATCCAATTAATGTTCTAATTATCAACTAGGTTTGACTAAATATTATCCCTAAATTGTTTAACTCCTAAAAAACTAGAAGGCCCTATCATTTTATTGGTTATCTTGAACCATGATAATCAACACGATTAATTTTAAACTAGAATCCCAATAAGCCAAGGAAACTATCTAAAATCAATCAAATTAATTAACCATAATTTAAATTAGGTGATCTACATGAAATTCCAATTTACCCCTAAAGATAATTAAGATTTGTTCAACCAATTTAATACATTTAACATTCACCCCAATGAGCCAAGGGCAAATTTAAATGCATTAATTTGATTCGAACGTATAGTCTAACTAAGGCTCTAAACTAAACCTAAATTTAATTAATTTAAAGCATATGCCCCAATAAAACGAGCACATAGTTTAGATTAATTAAATTAAATTAAATTTTTAACTCTAAACTAACCCTAAAGGGCATAAACTAGAAAAACAACAAACTCTAAAAACTAAATTATCCTACACATATAACCGAACACTAAACCACAACCAACAAACATAATAAAACACATATCTCAAACAAATAAAATAAACACATGTAAAAAAAGCTTAAATAAATGAAGAAGATCATCAACAAACTCATCAATATTTCCATTAATCATAAGAATGATTACAAATAAGTAAACAAGAGAAGAAAATACCAAAACTCAAATTTATGCTCGATCGATCAATCCACAAACCGTTGTTGTTGGGTTGAAAAGCTTGATTTAAGGGTTGGTGATTCGAATAAGTAATTCGGTAGTAGGCAGTGTAGGTATTGAGGGGGTTTTTTGGATGTTGCAGTTATGGGGATGAATGAAATGAAAATTTGTGGGTGAGGGTTGGAGGCCGCCGAATGGAAATTTGTGGGTGAAGATGGAATTGCCGTGGGATTAGTGGATTTTTTTGTGGGAAATGTAATAGGGAAAAAACTCCAAATGGCGTGAATAGTTTACGGTATATATATTATATTTATATTTTTTATCCCATAAAATTGAATCAATGAGGTTGAAGACTTTGGTCACCAAGTAATTGTTCATCCAATAGGATTCAAGCATCCATTCAACTAATAAGAGTAAAGCCTTAATGAATAAGAGGTTGAGATTTTTATTTTTTATATATTTTTTATTATGTAAAATTATATGGAATGAGCTATGTAATTTCGGGCCTAGTCTATAAAGCTTTAGGTATCAAGAAAGGAAGTTGATTGATTTTATTAGGTATTTTTAATTTAAACTTGGACAAAATTTAGTGTAAAGAAACAAAGAAAATTCCAAGGAAAAATGATGGTGATTAATGTTTATTACTATTATTCTGGTGTTTGTCAGCTTTTCGCATCCCACGTCTTTCTCCTTCTTCTTCTCCGAATTCGTATTGATTTACTGGATATCGTGGTCTTGGTAGTAGTTTAACTTACATTTCCCATCGGAGCTTCATTTTAATAACCCATGTTTGCCTTTCTCTCTGCCTTATTTCCTTGAATTTGATTTGGTTCCATAATTACACACATGTTGATTTTTTTCGCCTTTAGTTCCACTGTTCAGGACAATACCAATGAAGACTCGGAGCTTGCTCATCCAAAAAGAAATTGCAAGCTTCATCATCTGCAGCGAAGAAATTGTGTTCTTCCATCTTCACATACTGGTGCGGTTGATGCGTTGTTTTATAGAGATTGAAGCGATCCATGGACGATGGTGAAGAAGAAGATGTTGTTGATGATATCAACAGAGAAGAAATACTCCCGTTGTTGTTGATGATGATGTTGTCTTCATTCAAGAAAGCACTGGAGTCACTGTCCGATGACCCGTCTTTCAAGTCCGGGAAAAGGGTGGCGCCGCCAACTGATCCATCTGCAGGCTCTGACGAAGTATCCAAAGATGGCCCACTTTGTTCCAGTGTTTTGCTGGCAGCAGTTTCAGGCACAACCACCTCCTCTTTCACTGAAACATGGCTCTCGGTTCTCTCCCCACTCTGCTTCGCCTGCAACTCTCTTATCTGCAGAATAGTTTAGCACAATTCTAACCATCCCGTATGTTCACATATAATATAAGTGAAATATAACTTGTTAATTGTTATTATTATTACCTCCTTGAGGAGAGCTTCATTGTCATGCCGGAGAGCTTCATAATTAGCCTTGAGAATATCATAACTGGTTTTGAGAAGGCCATAGTCCCTTTCCAATTGCTTGGTCTTCCACCTAGCACGGCGGTTTTGGAACCACACAGCAACTTGCCTCGGTTGCAAGCCCAGGTCTTGAGCTAGTTTCACTTTCCTCTCCGGTTCCAGCTTGTTTTTGACCTCGAAATTCTTCTCCAAGGCCTTAACTTGATCCACACTTAATCTCCGCTTCTTCTCAGAAACATGCCCCGATTCTTCCAGGCACACTTCCTGATCTAATCCTTCTAGCATCGACTGGAAGTCCCTGCTGTATATATGGTTGTTTCTCGGACTATGTTCATCTGCAGACCAAAACGAAACAAACAACTTTAATTACAACTCGGTTTCATGCAAAATTAAATGCAAGTAAAAAATTGGGATTGTTTTATTGGACCTGTAGTTGGACAGAGGGACATCAAAGCACCCAAAGAATCTGAGCTGCTCATGGTTGATGAAAACTGGCAATTTGAAACAAATGTTTTCTTCTTGTTTTAAGAAAGTGTTATGGAGTGAACTGGTTTAGTCAGATAAGAAGTTTTAGCTGGCTCAAGAGATGTTGTTAGAGAGATTTGGAGGAAGAGTAAGACCCTTGTCTAAAACCACACCAACTTGGACAAGGTTGTAGTAGTTTACAACCGTACAACAACCAGTGCTCTCTGTCAACTCCCCCACCATTATATTTCTTATCTTTCTGCAACACGGTTTCTTCACTTGTCTTAGTTCCCATCCAAAACAAAACCCAAGGTTTCAACAATATGTATGAACAAACCCCCAAAATGTTGTTGTTTGCTTTACATAATTACAGTAGTGTAAGACTGTTCATAAGGAAGGGAGTTTTGAGTTTGAGAGAGCCCAGCTGGCGTTAACCAGGTTTCGTCGCTTTAAATAAAACCAAACAAGGGTGACATTTGGGTTAGAATTTGACTGGGGTTGGGTACGCGGGGTTGGCTAAATGCAAATTGACACTAAATTCATTCCAAATGCAATCTTATTTTTATTTAGTTTTGGTAGGGTAAAAAGTAAAAAAATGGAAGGCTTAATAGTAAAAAGGACAAGTGTCCAATTTATACTCGTTGCTAATTTTTAGTGTATAAATTATTTTTCGCTTATAACAAGTGTATAATGTTTTCTTCATTATCAATTTATGTGTCTGAAGTATCATTTTGTTATCGTTTTAAGGTTGATCCATTAAAAAAAAAAATATATCCCAATCAATGCTTGGCATGTGACAAGTTTTATTTTGTTTTATTTTATTTTTTTAAAAAGTTCAAAAATTTCAAAATATATCCAAAAAATTTTAAATATTTTTAAAATAGTCCTCAAATCCCTAATTTCAAATCTCAATTCTAGCAGTTGTCGCCACTAATCGTCGATGGTGTGCTCACTGCTTCTATCGTCAGACATTCACGAACATTTTCTTCAACCAGCCGCCATCGGACGAGGTACCTAACATCGAAAGAAGTTAAACTTGCAAAAGAAAGTCGATTGACACACCTACCATCGATTACTGAATACGGTGGTTAAGGAAAATGGGCTGCGACATTCGGTGATGGAAGCGGTGGACTCTGGCGATGCTATCGACGACGGCATCGACAATAATTTTAGGGATTTTAAATTAGAGATTTTGTGACTATGTAAAAATTTTAAACTATTAAGTTTTTTTAAATAAAGAAAATAATAATAAAAATATGACATGTGTCATATTTTGATTGAATAATAATTTTTTTAATTGTCTTTAATGATTATGTACTTAAAATTAACAAAATAAAATTATAAACGTTTATTTTTAGCGAAAAATAATTTATGCACTAAAAATTAAAAACAAATATAGTTTGAATAAAATGAAACGTGGAAATGTATGTGGAAAGCGGTGGGACGACTCAGCTCGGTTAGCCGACATGGGCATAGCAGATTTTATTGGTGTGAGCGTATCATGGCCATCACCAATCGGTCGGTGCCGATCCTTTCAACAATTCCTCTTTACATTTTTTTTCAATTGTTTTTCTCTCACTTATTATCAGATAGATCATCGATGCCTCACGGTTATATGGGACGCAGAAATTTACGTTAAAGTACATAAATTTTTATATTTAATAAAAAATTTAAAAAATTAAATTAAATTATTAATATAAAATATTATATATATATAAATTTAAAATTTTTATGAAGTGCCATCGCTTTGTAAAACCTTTAGTCCCCCCTTGACTGCATTTGTTTCCAAAATTATAACAAGTAATGTTTAGCATTTAGGGTGCAATTCTAATGGCGGAGTCAAAATTTTTATATAGTAAGATTAAAGTAGAGTATGAGGTACGAGAATTTTTGTATCACTATAATATAAATATTGTTGACCCATGTCTAAATAAATTAAGTAGAGTCAATTCTAATATTTCTTATGAAAATTTTATATCTACTCCTTAAAAACCTTATTTAACTCTTTGAAAATTTCATACCACGACAAATTAAGTGAGGTCAATTGACCCCTAATCTATAGGTGGCTCCGCCACTGTGCAATTTAACACTTAATTTTATATGTATCATTGTTGAAATGTCGTCTTCAATTGATATAAACTAATTAATGTTTACACATGTATATTGTTTTTCCATTTTAAAATCTAAATTGATTTAAATATATTTCAACGTGTTTCTTGCCCACTTCCATGAAGTCATCAATCGTATGGGTTAACAATCCTTGGCTGGAGATTCCACAAGATTTTGGGTTGCACTTCTTTATCATTTTTAATTAATGAAATTGTTTTTGCCACCAATTTATTACATCTACTATTGTACCGTACTTTGGCCTACAACATGACATCAATTTTTCCTGCATTAATGTCCAACAAGAATTACTAGCTATCATTCTCACTAGGAATGTAAAAAGCTGACTCGACTTGAAAACTCGACTGAACCTGTTCGAGTCAGAGCCTGATTTAACTCGAGGATGCGATGACTCGAAATCGATCTATAACCGACTGTTGTTGATTTGAACCCGAGTTTGACCTATTACTGTAGTAACCGAACCTGGCCTACATCCGACCGGAAACGACCTGAACTCAAATTGAACATGTTATTGTGGACCCGAAACACGGCCTGCACCCGACTGAAACGAACCCGAACCCGAAACTAACCTGACAGATAACCGATATTACCCGACTGAATTGACTTGAGATCTGATTTTACTCGACTTGTTTTGAACCCGACCTGTTAATTGACCCGACTTGTTGTTGACCTGAACTAATATTGACCTAGCTTGATTTACCTAACATGTAATTGAGGAAGCCTATGATTTGATGAATTTAAATGTAAACTATTAATTTTTAAATTAATTTAAAGTGTTAAATAATCTTTTTGTTATATATACATATATAATCAATTAAAAATATCAAAAAAGGAAAGATTGGATTTAGATATTCATTTGACACTATTAAGTTTGAAATTTTATTAAATAATTCAATGATTAGTAATAATTCAATATGCTTAGTAACTCATTCAATATAAATTATTTGTCAAGTTTGAACTACTAAGTTTGAACTAAATTAAAGTTTTAACTTTCATGTTGATGTTCTCATGTGTACAAGTACATGTTTACATCCATTTCAAAATTTTGTGTATAATTATATTTAATCAAAGTTTATTATATGTTATAATAATAATAATGTCTGAATTGAATGAACTTATTAAACTTAGAATCTAATTGAGCTAAACTAAAATCTAAAAGAATAAATCACAGATATAATTAAAAGAATTCTAAAACTAAATGTGGAATTTCAATTAAATTAATCTAAGTTGGGACTCAGTTGAATTAAACTAAAATAATTAGTAGAAAAAAGAAAAAGACAATTTGTAAAAAAGAGGGAAAAGACAAAATTTTGGAGAGAAATAAACTACCCATTTTTAGGCTTGAGATTAATTTACTTTTAGTCTAAAAATTTTGGAGGGATAAAAGCCACCCAAAATTTTTTAGGGAATTAGGGGAATAAGCCACTCAAAATTTTGAAGGGAATTAGTGGAATTTCTATTTTTGGTAATTTAGTCTAATAATATTTTTGTTTATTCCAGTCCCTATAATTTATTTTTTAGTCAAAATTGCCCCATATTTATTTATATTTTGACAATTTAGTCCAATTTATTATAGTCACTAAAATTTAATTTTTACTCCAAATTAGCCCATATTCATTTTTTATATTTTATTCTAGTCCCTAAAAAATAAAAACCTACTTGTCCATTTTTTAAGTTGATCTGCCGCAACCCGCCCATATTTAAAAAGTAATTACCAATTGCTGCAACAAATGGAAGGAATCTTGCCCCCATTTTTTAATGGGTTATTAGTGGATTAGCCCATTACTAGTTTGGCAGCTTTACAGTTAAGTCCTTTTTTATCCTTTAGTTTTAGTTTGATTCATTTTAGTCCCAATTTGAGTTTAGATTCCTTAGACCTTTAGGTTTAGGTTCTTTTTTAATTAGACCCTCCTTCATGAAATTGTTTAATAATTAAAACGTTTGACGGGCTTTTGAAGGCCCAATTTTGTAACACCCTCTTCCTGTATCTGTACACCGGATACGAGTCGGAAATGTTATGACTTCTTTATTCAAAGATCAGGGTAATTTAAAACTTTCATAAAACTTCTTCATGGTCACCCATCCTAAAATTTCTCCAGCCCAAGCACGTTTAACTTTATTTAAAACCGGCATAACTTATTTATCTGAGCTTCAAATCATAAATCAACTATCTTAGCAGGCAACTCATCGCCTAAGGTTATTCTTAACCTTGAATCTTTCCAGAAACGCCAATTATCATGAACTCATAATTAACTTTAAAGACCAAACACAATTCAAGTAGGTTTAGCAAGTATACATGCCACTACAAAAATCAAACCTTAATTAGGATGTCATTACTGTGATTACCTGTTGAGCTTTCCAATATTGATGCAATGCTCTTCTCACTTTCATCTTGAGTTACCTACGTGTGCAAAATCAACACACGCTAAGTACGAACTTAGTGAGGCATAAGATGAGAACATATATAAAATACTTTACAGTGCATAATACTATTAAAAGCATGATATCCTTTTAAACATGTAATCTGTTATGCAGAAATGTCTATGCATAAAAACATATTGTAAACTTTATACTTTAAAAGCATATATTCATCTTGTAAAGTCATATATGTACTATAAAAGTACTATTCTTCTTTATGAGTACCGTAACTGCCAACTCAAAAGGTTGGATCTCGACACCATAGGGTATCGTCATAACTGCCAACTCAAAAGGTTGGATTTCGACACTATAAAGCATCGTAACTGCCAAGTCATAAGTTTGATTTCTACACCATAAGGTATTGTCATAACTGCCAACTCAAAGGTTGGATTTCGACACTATAAAGCATCATAGCTGCCAACTCATAGGTTGGATTTCGACACCAGAAGGTATCGTCATAACTGCCAACTCAAATGTTGGATTTCGACACTATAAAGCATCGTAACTATTGTTCTCAATATTATACTTCCAAGGCAACTTTAAAACAATTCTTCCAATATGACAAGTAACAAATACCACATATACATTTCACATCATGTAAAATATCTTCATAGTGGAGCAGTTCATACTCCAACATGTTCACCAACTTTTCATGGTATAAACCATTTGTAAACATAAAATTATACCATAATCTTTAAAATCATTAAAATAATATATCATGCAAAAACATGTATGCACTCACCCGAGCCATTTATTAGCAAGCCTCACTAAATTCTACTCGATCCTTTCCTTTATAGAACCTCGAACCTTCTTTGATTCGGACTTGACTTCATTTATCACATGAATAAGATAAAATATTTGTTAGATTCAAATCTAACATCACCATAAACATGTTGTCTTAATATAATCATTCGAATATAAAATTTCCAAATATTTTTCCTTTCTTCCTTGTATTGTTCAGAAACTCATTTTGGGTCCTTAATGATCATTCTGAACTTCCAATAATTCTTCCGAGCTTGTTATCAAACATTTAGATACACAAAGTATCAATTTCTATTTTCTGGGAACTTGCGTTACCTTCAAAGATTTACTTACACTGGGCAGAATACATACCAGATCTTAATTTCCTTTATACTGGAGAAACTAGATTCGATTAAGATTCTAATGGTATAAGCCAAATAAATTAATAAAATCTACAAAAATTATGAAAATTCTTCAAACTCCCGTCACAGACTGTCCAGACCCAAAACTGCTCTATAAATTTTCCGACCTTCATTCGATTAAAAATTCATATCTTTTAACTTGGAACTCGAAATCAGTTTCCGTTTTTTGGGCACGAAACTAGACGAACACATATTTACAACGGTATAAAATTCACCATCTAACCATTTTTATAGAATTTATGGTGAATTTTCAAAGTCACTGTCAGATTTCAATCTTCTACATAGCTTTCCATAATAAACTTCTAATTTATACTAACTTCTTCTTTTTTTTCCACTTGTCAATTTAGTCCCATCACTTGCTTCAAACCATCAATTAATCATCTCCTTCATCAAATAATTATTCAAAATAATTCCCTCTAATTTTCTTTCTTTGCCAAATGGTCACTTAACTTTAACAAATTGTCAAAATGGTCCCTAATTTAATTCAATATCGGTTTAGCATTCTAACATCAATTTCACATCTCCAACATAATTAATGACATAAATACACCCCAATTTCATGAAATTCAGATTCGGCCCCTTAACTTTGAAGCTTGCCTAATTGGTCCCTATAATTTTAACTCAGGGTTTTGCTTCCAAACAACAAATCAAGCTTACTAGATTATTAATCCAACATCACAAACCCTAAAGTAAACTTAAACTCATAAACCCTAATCATCTTCATAATAATCAAAATATGTAGAGTTTAAATCCTAACTCAAAAACATGATTTTAACATCATACTAGCTTGTTTTCAACTTGAATTCAACCATGGAATCATAAAATCTCAAAAGCCCCAATTTGTTCATAAACCCTAATTTCTTTCTCATGTAAATTCTCATCAATCAAGCATGGATTCCATGAATTATTGATATCAAAAGATAGAGCTTGAAGAGTAGAACAACTTTGTAGTTGAAGAGATTACCTAAAAATCGAGTTTCGGGGCTTGAATCGAGCTTGGAAAATTTTTCTGTTTCTTTCCCTAGCTCTCATGTTTTTGGGCTGGAAAAGATGAATATTTTGTTCATCTTTTCACCATTAAATTACACTTGTAATATATAAATGAATTTTAAATTCATTTAAATAGGGAATTACTAAAGTGCCCTTTTATCCAAAGGTTGAAATTGATCTTATCATCAATCAAGGGCCAAGATTTAAATCATCAATTTCTTCTTCCAAAAATAACCCTTTTAACTTCCAATATTTCAAAATTGCCATCCTTGCCAAATGACCAACTTGCCCTCCAACTATTTTTTATTTACTAGTTTGGCATTCTTGTAAAAATCTAACTGAGTCTAGTTGGAATCCAACCAACTACAATAAAATACTCATAAAATAGTATTTTATAACTTTTCCATAAATTTTGGACCTGTCTTTAAAATTCCAATTCGATCCAACTACGATTTCTAAATTTCTGAACTTTGTCGCTTTATAGCCATTAATACAAACTCCGTACGGAAAATCCGGGTAACATAGAAAGGTCACTCTTGGGGGTGAACTATTCATTTACGGGGTTAAATACACAACTTTTGAAAATTACACTTTGGTCCCTAAACTTTTCCAAAGTTTACACTTTAACCCATAAACTTTCAAAATTTTCATTTTGGTCACTAGCCAAAAATTGGGATATTACAAATTTATTTCGGAAAGGATGAAAAATAGTGTCTACAATTATAATGTATTAAATTATAATTATTAGTGTTTGGGGTTATGGGATTAGTTTAGGGATTAGGGATTAGTTTTGCACTTTAATTATTAGTGATTGTATGATTTAGGGGTTGAGGTTTGGGGTTTAGGCATAAATGTGTTAAGTTGAGTGTTTAGGGCTATGGGATTAGTTTAGGGATTAGGGGATTATGCTTGCACTTTAATTATTAGTGATTGTAAGATTTAGTTGTTGAGGTTCAAGGTAAGGGTAAATATGTCAAGTTGAGTGTTTGAGGTTATGTGATTAGTTTAGGGATTAGGGATTATGCTTGTAATTTAATTATTAGTGATTGTAAGATTTAGGGGATGAGGTTTGGGGTTTATGGGTATAATATATGTTTCAAGTTGAGTGTTTGGGATTATAAGATTAGTTTAGGGATTAGGAGATTCGAGGATTAGGCTTGCACTTTAATTATTAGTGATTATAAGATTTAGGGGTTTGGGGTTTAGGGGTAAATGTGTCAAGTTGAGTGTTTGGTAGGAGTTATGAGATTAGTTTAGGGATTTGGTTTGCCCTTTAATCATTAGTGATTGTAAGATTTAGGGGTTGAGGTTTGGGGTTGAGGGATTCAAATTGACCTCTATTTATTTTAAAATTTTCTAATATAGTCTAATATTTTTAATACGATGATATTTTTGTTCATTATAGTCCCTAAAACTTTATTTTTAGCCTAAATTGACCCATATATTTCTATTTTTGGTAATTTAGTAAAATAATATTTTTGTTTATTCTAGTCCCTACAATTTAATTTTTAGTCAAAATTGCCCCATATTTATTTATATTTTTGGCAATTTAGTCCAATAATATTTTTGTTTATTCTAGTATCTAAAATTTAAATTTTACTCCAAATTGATCCCTATTCATTTCTTATTTAGTCCAATGTTTTTAATATGATGATATTTTTGTTCACGTTAGTCCCTAAAACTTTGTTTTCACTCCAAATTTACCCTTATTCCTTTTTTAATTTAGTCCAATGTTTTTATTATGATGATATTTTTGTTCATGTTAGTCCCTAAAATTTTATTTTTCACAGAAATTGACCCTTATTAATTTCTAATTTTTGTAATTTACTCCAATATTTTAAATATGATGATATTTTTGTTCATTATAGTGCCTAATATTTATTTTTAATGTGATTCGTGTTTGTGAAAGGTGTTAAATAATTCTCTTGAAATGACCCTACCCAAAGTCTGTCGATTATTTGTACCAAACTCAAACTTAATATGAATTCAAAACCCCGAATTAACTCAACCTGAAGTGAACCCGACTTAAAATGAACTCGACCTGAAATGAACCCGAGCCCGAATTAACCCGTCAATTAACTGATTCAGACCTGAACTGTTTTGACCCGACCTGAAATGAACCCGACCCAAAATGAACCCGGTCTAAAATGAACCCGACTTGAAACTGACCCGCACCCGACCCGAATCGAGTTGAAACATTAAATCGACCTGAAATGACCTGTATCCGATTTGACCCGACCTGACAGGACCTGACCTGAAACCTATCCGATTACCTATTTTTACATCCTTAATTCTCAGTATATTTTACAAAGGTTAACCATGTTAGTAGTATCTAAAGGTCTCAATTAGGCCGTTTGGATCATATTCGAGTCGAATTATTTTGGTATCTGGATTATATTTGAAGTAGGCTTGATTTGAATTCATTTAGATTTAATTCAGGTTTATGGTTACTTGGGTCGATTCGAGTATTGGATTTAGTTAATATCAAATCAATTGAATTTTAGGTCGAGTTAATATTAAATCCGTCATTTTTTGGGTCAATTCAGTATCATGCCAGTCAATTTTTTATTTGTGTCAATCTTTAGATATTTGGATGAATTCGGGTTGAGTTGGACATGAGTCTAATTGATATATATATATTATTGTAAAAATATATTTTATTTCATATTGGATGTATGCTTTATATTAAATTTTTTTATTGATATATAAAAGTACTGATAATGTATGTTTCATATCAAACACTTTTAAAAAATTAGAAATTATTGGATCAAATACGGATATGGTCTTAACAGAAAAAAATATTGAACCATTAAACTATTAATGAGATGGTTAACTAGCAACATAATACAAAAAATATAACATACATAATTTTACTATTTATATTACTAAAATTTGATAATAATAGAAATAAATTATTCGTTTACTCCGACTTAATTAGAGTTAAAATAGAATTGATGTTTAGTTTAGATTGAATTTAATAAATTAAATTCGAATTTAGATGAAATTTATCAAATCTAGCAATACCAATGAACTATTTGATAAAAAAAATACCAATGAAATTAGATAAAGAACACTCATAGGGCCACCAAAGAGAATCAAAATCATGACACTCGACTTGAAGTGTAGCCAAAAGCTAGGCTCTGACAAGACTTGATGGGACTTGGGGTATTAATGGAGATTATCATCAATTTCAGGGCTTAAATCCGCTAAAACAATTTACCTTCTTTTTAGTGGTAAACAATGTTTGATAATGAAAGCAAATTAAGGGCTCATTATCCACTGCAACTTCAAAGCAAAAGGATAATATGTTTTGATCCATTGGGTGAAGAACAAGTGATGAGTTCTTATCATCCAAAGCTGTATGTATTGTCAATTCTTCTGAAAGCTGTGATATGCAAAGCACAAGTGCTACTCTTTACATCTGTTTTCGGTCATAATCAGCGGACCGCTAACGCGATTGTCGTCGCAAATAGCGGTAGCCACATCCTCCAAAACCGCTTTTAAAAAATTTTGCGGTGGCTAACAGATTCACACCGATAGCGTCCTGTCGTGGATACTATATTCCGCGATAGTGTCTGTAGCGACAATATCGACCCGTTTTTAAAGTTCTGGAAAATCACAGGGTTGCCAACTTGCCAGGAGGAGGAGGAAGAAGAACAGAGCGGGTTTAAAATTCTGGAAAAACATGGGTAAATTACATAGGGTGATTTTGAACTTTTTAAAGTTCTTAGTTTGGTCTTAATACTTTAACTTGCATTCAAATTGATCCCTTAAACTTTTAAAACTTCTTGATTAAGTCTTTGAATTTCTATTTTATCTTAATTATGTCCTTAAAGATTTATTTTTTGTTAAATCTAGTCCTTAAACATTATATTAATTTTACTTTCCTTTTAATTAATAATAAAATTAGAGACTTAGAGCATATATTGAATATAAGTATTGAAAAAGAAAATCAAATAAATGAGAATAAAGACTTATATTTAATGTGGTATAATTGTTTATTAATAATATTATAAATATTTAATTTTTTATAATATGTTTATTGTTTATTATTGGTTTTTATAATATGTTTATTTAATTTTTATTATTTATTAATATTATTAATTATTTTTTATATTAATATTTTTTATTTTTTGTTTAGGTTTATTCACATGTTTAGTCCTTTTATTAGTGCACGTTGTTTATTTAGAATATTCATATGATTTTATTATCCAAACTAAACAAAACAAAATCACAATACAATCTAGAATTCTTTAAACAAAATCACTTTCACTTTCAAATTCATATTAATAAAAGTTCATAAGTGTTAAAAAATACTCTAAAAATCATTGAAATTGTCTTTTTATATTTATAATTATAAATAGTATATTTTACAATAAATTGTGCAAAATTTAAAAAAATTTATGACCGTGACACCCGCAGTGACTGCAATAGCCTCCGTTATATCCGAAAACGCGATAACTGCGACGCGACCGAAAACGTGACCGCGGCCGAGATTTAAATCTCTGGTCCTAATTAATTGCAGACAGCGAAATGAAATCAAACCCTAAACTATATCAAGCCGACGATGATCATCAATGGAAATCCATGAAAAAACGGGCTGCTGATTTATGGAAAACAGTGGGGACAGAGGAATTATTTCTTTGATGACAACAATACGTGTGAGTTGGGGTACTCAGGGAAACCCACGGGAAGAAGAAAATGATGAGTTGTGAGCATGTGAGAAATGGAGCAGTCCTCACAATAAAAGTTGGATTTTTTGTTTGAAAAATAAAACCCAAAAATTGCGGTGTAGCCAGGGAAACAAAAGCATATCCGAAAAGAAAGGCTGTCTGTTGTGATGCCAAAGATGGTCCCGTTACAAAGATCTAAACAAAGTTTTGCACAACTCAGAGCTATTCTCGAAGTGTTGCATCAGTCAGTGACACATTCGTTGGTGTCGCTGACCGGTGCAAACATTTGAGAGAGTTTCGTAGGGAATCATGTGCTCATAATTGATGCATGGACATTATGACAATGCCGCCTTAGCTTGTTGATTTGGGTAATGAGAACTCCTTTGAACAAAGTTACAAAAAGCAAAAAGAAAATGACTGCAGATAATGGTTAATTTGCCCCCCCCCCCCCCCTACAAGAGAATATGGTACTCGTCCAAGTGACCATAACTTGCAGTCTAGTCATCAGTGCATATCCAAAACAGGAACATGAGAATAGGGCGGCATCTACCCCCATGTTTTGCCAACCTTATCACCTCAACTTATATGGAACAGCGAATCCTACATTCCTACTTATTATCTCCAAGCTATTTCTGGATTTACTTTCAGTCAATTCTGAAGCCTGAGGAAAAAAGGTTCATGGTGATTTATACTAACAGATACCATGACTTAGCCTTTTTCTCCTGCTGCATAGAGAAGCAAACATAACACTGTCATCCGTTTAAAGGCAAAGACGACCACATGGCCTTTTGTGATGGATAACCTTGAATGGGATGTTTTAAAAGTGACAAGGAAGAGGCACTTGAAATAAAGGGAAAACTTGATCTGTGTGGGCAGCTGTGCAGACATAACAGTAGGGCATTGACTTGATTCTGGTACATGCAGAATGACATGTTTGGATCAGCCAGATGTGATTGTAGGAACAAGTTCTGCATTAGCAATGAAGCAAAATGAGGCAGATGATATACACATTAATTATGAATAAGCCTAAACATTCCGGATATACCTATACAATTGGAGGCAGGGTCATTACGAATTTGAATTTTTTTTTTGCGTCAAGTTAATTTAGAGTTTGGATCAAATTTAGGGTTAAATCAATTTCAAGTTTGATATTTTCGAGTTAGATCATTTCAAGTTTTAGTCATTTTATGTTTAATGATTTAAATTTAATTTAACATATGAATTATTTTAAATTGAATAATATGGAATTTAAAGCTGTTTGCGATTGCTTTTTTCTTTAAATATTTTTAGTTTGGCCATTAAATTATTTGAATCGAATCATACTTTTACACAAATTATTATGATTTAACATATAAATAAGTATTTTACGCGAAATCATTGATCTCATCACGATATGACAGTGAAAATTAAATTATATGTAATATTTATGATTACATTACTTACATATAAATATTATAAACATTTAGTTATTGTATATAAAATCAAAAATTTATATATTAAACCCTAAATCCTTAATTCTAGTATGTATATTTTAAAATTAATAAAAAAAATATGTCAATATTTTTTGGTATTGTACATGTTCATTTTAAGGTTTATGTTCGAAATTCGTGACTCTTTCTTCCAACAACGTCGTTTCCAGAATTTAAAAATAAAAAATATATCAATATTGATAATAGTATTTTATTTTAAATATCAAACCACTAATGGATTTAAGGGAACAACTTGGATTACATCAAACAAAATATACATAATATAGATAATAATATGAGATTGTAAAACTCGATTTGACTCATAAACAATCTTATCATTTTGCTTTAGGTACAAACTGAAATTGCATGTTCTATGTTAATAAAAATAAAGGACTATAAATTACAAATTATACTTAATTTAAAGTTGTATCATTTAAATTACTTATTCCGATCATTTTCAAGTTGCGGTTAATTTCATGGGCGGTCAGTTCTATATCAGATAAATTTTGAGTTCAGGTTGTTAAGCTTGCGTCATTTTTGCATTTGTTGAATTTGGGGTTCTATTTGTTGCAGATAGTCAGATACTACGATATCTTAGTGTTCATACGATGAGGTTTGGCAATTGCCGACGCCGTTCTTTGAATGGATAACAACATCCTCCAATGCCCAAATTTGGTAGTTCAACTCTTCCCCATTCCCATCTAAACCTAGCTACCTCCCAACTTTACTTTCCCAGCTCAATTCATACCCAGCTGGAAAAGTCGCGGCTTTCTTATATTTTCCGGAAAGGACTCACATTTAGGAATTCAAATAGCGGTATATTATTGTAATTACAGCGATAACGACACCGTCTGAAATCGTTATTTACAGTGACCAAAATACATTCATCATTGTCTACAACCGTGATAAAGTGACCAACCTCATTTCCAGCGTCATCGTAGAACTAGAACAAGACCTGAACTCCCTTTTCTCCAACAAATCCAAGGTTGTTATCAACCTCAGAAAAACAAAACACCAGTTTCTCTTCCGATATAGTTAGTGTAGCGACTAATTTTTAAAATCGTAAATGTTCCCTCGCTTTAAAAAATTTATTTATGAGGAAATTTGAAAAAAGTTTGAGTTTTTAATAAAAAATTTAGAGTCGCCACCGGTCACTTGGATTAGATAGATCGGACACAAGTAAAACTAAAACTAGAGATTCTATGTTCGGGAGTCGGTTATGAGTGGGGAAGGGTATTATACCCAAAAATTGGTACCTAAGGGTTCGTATCACATTTAACTAAGAAAAATTTAAATTTGATCTAACTTAATTAATAATCCCTAAGATGCATGAATGCATGGTCATACAAATCGAACGCAACCAAACTCGCAACCCACGATACCAAAAGAGATGACGCCCGAAGATTCGGGACGATACTCCCACTAGAATATCGGGACCTCGAGTACTAAACTAGATTAAAGTGATAAATTAAATATGACAATTAATATGCATGAACAACTACATAAATATACAAATGATAACATAAAATAAATAAGATACAAATACGTACATTACAAATAATAATATATACAAAGAAAAAGGTATGATAAAAAGACTATATACATAATAATACATTACATGAAACTATATATCATATATTTATATATATATATAATATATATGTATATAATACGGTTCTATATATATATATATATATATATATATATATATATATATGCTTAAGGTATATATATAAAATACATAATTTAGCTTTGACAGTAGGTAGATGTATATTAGAATAATGAAAGCTATTAATACATATGCATATATTAAACTGTATTATACATATACTGTTGAAAGCCAAAACAAAATGTATATAATACGGATGAAAACACAATAAATACTATATACCATACTATATATCATATTATACATATACCTTTAATACATACATAAGCTATATACTATATGTTACGTACCATACATATACTTAATACATATTAATATACATATATTGTATACTATATGTTGTATATTTACATAATACACATATATTATGTACTATAGATTATATAGTATATGTAACATAACAAACAATATATAAAGCAAACATCATATAAAGTCAATGTCGACTAACGCTTGGCAAATAATTGATAAACCAGTGTAAATATGCCAGTAAAATAATGCCAAGTATAGGTCTTTTTGCGTGCAAGTATACACGGTCATCAAATAATACAAAGTGAGCAAAGTATCGTATCCACGGGGATTGATCGGGAATTAAATGTCACAATAATTGCTTGTGAAATAAAACAAAAGAGTTGAAGATTGGAATTAGATTTTGGATTAAGGAAAATAACTAAGGAAAATAAAGTAAAAGTTCAGGCAAATTGGCAAACATATGTACTCAGATGGTGATTAGCGTTGGCAAGGGATGCTTGGATTTCACACTATGTAACGCCCCGGTTTTGGGCCTAGCGGTTTTGAGGTTTGTTAGCCGGTCCGATGGATCGGGTTAGAGATTTGAGTCAGATTAGGGACCGTGTATTTTTCGATGAGATAAAAATATGGAAAATGGTTAAAAATCATGTTTTAATATATGATTAATATTGGTGGAATCAATTTTGGAAAATGAGATTTGGAGGTATGACATTTTGGCTAGTGACCAAAATGCAATATTTGAAAAGTGTTTTTAAAGCGACTAAAATGAAAAGGGTCAAATTCTTAGAATCCTTAAGGAGCTAATTTACCAAGTTTTTGCTGGTGATTTCTCCCTTCAATTAAATCATTTTAACATGTGTTTTAAAAGTTAATTAAAGAGATTTTAGATATTAAAGTTAGTTATTTGGTTTTAATGAAAATTGACGTAACTTTTCACTCAACTTCTCTCTCCACTTCTTTTCTGCCAAACACCCAAGTTTTCATAAAAAATCAGAGGTGGGGGATCCTTTTTACTTAGACTCTTGATCTACAATTGATTATTTAACTTTGATTTACAAAACCTCATTGAAATCTTGTGTTTTCCTAGCTTTAACAAGCCAATTGAGGGAGAAATCACACAATAGGGGTAAGGTCCGTGATCTCCTCTATTGAATGGTTCTTTATTGATATTCTCAAGTATTTGATCCTTGATTTATGGTTTATAATCTGATTTTGCATTTTTATATTAAATTAATTGATTTAATTGGGTAAAATTGATGAAATAGAAAAAGATCCAAATTGGATATGTTTTCTAGTGATTTAGATTGATTTTAAACATATTATGGATGTATAATAATGTTGATAAGTCATTTTTAACAATGGAATCCCGAAACTCTTGAATCTCTAATTGTTTAGGTTGTTAGAATTGTGTTTTTGCGGAGTTGTGGTGGCTGTTTGGTTGCTGGAGGTGTTAAGTTGTTTTGATTCTATTTTTAGATGTTATTTGATGATAAAAGTGATGTTAGATTGATAGGTTGTGGCTGGGTTGTGTTTGGAAAGGATTATATGGTGTTTTCAGTTGTTGTGATTGGGTAATTGTGAGGTGAATGTGAGGATCTATTGTTGCGGTGTTTTAAATGCATGTAGATGCATTAATCCTCTGTGGTAATGTGGTTAAAACAGGGGAGATGGATCTGGAAGTGACCGGGGAAGCTTTGGAGGCTTCAGACGCTTGTTTTTGCGTCGGCAAATCGAGGTTTCGCGTATCGATGAGTGAAAACGTGGTTTAAAGCATTTTGATGTTTGGGAAACAGAGTTTTGGGAGTTATGGTAGAGCTTGAAACGCTTACCTAGACTCAGAAGTAAGTATAAAGTGGATATCTCTCTCAGTCGTGCTAGTTTGAAATGGTTTTATACACTTATTCTAATTTACATGTTACCTACTGTTTAAACATATTTTAAAGTATTTGATATACTGTTTTTAAGCATGAAATGCTGAAGGATGCATATGGTAAGTGATCCTTGTAAGTATGTGGTTTATAGTTGTGTTTAAAGTATGGTTGTTGCTTTGGAAATGGCATGGTTTAATGCTTGTTAAAAACAATGAGGTAAATGTTATTTGGTTAATTATATTGGCAAGTGATGTGGTTTTAAAATTGTTATCCGTTATAGTTGGCCGGCCATAGGATTGAGTGCACTGTAAAATAAGTCGCCTTGTATGTTGAGGGGTTTATATTATGTACCGAATACTCCATCCAAGTACCCTAACGGTAGAGGGGTTTAACGATACTGAATACTCTCGTTAGTGGGGTTAAGCATCTAACCGATGAGAGGGATGGGTTTTCCCTGTGGGTTGAAAGTGTACCTGATTGTTATTGTACCACGATTGTGATTGTATCGCTATTCCGGTTGAGGTGGCTTGAAGTGTTGGGTTAACACTTGTTGAATCCGTGTATCCGATGAACACTTTTGTTAATGGACTTGATATTGATCACTTGTAAGCCAATATAATTGTTAATGTATCATTGAAATGTTTTATGTTGTATAATGTGATTTATAAATGTTTCTCCTTAAGCTTTGCATTTGGTAGTAATGCATGGGAAGGCTTAAGTGGAGGGTTAGCAATGGGATTTGCTGTTGATTAATGATACATGTAGCATATGGTTTATTATGCTGGTTTTAATGATATAAAGTGCATGTCTTCAAAAGGGGCATGATGATGATGATGGTGTTTTTAAAGGATGATGTTAAATAAATGGTTTTAAATGCATTGATGGTGGTTTTTTTGAGCATTCCTCACTAAGCCTTGTGTGCTTACGCTCTTGTTGTCCATCAATACAAATAATTGAGGTCTTAGAAGGCAGCAAGAAGCAAGGGGATCTTGGCAAGACTTGTTTCCAAAGTATGTCTTGGTTTAGACTATAATGAATAAGGGAAATGTGGTACCTATTGTGTTTTGGGAGATGTTTTGTGGAACTCCCCGTTTGAGCATATCTCTTTAGTTGCTCTTGGGTTGTAAATGGCCTTTAAAGTTTGTTTTGATGTTGGTTTACCTTTTTGACATGTTGCTTGAATGGACATTAGGAAGCATGCCTATAGATTCCCTTTTGATGCTTGATACTTGTTGTGCTGTAGGAATGAAGTTGCTAGCTGGCTTGTGATACGTATGGCATGTTGGTATGGTGTTATAAGCATGTTGGAATGATTTGAGAATGTTTTTGAGATGAAAAACCAGCAAATTGTGGCATTACAGGTCCAGGCGTACCGATACGAGAGGGACCGTATTTTTTGGCCTAAGAGATCGGTACGCGTAAGGGAGTACCAGTACGACTAGGTGATTTTTGGCTTGGCGTAACGATACGGGTAATGGTGTATCGGTACACGTTCTAGCCTTTGGAATTTCACCTTTTCAATCCAAACCCGTGTACCGATACCCATGTAAACGTACCGGTACGTATATTAAAAAGATTCAAAAGTTAGGTATGTTTGTTATGGCGTACCGATACCTGTTGTGGTGTATCGGTACGAGCATTTTATGCGTATCGGTACGGTGACACCCATACCGATACCTGAGGCCATTTTCTGTAATATTAGCTTGGCAGTTTTACTTTCATTGCATTTTAGTCCCCGAAACTTGTCCATGTGATTGTATGAGCTTGAATGATCAAATTGAGATGAAATTTTGAGATGAATGTTCAGAACTTGACTAATTAAAGATTGGTATTTTAAAAAGTGGCTTAAATCCTGCAAATTTCCTGTATTTGCAATTTGGTCCCTAAATTGCAGATGTGATCAATTGGATGTCAAAATGATGCCCGATTGAGTAGGGGATTATACCTGAGTGTTGCATGTACACGTAGGATTAATAATTGGCATCTAAACAAGATAAAAAGGAAAAAAATGGACCGGGTTTTGATGTAACTCTCGGGTTCGCTTCGGCAAACCTAATGTAGCTTCCTTGGTTTGGTCTGGCGGCTAGACCGGGTTAAGGGGGTTATACACTAGCTATGCCAACAACTAATAACTTCAGATTTGGTTTTATTGCCGAGCAGATTTTAAGTAGTATTGCCTTTGTCGATAGAAATACCCTAAGTTAATTATGATTAACCCCTATATGTCTATGGTGATGTTACTCATTAACCAACTTGATTAAGTTTCTATCTTTTACTCCTAAGAGGTAGACTCGCTTCCGAAGTAAGATCATCTACTTGAACATATTTTGTCGAAGCTTCTCATCTTAGTACCTTGGCAATTAATCGTTATCCCCTAAGTCTGTTAAGATATTAAGGGATAATATGTATACAATGCCAACTATCTTCTGGTAAACAATTTAGAAAAAATAAGCGCTTGCAAGATATACAAAAATGCCAAAGCATTCAATTATTAAAAGCTGAAAATAGATAAGCGTTTCATCGCAAAAGCATCCGCAACCAACTTAAGAAAATTACTTCATGGTTGGGGGAAACATCAAATTCAAATCGTTTTCAACAAACACCATTATAAAAATAGAATTAAAACAAAAGAGAAATGGACAAGAACGGGGTCCATCGATGCAGCCCTTCAATGACTCTAAAGCTCTCAGTCTAGCCTGGTTGAACCACGATATGCTCTCAACCTAGATTTGGGTTTTGAATTTGAAAGTTTGTTGCTCCAAGGATAAGCATGTTATCCTCTTTATCTACTTTTGAATTTGAGCTGTTCTAGTTTAGACTAGGGCTGACATCATCGGCCTTCATTCTTTTTCCAACCAAGCTTGGCAATCTTCATTCTGTTTTGAAAACTGCTACTCGGCATTTCTCTTCTAGTCCTTCGCTTTGCTCTGCCACTATTCCTATCCTGCTCCTATCATCTTGTACCTGCGCACCAAAACAAAGAAATACACCTTTACTCTGGCAAAAGAATCGTTTCCTAACTCTTTAATGCAAATGCATGTTTTTACTAGCTAAATGCATAAAGCTATACTCAAAGGCAAGCAAAAGCATGACAATATGTATAGGAAAAATATTATTTTTGAAGTTTTAACACTCCCCTAAACCTAGCTCGTTGCTTGTCTTCAAGTAATGCAACTAAAATTAAGAAAACAAAAAAATGAAGTAACTTAGCAAAATTGTCTTGATTAAAAACCCATGCTAGCAAGCAAAATCTGGCCTTAATTCTGTCCTCGGATAACTCAGTGCAGTAATGTTGGGAAAAGCCGATACACCCTATAGCGCAGCGAAAAAATTATCCAACGTATTCCGCCAGTGATCCATGTACGAGGAACGAATCCGAGGTGAAAAGGGATGAAATGTTACCTTAAATAAATCTGAAAAACTGTAGGGAGTTAGGAGAATTCAGTTCTTCTAGCATGATATCGAATCCAAGTCATCACAACAGCGTTCCGACCTCTACGCAGTCCACCCGAATGAAAAGAACAATATTTACTTCTCTAGCTGTTAGAGAGGTTTTTCCCAAAAGGCATATTTCGGCTGCTAGACCTTATGCCTTTATATAGCATTCAAAACCCTAATTCTAATTAAATTTGGATTCATTAAATATAAATATATTTAACCAAATATAATTAAATATGTAGAATCTGATTCTACTTTAATTAGGTTTCTTTAGAGATATATATTTTAATAGTATTTAATAATTACAATAATTATCTAGTATTAAAATATATAAAAAAGATTATCTATAATTGCAGTAATTATAATAATCTTAGTTCTTTACTTATTACGTGTACAACAAGTTTGTACACATGCTATCAAGTCGATATTTGTTCGTTTCAATCATAGGGTGTGACTCTTGTAGGTTCATGTAACGTTAGTAGTAATATCTATAACAATTCTAATATTACAAGCAATGAGTGGCAACTAGCAATGCATCATTGCTACCTAAGTTACAGGAAGTCGTGGTTCGACATAACCTTTGTGACTAACTCTTTTCATGCATTACATACTTTTGTCCTCATATCTAGATCGGACACAAGTCATGGAATAGTCACACTTGTATAATCCATATAATATTTCTTGATATCTTGAGTAGAATATTATAAACGAATAATTATGATATCTCATATCAATTTATTCGAGCATGGCCATGCATTTTCTAGTCTCACTCAATCAAGTGGCCTATGATATTACTCATATTATGTAGGAGGGACAAATCTTATCTTGATCAACCATATTCCGCTACATAGATTCCGACATATCCAATATTAGTCTTTATAGTGTAGTCAGTTACGACACACGTTTGACCACATTAAAATATGTCACTCGCGATGTTGAAATAATGATGATCTCAAGTCTGAGGATCATACATGTAGTTATCACTATGAGCAATGTTGTGATTGTCACATAATAATCCAAGAAATATGCTCATAGCGGGTCAGTCCAATATGTTGTTCTCCAACACATACTTATGTATTGATTTTGAAATCTTCATGTCAATGCAATACTTGTCATCAATCAACTACATATTAGTCTTAATTTATTATTGTTGTACATGCCCACAATAATACTCGACTAAGGATATTCAAGAATAACTATATTATTCTAAGGA
The DNA here is from genome assembly GCA_019671005.1 of Hibiscus mutabilis. NCBI lineage: Eukaryota > Viridiplantae > Streptophyta > Magnoliopsida > Malvales > Malvaceae > Hibiscus > Hibiscus mutabilis. Next base: position 42,524,209 of record CM033728.1, on the reverse strand, counting down.
CTTTATTATAATTTAGTTTATTTATAAATGCACAGAATAAGTCTAAAAAAATAATAATGGCTTTATATTAATAAACATGATAAAATAAGTATGTCTTTTAAAACCATCTCATGATTGGTCTTTGGGCATACTCCAACAATCTCCCACTAGCACTAAGACCAATCACTCATGTATCTAATACCAAGAGACTTAGTGTCACGATCATGCTTCTGTTGTTTCAGAGGCTTTGTCAGTGGATCGGTGATATTGTCATCTGTTGGTACTCTGCGTATTTCTACATCCCCTCGATCAATAATTTCTCGAATGAGATGGTAACGCCTAAGTATGTGTTTGGATCGCTGGTGAGATCTGGGTTCTTTTGCTTGTGCGATGGCTCCGTTGTTGTCACAACGTAGGTCTATATCATTTGATATGCTAGACAAAACCCCTAATTCAGATACGAACTTTTTGATCCAAACAACCACTTTTGTAGCATCGCTTGCTGCAATATACTCGGCTTCTGTTGTAGAATCTTCTACTGTATCTCACTTTGAACTTTTCCAGCTTACAACACCTCTATTAAGACAAAACACAAAACCCGATTGCGATCGAGAATCATTCTTATCAGTTTGGAAGCGTGCGTTAGTATAACCTTTTATACTTAGCTCTTCCTCACCTCCATACATAAGAAATGTATCCATAGTTCTTCTTAAGTACTTAAGGATGTTTTTGACTGCAACCCAATGACTTTCACCGGGATCCACTTGGTATCGACTTGTCATACTTAATGCATATGATACATCTGGACGTGTACATAACATGGCATACATGATAGATCCAATAGCCGAAGCATATGGAACCATACTCATGCACTCTCTTTCTTGAGGCGTTAAAGGACACATTTCCTTTGAGAGTGAAATACCATGTCTCATAGGTAAGAATCCTCTTTTAGATTCTTCCATACTGAATCTTTTCAGTATTTTATCTATGTATGTATTTTGACTTAGTCCTAGGAGTCGTCTTGATCTATCTCTATAGATCTTGACTCCTAATATGTATGCTGCTTTACCAGGTCTTTCATAGAAAAACATTTTCCTAACCAAGTCTTTACAGACTGTAAGGTAGGTATGTCATTTCCTATTATTAGTGTGTCATCCACATATAATACCAAGAATGTGACAGTGCTCCTACTAGTTTTCTTGAAAATACATGGCTCATCTTCATTTTTAATAAAACCAAATTCTTTGATTGCATCATTAAAACAAAGATTCCAACTTCAAGAAGCTTGCTTCAACCCATAAATGGATCTTTGTAGCTTGCATACTTTTTGGGCATCTTTTGGATCAACAAAACCCTCAGGTTGTTTCATGTACACATCCTTATCTAATTTTCCATTAAGGAAAGTGGTTTTGACATCCATTTGCCAGATTTCATAATCATGAAATGCAGCTATTGGAAGCAATATTCGAATAGATTTAAATATAGCTGTTGCGCGTAATAAGTGCTAGGCAATTGTACAAGTATACACGTCGCAAGTTATAGTATAAAAGATATCGCCTCCATATGGATTGGTGCCACTTCAAGAATCTAATCTCTTGCACTGTAAAAAGTGAAAACACAAATAGAAGATTATAGGAGTTTAACTAATAACTAAACTAGAAAGCAATAAAGTAAAAGAATAGATGAGATCAAATAAGAGAGATAGGCCAGGTTATCGTGAGTTGAGGTGTGATAGCCGATTGGATCGTCTTGCTAAAAGAGTGCAAGGGCAACTCAGTTGCCGTGGCAACTTGCACAATGGGGTTGCCTTGGCAACTAATCGATGGTTTCCTGGGCGACTAGTTGGGCAACTACTTGGGCGTCTAGGCAGCAACTTCAAGGTTCGGCAGAGCGTTCTTCAATGGCTTCTTCTTATCCCTAAGTCAAAACTTTAGCTACTTGTGTATGCTTTGATAATACATCCCTGCGTGAATCAAGGGTGAACAACAACCAATCTTGCGCTCTTCTTAGCCGTTGAAATCCTTAACTTATTCATAAGCCTGATTAATATTCACCATCAATAGATTGAATAAAGATCATATTCATTCGTTTCTTGAATCTAACTCTCCGATATTAGATAAATAGATGAAGTTACAAGATCCTCTCCCAATTCACTCACAAACAAGAATAAGAACCAAGAATGAATAAACCTTGAATAGAAAAGTGCAAACTCTTATTACCTAAACAAAATCCAATTGTTTCTCACAACCACAAAACACAATAACCTTAGCCAAATAGATTTAGTTCATGGCTAGGTTCCAAAGAAATACAAGATAAAGAATTCCTAGCATGAACCTAATCAAACAAGAAAGAAAAAGATGAAGGATGGTTGAAGCCTTCTTGTCGAGATCTCCCCCTTGAAGCTTGTCGAAAATTCTCTCTACTCTCCCCCTTGGAGTTGACGGCTTGGTGATCTATTTATAGGGCTAGGTCAAAGTCCTTCTTTGAGGGAATTAAATTATCTTTAAAGAATATAATTCTTTATTATATTTATATTCCTTCTAGAACTTCTCCTATCTTCTTGCGATTTAATTCTTCTTTAACCTCTTCATGGAAATCAAACTCCTTTGGGATTTAGCTTTGCTCCACATCATCTTGGGCTTGTCTAGTAATCAATTTTGACTACCATATCACCTTATTCTTTGTCGACAATTGCCCTGACAACTGGCTCGACATCTCCTTCATGCATTGCCCTGGCAACTAGCTCGACATCTCCTTCATGCATTGCCCTGGCAACTGGTTCTAGCCTTGCTTTTGCAAGTGATTCTGCACATACACAGAAAACACACCAAAGCAACATCTTTTCCCACAAAAACCACCAAGTTATGTAATCAAGCTCAACAGTGGAAGGAAACATGAATTAATGCATGAATGACTAATTATGCAACTAATATGAGCCTAAGTCTAACAATAATATGAGTAAAAAAGGTAAGAAAAATAGTACTTTTGAACACTTATCACACCCCCAAACTCGAACTATTGCTTGTCAAGCAATGCAAACTAATAGTTACCCGCCAAGACTTCAATTTTCACAAACTTAGCTTTGAACTTGATTTCAATTCTCAGAACCGGGGCACAAAGTATGATTGGCTTTTCATTTTTCAGAAAACTTAGGAGTTACTCAAAATCAAACTATAATGCTTGTGAGTGTGTGCGGAGTTGTGTGCAAGTTGATTTTTCGGATTCTATGCAAACAAGAGGTTTTCAAATTACTTCATTGGGTTCTCTTAACATGTTTTAACTAGAGCCGTTTTCGGGCACCTCTAGTGTTTTGTTTTTAGTTTTCTTAAGTTAATTAATTTATTCGACGAGATCCGGTTTCGGGCACCTCTAGCGATCAATTTTTAGCACATGCTAGAGCCAATTTCGGGCACCTCTAGCAATCAAATTTTTAGCACATGCTAGAGCCAATTTCGGGCACCTCTAGCATTTATCCAATTTTTATTCTAATCCCCCAATTTTTTAACTATCAACCTAAGTTCACTAGAATTCCTTAAATCAATCAAACCACAACAGTGTTTCATCAAAATTTAACATCATAGTAAAATTCTAAGTGTTTCCATGGTTATCCTAGAATAAAAATTCTATCAATTAAGCTCATTGGCAAAGTCATCATCGGATATTCATCAAATCTAGGCAATTCTTGTTCCAACTAAAGGCATGGCAAGCAATTTATGTATCCTAAATGCAATACTTAAGATGAATGCAACTAAACATGGTAACTAACTAATAACAATCCCCCCCAAACTCGAGGGAGGTATTGTCCTCAATGCACGCATTAAAGAGAAATAAAAATAAAGAAAAGTAAAATGCAAACGAGGACTTACTCCGAGAGTTCATCATCGTTGATGGTTAGTTTCCTTTTGGTCGATGTCTTGATTCTCTTGCTTAAATGCGATGGTTGTTTCCTTGTTGCCGATGGTGGAATCGATCCTCGTACAGGGTTGTCCTCATCGCCCTCTTCATCAATGTCATTGGCTTTTCGCTTGGAGGATTCAATTGGTGCGGTCTTTGTTATTGCAATACAGGACTCGTCCGAATCTGAAAAATTAGACAATGATTCCGTACGAGTTGATTCGGGCATAGGTGCTTTACCTTTGGCGTTTGCAGTGGTTGCCGGGATGTCTTTAGCTTTGGTTGCCGTGGCATCTGCTTTGGCAGGTGTGGTGCAGGTTGCCGAGGCATCATCTGTTGCGGTTTCCGTGGTGAATGCTTTATTAGTTTTTGTGGCAAAGATCTCAGCAGGAAAGATTGGGAACGACACGCGACTGTCCAGGTACTTTTCTAGGATGACTTGGGTGATGGCACTGTTGTGCTCCTTCATATACCGCATGAGCATTAGTTGCCGGTGTTCAATTTGCCTAAGGTTTCTCGCCAATGGTTGCAAGAGTGCTTCAAAGTATCCCAGGGTTGATGGCCGAGTTGCCCGGGCATTAGGTGCTTGGGCATTAGGGGTTGCCGAGGCGGCAGGGGTTGCCGCGGTAATTGAAGGCCTTGAGGATTTTACCGGTGCCTCTCCCATTAGCTTTCAAATTTGTACTTGATTCCAACCGAACTTTGGTAGGGCCTTTTCATCGGTGGACTCACTTGGGACATGCATCTCATTGCAAAGATCGGAAATTAAGCAAGGGAAAAAAAGAGAACCCTTGTCCTTTGAGCTACATACAAAAATCTCATCACAAATAATTTTTCCAATGTTAATGATGCAATTATGCAAGATAGAATGTATGAGCAAAAGACGTGGCATATCAATGGTAGTATTGTGTGTGGTGGGCATTAAAGAAGTTTTAACAAACTTATTCCATAGTTTTGCCTCAGGTTTAAGCCGAAGGCGATTTACCGTGCCCTTGTATTTACCGTCATTCCAATGAGTTCCCGGTAGAGTGAGTTCTTGAAGCACCTTGTCGAGTTGCTTGGGCGTGATTTGATCAGGAAAGGCTTGATGCTCGTCTTTCTCAATGTAGAGCCCGTAAAAGGTGTTGACGTTTTCGGGGCTTATGAGTATGGCCTTGTCACGAACAAAAACATAAGGATTATCCGGGTTAGGTGAGTGAGCATAGAATTCTCTTACCCATGAGATGTTACCCGGTTTCGATTGATGGCAAAAGATTTGCCACTTTTATGTGCAATCCTCTCGAAGATGAATGGTTCAAGGCTGAAATCTTGATGAGAGTTGGAGTATTCAAAGCCTTGTTCTTCGTAAATCTTCCGGCTATCAAACTTGGAGTGAAATCTTTCTTGAACCACCGGTGTAGCAAACTTCTTGTATCTTGGTTCTTTGGAGGAACTTGGATGAACCAAAAATTTAATTTTGGATGCCATGGATGATCTTGGTTGTGAGTTTTGTAAAAAACAAAGAAAAGAAAATAAAAGAAACTAAAGAGTTGCAAGTTGAAAAGTAGGAATAGGTTTCTTGGAAGTTAATGGTGATGGGTTATATAGAAAAGATAGGTAGTAAATATGGTGGGTGGGATTAATTTTGGAAAGGAGAAAAAGAGGGTTTCGGTTTAGGGGAAGGGTGACGGCTAGGGGGTTATTTAGGGTAAGTTGGAGGCTTTATATAAGCCTTAGATTCATTCCATTAATTTCCTTGTTGAAGAAGTTTCCTTCTTGAATCAAAATTCCTCTTTATCTTGAACTCTTTTCCTACAATTCAAAGACAAATCAAATAAGGATTAAAATTAAAGATAAACTAATAAAAGAAAATAAAGAAAGATGTGTAAAGGGATTCTTAAACTTAAAAAGATAAATACGAAAGATGTAGTTTTAATCTTAAATAAATTAAATCTATCCTAAACGAGCAAATAATCGAAAATAATAAAAAATAAAAAATAAATAGTTTGAAAAAATTAAAAAAAAATAAAAATAAAAAAATAAAAAAAATATCGAAAAGAGAGCATGCGCATGCATCTCCTAAGGTGACCACTTCTTTGTTACGTTCCACATGGGCACCATTGTAGTGCTTTAATCTTTGTCCATTAACTTTGAATTCATGTTTGTCAGTGATGGACTTGATTATCACGGCACCATGGGAGAATGGTTTGACAACTTCGAATGGTCTGTACCATCTTGATTTCAGTTTTCCCGGGAAAAGTTTTAGTTGAGAATTGAATAAAAGAACTAGTTACCCTGGCATGAATTGCCGCGGCAATAGTTTCTTGTCATGCCATTGCTTTGTTTTCTCCTTGTAGATTCGTGCATTGTTATTGGCGAGTGCACAAAATTCTTCTACCTCGTTGAGGCCCAACAAAAGCTTTTGTCCGACACTTTCCCAATCCATATTCACAGTCTTGATTGCTCAATATGCCTTGTGTTTGATTTCCACCGGTAGATGGCATGTTTTGCCATAGACAAGTCAGAAGGGGGACATACCTAAGGGTGTTTTGAATGCAGTGCGATATGCCCAAAGTGCGTCATCTAGTCTTAATGACCAATCCTTCCTAGAGGGATTTACAACTTTCTCAAGTATACCCTTCAATTCTCGGTTGGAAATTTCTGCTTGCCCATTGGTTTGTGGGTGATATGCCATGGCAATCTTGTGTGATACACCAAAGCGTTGCAATATCTTGGCAATAAGTCTATTGTCAAAATGCCTACCTTCGTCACTGATAATTGCTCTCGGCATCCCAAACCGTGTAAATATGTTTTTCTGCAAGAATCGTTGCACGGTCTTAGAATCGTTGTTGGGAATTGCAGCTGCTTCAACCTATTTAGACACGTAGTCAACGACAAGTAGAATGTAGAGGTTGCCGAATAAAGCTGGGAAAGGTCCCATAAAATCGATCCCCCACACATCGAATAATTCCACCTCGACAATGTTTTGGAGCGGCATCTCATGTCGTCTAGAGATATTGCCCGTCCTCTGGCAATGATCACATTGTTTGTAAAAGTATTGGGCATCTTTGTACAGTGTTGGCCAATACAAACCGGATTGCAAAACTTTGGCCGCGGTACGAGTTCCTCCAAAATATCCTCCATAGGGTGAAGAATGGCATTGTCGGAGTACATTCTGCTGGTCTTCTTCAGGGACACATCGGCGTATAACCTGATCTGCACATTATTTAAACAAAAGAGGCTCGTCCCAAAAGTAATGCTTAGCATCATGGTGGAACCGCTTCTTCCCTTGGTGAGTAAGGCCATAAGGTAAAATATCACAAACAAGGAAATTAACTAAATCCGCGTACCAGGGTATTGCCGAGGCATGTGCTACCGTGTCAACTGCTCCCAAAATTGTCGAGGCGTGTGCGTCTAGGGTTGTCGAGGCATGCGCATCCATGGTTGTCGAGGCGTGCGCGTCAGGAGCTGCTGCGGCGTCGTGGGTTGCCGAGGCATGCGCATCCGTGGTTGCCGAGGCATACACGTCAAGAGCTACCGAGGCATCTAGGGTTGCCGAGGCATACGTACTCATGGTTGCCGAGGTAACTAAAAGTAGCTCATCCGAGAATGCATCGCATATCTCTAAATTGCATCCTCCTCCCTATTGCGTTCTAAACGTGATAAGTGAACGGCCACTTGATTTTCTGTTCCTTTCCTGTCCTTAATTTCAATATCAAATTCTTGTAAAAGTAATATCCAACGAATCAAACGAGGTTTGACATCCTTTTTAGCAAATATATATTTGATTGCCGAATGGTCCATATGAACAATTACCTTTGTACCAATCAAATAGGATCAGAACTTGTCAAATGCGAAAACTACAGCTAGTAACTCTTTCTCCGTTGTTGTGTAATTCACTTGAGCATTATTAAGAGTTTTACTAGCGTAGTATATCACATGGAAGGTCTTACCTATGCGTTAGCCTAGGACTGCTCCTTTAGCAAAATCACTTGCATCACACATGAACTCAAAAGGTAGCATCCAATTTGGTGGAACGACAATGGGTGCCGAGGTAAGCTTTTTCTTTAGGGTTTCGAATGCTTGGGCGCAAGAATCATCAAAATCAAAGACTTTATCTTGTTCAAACAAATTGCACAAGGGTTTAGTGATTTTAGAAAAATTATGAATGAACCTCCTGTAAAAACCTGCATGTCCAAGAAAGCTCTGAATTACTTTAACCGAACTTGGTGGGGGTAATCTCTTGATCACGTCCACCTTGGCTTTGTCTACGTCAATTCCCTTGGATGCAATCTTGTGGCCGAGCTCTATTCCTTCATCTACCAAAAAATGGCACTTCTCCCAATTGAGGACTAAATCAGTTTCTTCACATCTTGCCAACACCTTCTCTAAATTGCCGAGGCAACTGTCGAAGTCATTACCGAAAATGAAAAAATCATCCATGAAGATCTCAAGGAAGTCCTCGACCATGTCTGAAAAGAGTGCCATCATGCATCTTTGGAAGGTTGCCGGGGCGTTACACAATCTGAACGGCATCCTTCGGAAAGCATAAGTACTATATGGGCATGTGAAGGTTGTCTTTTCTTGATCTTCTGGTGCTATGGCAATTTGATTGTAACCTGAATAACCATTAAGAAAACAATAAAAGGGTTTACCTGCAAGACGATCAAGCATTTGATCAATAAAGGGTAATGGGAAGTGATCTTTCCTAGTGGCTTTATTTAGCTTTCGATAATCCATACAAACCTCCAACCGGTCACAGTCCTGGTTGGAATGAGTTCATTGTTTTCATTATTTACCACAGTTATACCTCCTTTTTTCGGTACACATTGTACTGGACTTACCCATATACTATTAGAGATAGGGTATATAATGCCGGCGTCAAGCCACTTGATGATTTCTTTCATTACAACCCCTTTCATGGCATGATTCAGTCTCTTCTGGGCCTCAATTGAAGGTTTGTGATCATCTTCCAACAAAATCTTGTGCATGCACACTGCCAGGCTAATTCCCTTCAAGTCGGCAATTGTCCACCCTATTGCCTTCTTGTGTAGCATCAACATTTTGATCAGCTTCTTTTCCTGCTCAGGCTGTAACTTAGAAGAAATAATTACAGGCAATGTATTATCGGTTCCTAAGTATGCATATTTTAGTTGCTCTGGCAACTGTTTCAACTCAAGAATCGGTGGTTGTTCAATAGAGGGCTTTTCGAGCTTACCTTACTTACCTGAGTAATCTAGTGGTTCAAAGTATGTACCTGGTCGATTGACTAGCCAATTTGCCTCTTCTTGTTTTTCCTCATCGATCAGTTCTTCATACTCCTCAGGTTCCTCTTGATCGGCAATGTAGTTGCCGAGGCAACTAAATTCCTCGTCGAAATTAAACTCTGCTATGGCATGAAGAAGTTGGCATTCTTCTAGATCATCGGCGTGCCTTAGTGTTTGGAACACATTTAGTTTAACTTGCTGGTCATTCACCCTCATTGTGAGTTCTCCCTTTTTAACATCGATCAAGGTTTTCCCTGTTGCTAGGAATGGTCTCCCGAGAATGATAGGTGCATGCTCATCTGCTTCACAATCCAAAAATAATAAAGTCAGCGGGAAAAATAAATTTATCAACTTTTACCAGTATGTCTTCAAATTTTTCCCTCTGGATGCACATAGGATCTGTCGGCTAGTTGTAGCATAACTATTGTAGGTCTTGCCTTCCCGATTCCTAATTTCTGGAAAACCGATTTAGGCATTAAGTTTATGCTAGCCCCAAGGTCGCATAATGCTTTCTCGACATAGTGGTTTCTAATGGAACATGGTATTGTGAAACTTACGGGATCGTTCAACTTGGGTGGCATACTATTGTGCAACATGGCCATGCATCCCTCTGTTGCGGCAACTGTTTCAAACTCTCCTAGCCTTGTTCTCTTGGACACAATATCTTTAAGGAACTTGGCATAGTTCGGTATTTGTTCAATTGCTTCCACCAATGGCAGGTTGATGTGGACTTGCTTTAGGATATCAAGAAACTTCTTGAATTGATATTATTGCTTTTGTCGCTTCAACTTTTGTGGGAATGGTGGTGGAACTCGGATATCTTCTATCCTTTCATTGGTCTGGAATCTGATTGATGGCATTGCTGGAACAACTGGAGTTGCCGAGGCATCAGCAACTAAGGTTGCCATGGCGTGCCTATCGTTGGTTGCCGAGGCATGCTTATCGTTGGTTGCCAAGGCATGCTTATTGTATGTTGCTGCGGCAATTCCTGGTTCATCCTCTGAGGTTTTGCCGTTGGGTTCATCTTGATCTTTTTGTGGAGTTTTGTTTGGTGAGCGAGCTTGAGCCTCTTTAAGTTGTTGGCCATTTCTAGTGGTGATCGCCTTACATTGCTCATGGCCAGTTCCTCTTGCGACTTCAGTATCGCTAGGTAAACCTCCTTGCGGTCTAGTATTCTGGTTTTGAGCAAATTGTCTGACTTGATTTTCCAATGATTTGATTGCCGCCTATTGGTTTTGCAATATCATCTCGGTCCTGTTAATAAAAGCATCAGTTATTTTTATGAAGTTACTATTCTCATCCATATAAGATTCAGTTTTCAACATAAAAGCATTGAGAGAATTTTCCAAAAACTAGATGTTGTCGGTTGTTGCTGCAGCAACTGTTGCCGTGGCATATTCTGCTGGAATCCCGATGCTTGTGCATTCTGATTATTATGGTTTAGAGCATTGTTGGGATTACTCCATGAAAAATTCGGGTGCTTCTTCCAAGCTGGATTGTATGTATTGGACATCATATTGTTGTTCCGGTTGTAATTCCCCACATAGAAGCTAGATTCTAGATTCTGCATACATTCAGAAGAATCATGGTTACCACCACATAACTCACAAAAGGAATCCATTACCTTGACCTCATGTGTGTTGTTTGGTTTCTGCATGTTCTGGACCATCTTGGTTAAGGTAGCCAATTGTGCCGAAATTGAGTCTGATGATCCTAGTTCATGTATTGTGGCTTGGCGTCTAACTCTTCCTCTTCTAGTAGAGGGGAATTGATAATCATTCTTGGCCAGCCTGTTTAGAATTTGCATTGCTTCCTCCGGGGACTTATCTAGGAGTATGCCGTTTCTTGAGGCGTCTAGCATCATCCTTGTTGGTGTATTCACGGCGTTGTAAAACATTGTTACTTGTGTCCACACTGGGAATCCGTGTAGGGGGCATTTACGTAGAAGTTCTCTGTATCGCTCCCAAGCCTCGTACATGGATACATCATATGCCTGCCGAAAAGGAGTAATGTCATTGCGAAGCTTATCAGTCAAATTTGTAGGATTAAACCGAGCAAGGAAATCACGACAAAGATCGGTCCAAGATTCTATTGATCCGGCAGGAATGCTATTCAACCATGCTTTCGCCCTATCCCTCAGTGAATAGGGGAATAATCTTAATCGTAAAACATCGGGAGTGACTTCGTGTATTTTGAATGAGTTGTAAATCTCGAGGAAAGATTTAAGATGTTGTCGTGCATCTTCAGTTGCTGAACCGCCAAATTGATCAATTGTGTTGATCATATTAAACATCACCGGTTTCAACTAAAAGTGGCCGGCTTCAATTTCAGGTGCGACAACTCCTGGATTAAGTCCATCAAGAACTTTTTCAAGATAGTCTCGAATAGTTCTGTTTCGTGCAAGAATCACTCCTCCTCCTGCTAGAACATCTTGATTCATATTGCCGTCTTGATTAGCCATGCTACTCTTAACCTTCGTCTAAGTCTTTGTAAGGTTCGTTTGATTTCTGGATCAAAGGGATATTCTGGTATAATCGGTCTCGCCCTGGTCATATACCAATGCAAAACCAAAGTTTGTTAACCCTTTGAATCTTAAACAATAAGTAAAAAAAATGCAAGAAAATAAAAACAAAGTCGCTATTACCAATGCCCGACAACGGCGCCAAAAACTTGTTGCGCGTAATAAGTGCTACGCAATTGTGCAAGTATACACGTCGCAAGTTATAGTATAAAAGATATCGTCTCCATAGGGATTGGTGCCACTTCAAGAATCTAATCTCTTGCACTGTAAAAAGTAAAAGCACAAATAGAAGATTATAGGAGTTTAACTAATAACTAAACTAGAAAGCAATAAAGTAAAAGAATAGATGAGATCAAATAAGAGAGATAGGTCAGGTTATCGTGAGTTGAGGTGTGATAGCCGATTGAATCGTCTTGGTAAAAGAGTGCAAGGGCAACTCAGTTGCCGTGGCAACTTGCACAACGGGGTTGCCTTGGCAACTAATCGATGGTTGCCTGGGTGACTAGTTGGGCAACTACTTGGGCGTCTGGGCAGCAACTTCAAGGCTTGGCAGAGCGTTCTTCAATGGTTTCTTCTTATGCCTAAGTCGAAACCCTAGCTACTTATGCATGCCTTGATAATACATCCATGCGTGAATCAAAGGTGAACAACAACCAATCTTGCGCTCTTCTTAGCCGTTGAAATCATTAACTTATTCGTAACCCGGATTAATATTCACCATCAATAGATTAAATAAAGATCATATTCATTCGTTTCTTGAATCTAACTCTCAAGATATTAGATAAATAGATGAAGTTACGAGATCCTCTCCCAATTCACTCGCAAAAAAGAATAAGAACCAAGAATGAATAAACCTTGAATAGAAAAGTGCAAACTCTTATTACCTAAACAAAATCCAATTGTTTCTCACAACCACAAAACACAATAACCTTAGCCAAATAGATTTAGTTCATGGCTAGGCTCCAAAGAAACACAAGATAAAGAATTCCTAGCATGAAGCTAATTGAACAAGAAAGAAAAAGATAAAGGATGGATGAAGCCTTCTTGTCGAGATCTCCCCCTTGAAGCTAGTCGAAAATTATCTCTACTCTCCCCCTTGGAGTTGACGGCTTGGTGATCTATTTATAGGGCTAGGTCAAAGTCCTTCTTTGAGGGAATTAAATTATCTTTAAAGAATATAATTCTTTATTATATTTATATTCCTTCTAGAACTTCTCCTATTTTCTTGGGATTTAATTCTTCTTTAACCTCTTCATGGAAATCAAACTCCTTTGGGATTTAGCTTTGCTCCACGTCATCTTGGGCTTGTCTAGTCATCAATTTCGACTACCATATCACCTTATTCTTTGTCAACAATTGCCCTGGCAACTAGCTCGGCATCTCCTTCATGCATTGCCCTGGCAACTAGCTCGGCATCTCCTTCATGCATTGCCCTGGCAACTGGTTCTAGCCTTGCTTTGGCAAGTGATTCTGCACATACACACAAAACACACCAAAGAAGCATATTTTCCTACAAAAATCACCAAGTTATGTAATCAAGCTCAACGGTGGAAGGAAACATGAATTAATGCATGAATGACTAATTATGCAACTAATATGAGCCTAAGTCTAACAATAATATGAGTAAAAACAAAAATAGTACTTTTGAACACTTATCAATAGCAACAAGAGAAAAAGTTTCATCATAGTCTATACCATGAATCTATTGAAATCGCCATTTGTATGTTTGTACATTACCATCCATGCCGGTCTTCCTTTTAAAAACCCACTTACACCCTATGGGTTTTATCCCTTTAGATGGGTCAACCAAAGTCCATACTTGGTTTTCTGACATGGAATCCATCTCGGATTTCATGGCTTGTAGCTATTTCTCAAAGTATGGGCTCACCAATGCTTCTTGATAAATCCTAGGCTCATCTTGGTCCATGAGGAGAAAATCACCATGCAATGTGATGAGAAATCCACATATCTCTCAGGTGCATTGTGTTCTCTCATAGATCTCCGCATTAGTTGTGTTTCAAGAATGATTGGATGTTCCTCAACTATTTGTGGAACTTGTTGTTGTTCAATCTCTGGTTCAGTGATCTGTGGTTGATTTTGAATTTCCTCAAGTTCAATATTTCTCTCATTTTCTTTTCTAAAAATAAATTCTCTTTCGAGGAAGACTCATATTCGAGCAACAAACACTTTGTTCTCAGATTGATTGAAGAAATAATATCCTTTAGTTTCTTTAGGATACCCCCACAAAATTACACTTATGAGATTTGGGTTCGAGTTTTGTAGACATCTGATGTTTAACATAAACTTCACATCCCCAAATTTTCATAAAAGACATAATAGGATGCTTCCCAGCTCATATCCCATACGGTGTCTTTTGAACCGATTTAGATGGAACATGATTTAGTGTGAAAGCAGCAGTTTCTAGCGTATGTCCCCAGAAATATGTTGGAAGATCAACATGACTCATCATTGATCGAACCATGTCTAACGATGTTCGATTTCTCCTTCCAGAGACTATATTATGTTGTGGAGTACCAGGAGGTGTAAGTTGTGAGACAATCCCACTTTCTTTAAGAAGTTCATCAAACTCTAAGCTTAAGTATTCTCCTCCTCGATCTGATCGAAGAGCTTTGACACTTTTTCATAGTTGGTTTTGTACTTCATTCTTAAATTCCTTGAACTTTTCAAGGGCTTCAAATTTATGATGCATTAGGTAAATGTACCTATATCTACTGAAGTCGTCAGTGAAAGTAATGAAGTATTGAAACCCTCCTCTGGCTTGTGTATTCATTGGTCCACATACATCACTATGTATTAGATATAATCAATCACTTGCTCGCTCGTTTTTACCGTCAAACGGTGATTTGGTCATTTTCCCATTAAGCAGGGTTCACATATATTAAATTGTTCAAAAACAAAAGAATCCAAAAATTCATCTTTATGAAGTTTTGATATGTGTTTCTCACTTATATAATCCAAGAGACAATGATAGAGATAAGTTTGATTAGAGTCATTTGTTTATGATCTTTTCGTATTTATGTTATGCATAGAATTGTCTTGATCTAAGATATAGAGGTCGTTTATTAAATGTGCCGTACCATAAAAAACATTATTGAGGTAAAAGTAACAACTATTATTCTTAATAATAATCTCAAAACCAATCTTGTCCAAACAAGAAATTGAAATAATGTTCTTAGTCAAAATAGGTACGAAATAACAATCCTCTAAATCTAAAACAAGTCCACTAGGTAATGACAAAGTATATGTTCCTATAGCTAATGCAACAACTCTTACTCCATTTCCTACTCGTAGGTCCACATCTCCTTTTGCCAATTTTCTACTCCTTTTTAGTCCTTGTACAGAAGTACAAATGTGAGAACCACAATCGGTATCTAATACCCAAGAAGTATACGTTGATATATTTATATCAATAACATAAATACCTAATCCGAACATTCTATTTTCTCTTGCTTTCTTGATGTCCTCAAGATAGACAGAGCAATTTCTCTTCCAATGTCCAGCATTGTTGCAATGGAAACACTTTCCTTCTTTTGCAGCTCCTCCTTTGGGTTTCAATGCAGTCTTTCCTTTGTTGGGCTATGGCTTTGCCTTGGTTTTGGGTTTTCCTTTTCTGTTATCCCTTCGGACCATCAGAATGGGCTTGCAGCCAACCTTTTTCATGTTGTTCTCTACTGTTCTTAACAAACCAAGCAACTGAGGCAACAATTTTTAATTTCATTCATATTGAAATTAAGAACAAACTGATTAAAACTATAAGGCAATGATTGCAGGATAACACCAGTAGCCAATTCAACACTTAGAGGGAAACCTAATTTTTCTAGGGTCTGAATATATCCTATCATTTTGAGAACATGAGTTCCTACCGGAGTTCCCTCCATCATCTTGCATCGAAACAAAGCCTTAGAGGTCTCATACCTCTCTTGACGAGCTTGCCCCTCATATAATTCCTTGAGATTTTTAACCATCTCATAGGTAACCATGTCCTTATGTTGCTTATGAAGCTCAGAAGTCATGGTCGCAAGCATCAAACGCCCGACATCTACCATGTCACTTGAGTATTTTTCAAAGGCTTCCAATTCATCTTTGGAGGTATCATCTGCTGGCTTTTTAGGGACAGGTTCTTCGATGACTTGTAATTTTTGTTTTTGCTTGAGGACAATCTTCAAGTTACGGAACCAGTCAAGAAAGTTCAAGCCATTCAATTTGTCCTTCTCAAGGATGGATCACAATGATAATGAGCTTGAGTTTGTCATAACAAATCTACAACGATAAAATATGATTTATAAGTACCTTTTATCAAGTTTATAAGGAATAACATTCCCACTATTAAAAACCCTCAAAATTGAAAAACTTACTAAAAAGTATTTCTAGTGGGTAAGGATCCATATTTCATTTCATCCTAAGTCAACTTTGGCTTTACTCCTAGAATTCAATTATTTAGGTAAGTAACACTTGCTAATTACATCTCATGTAATTCCTATATTTGGTGAACAACTATTGTTCCTAACCATCTCATGATTATCCAAATCATTAGCCTTTTGGTTTCTAATCTCATTAGGACAACCTAGTTTAACCAATATTACAACCAGTGAATATCACTTGCTTATTCTTTGCGTTTAACCAAGATAGATATAAGTACTTCGCTTTGGCAAATCCTACATAGTACCGATCGAGGTTTTAACGAGGGCAAATATTGGATGGCTATTTTGATTAAATATGGAGGGTTTTTTTGTTATATTAATCTCACCATTCAAGTATGATCTAATCAATTACCATCATGCTAAAACATATATTGTAACACATATATGGAAAGCAGTAAATATAAATGCAATGGTTATAGCCCGTAAAACTAAGGTGGCCCATCCCAAGCTAACGGGAGAACCAAAATAAACTAAATATAGAACTTGCTTCTCAAGCATCTACTCCACCTTTGATCAGCCCATCATTCTGCTCCTGTGATCCATGCTCTCTCCGCAAATATTACAATTTTTAGAAACTCGTTTTACATACGAGGGAGCAAGATGAGAAGAGAATTACAATAGATGAAAGAAAGGCACAACAAGCAGGCAGTATTTATAAATATAAAACCAAAGTAAATGGGCTATTTAGCTATAACCATGCATTTCAAACACCGTGCACATTATCCAAAACATAAACATGTTTTATCTTGTTAATTATAATTACCAAAATAGTTCCTACGACCTTTGTTGCCTACGCGATTCGGCAGATCAGGTGCTGCCGGGTCTGCCAGGAAAAATATTAATTTTAGCACTTCGATTACTATAGAAAAACCTCATGTTTTGATAACTTTTATCAATAGATTCGTGTTTTTGGGATTTTTCAATCCCTAAGGTTTTTCGCACTTGAACAACCATTGTTCCTCTACCGAAAATGATCTGCTATAATAACCGCATGTTCATCATGTTAACAATTAATTTACGAACATTAAAACCTTACAGCAACAAACATGTGATTAACGTTTAACCATCAATTGTAAAAACTTATTTAAAACAGATTAACATATTAACCGTGACTGGATTCAATTTCTTTGCTTCACACAAATATCGTATACTCGTCCAAACAGAAAAAACAAAACATGCATCTCATACAAAAACATCATCAAAGTATTTAAGTCTCAATTCATATCATACAAGTGACTCTGATACCACTGTTGGGAAAAGCTGGTACACCCCATGTCGCGGAGAAAAAATTATTCGACGTATTCCGCCAGTGATCCATGTACGAGGAACGAATCCATGGTTAAAAGGGATGAAACATTACCTTAAATAAATATGAAAAACCACAGGGAGTTAGGAGAATCCAATTCTTATAGCACGATATCGAATCCAAGTCGTCACAACAGCATTTCGACCTCTAAGCAGTGTAC
The DNA here is from genome assembly GCA_019671005.1 of Hibiscus mutabilis. Taxonomy (NCBI): domain Eukaryota; kingdom Viridiplantae; phylum Streptophyta; class Magnoliopsida; order Malvales; family Malvaceae; genus Hibiscus; species Hibiscus mutabilis. The sequence goes on along the minus strand of CM033728.1, from coordinate 42,506,661 downwards.
CCGAATAAAATGAACAATATTTTACTTCTCTAACTGTTACAGAGGTTTTTCGTAAAAGGCATATTTCGGTTGTTAGATCTTATGCCTTTATATAGCATTCAAAAACTTAATTCTAATTAAATTCAGATTTATTAAATATACAATATATTTAACCGAATATAATTAAATATGTAGAATCTGATTCTACTTTAATTAGGTTTCTTTAGAGATATATATTTTAATAGTATTTAATAATTAAAATAATTATATATTATTAAAATATACAAACAAGATTATCTATAATTGCAATAATTATAATAATCATAGTTCTTTACTTATTACGTGTACAACAAGTTTGTACACATGCTATCAAGTCGATATTTGTTCGTTTCAATCATAGGGTGTGACCCTTGTAGGTTCATGTAACGTTAATTGTAATATCTATAACAATTCTAATATTACAAGCTGGCATCTAGCAATGCATCTTTGCTACCTAAGTTACAGGAAGTCGTGGTTCGACATAACCTTCGTGATTAACTCTTTTCATGTATTACATCCTTTTTTCCTCATATCTAAATCAGACACAAGTCATGGAATAGTCACACTTGTATAGTCCATCTAATATTTCTTGACATCTTGAGTAGACTATTATAAATGAATAACTATGATATTTCATATCAATTTATTTGAGCATGGCCATGCATTTTCTAGTCTCACTCAATCAAGTGGCCTATGATATTACTCCTATTATGTAGGAGGGACAAATCCTATCTTGATCAACCATATTCTGCTACATAGATTGCGGCATATCCAATATTAGTCTTTATAGTATACTCAGTTACGACACACGTTTGACCACATCAAAATATGTCACTCACGATGTTGAAATAATGATGATCTCAAGTCTGAGGATCATACATGTAGTTATCACTATGAGCAATGTTGTGAATGTCACATAATAATCCAATAAACATGCTTATAGCGGGTCAGTCCAATATGTCGTCCTCTAACACATACTTATTATTGATTTTGACATCTTCATGTCAATAAAAACACTTTGTCATCAATCAACCACATATTAGTCTTAATATATTATTGTTGTCCATGCCCACAATAATACTCGACTAAGGACATTCAAGAATAACTATATTATTCTAAGGACTTTATTACAATTCAGTTTATTTATAAATGCACATAATAAGACTGAAAAAATAATAATGGCTTTATATTAATAAACGTGATAAAATAAGTATGTCTTTACAACCATCTCATGATTGGTCTTTGGGCATACTCCAAAAAGTAATGCCAAGCAAATAAACAAATGCAAGCGCATTAATATAACACTAGTCTAAGGTCATGAAGTGTGCATGAAGTGCAAGCAATATGCATCAAGTATCCTTTGAACTCCCTTAATTAATCTTTACTACCCAAACTCAGAATTTTTTATTTACCAAGGGTTTCTGCTAGTACTATTTTCAAGCTTGCTTCGCAATAATGTTTGGCGTGAGAGATAGGAGGGGACATACCACGAATCCCCATGTTAATTGAGACATTACTAGGCTTACTCTTTAACTCATACCCTAAAGCTTTTTTGACTTGAGAACTAAGAGGGAGCAAACCATGAAGCCCCAAGTTACTTATTATCTCTAAGGCAGAGGAGAGTTCTATTTTTGTTTTGGTGCCTTTGGCAAAACATTGTTGCCTTATTATTTTTTTACCTAGCATCGTCATCATATATATTTTTTCTGAGTTTAGTTTCACGAATCCTAAGTTTGTTTTGAGAACTATATGCATACTACGTGTTAAGTGAGACTTCAGTTCCTAAACTAGAGATCAATTGCCAAGCAAAATTGGCATTACTAATCTACTGGCATAAGCAAACTAAAGATTCTGAATTCATCATCAGACAGAGTATACTAGTACAAACTTTAACTATGCTAAAAGTTATACTTATCAGATCAATCAAGCCTTGACAGAGTATACTATTACAAAATTTAAATATGACTAAAATTAAAGGAATTTAAAATACAAAGCAGAAAATTAAACATGCATAAAATAAAAAGGGGAAAATATTAAATAAACCAAGATGACAGGGGAAAAAGTGAAATAAACCACTGGACTGGACCAAATTGAAAGGAAATTAAAACTTTTGGAGACCTAAAAAGGGATTTACCCATTTAAAACTGGATTGAATTTTATCTTGGGACGAGAATAAAATCTCAAGAAAATTGCAGGGACCGCGGAACTGGTTTTAAAAGGCTGAAGGGCTAAGGTTATAAATATTTTGGGGGCAGAGGGATTTGTTAAAATATTAAAGAATTTTAATTTTAAAACCGAGTATAAGATACAAACTTAAAACAAATTCAAACCCTTTACCATTTTTTTATCATTTTCAAAATAAAACGCCATTTTCTTTTTGAAAAATAGATGAACACCGCTGAATGTTCATCCAGATCTGAGGATAAACCCAAATTCTGACCAGCCCTGCCGTGTCAACCACTGTGAAACATCGCCGGCCGCCGCTCACCGGTGAACACCAAAAGCCAGACCAAAACCACCTCTTTTCACTCTCACAGTCGGATCTGACCTTGGTTTTTTAAAACAAAACCCTAAGCCTTTTTTCGTAAAAGCGGCATCCTTTTCTTTTTTAAAACCGAACCTCCCAATTCACCATGCATAGCTCAAGAAGAGGCCGAGAGGTTTATTACTAGACAGTGGCAATCCTTCACTGTGAAAAACCCTCGGTCAGCTAGGAGCCAAAACGGCAAGAAGGTAATAAATGAATGACCATTGATGAAGACACGCGGCAGCATTAGAGAAAGAAAGATGTAGAGTCTTTCTCAGTCAGATCCAATTTGAGCCATTAGATTAGATTTAATCTAACGGCTGTGATTTCGTCTGGAGATGGATAATTCAGATAAGGCCACATGGCATGTGGGAGTTCAACAGTCTTGAGCGTCCATTGCATGCGCACGTAGAAGTCCAACAATCTGAGAATACATCTCACGCGGTCAGTTGAAGAGGATCTCGGGTTTGATTACGATCGTTGGATCAGATTTGCTCCAACAGCTCTAACGTGGCTGCGCATAGATGAGATAGATCAGATAGGTTTAGATTCAGGTTTTGATTATCAATATTAGGCCAAACGGACCATATGTAACATTATTGGATTGCATTGGACTTGAAATGTTTTAATTAAAATTTGGGCTTATATTATGTATCAAATCTACTTAATAATAATAATAATAACAAAATTAGGAATAATAATATTGTTAATAATAATAATAAAACAATACTAATAATAAAAACCCGAGTCAATGAACCCGAAAAAAATTAGTGTTTACAGTTGCTCATCTTTGCTCATTCTAGTGAAACGAGAATAGAGCAAACTAATTTTATCCCACTTCCCTATCTAGAGACGCGGAGCCATGAGTCACTCCTATATGGAACAGGTTCACTCTTCCTTCGTATGGGGTGTTGTGTGATTTAAGTGCTACGCAAATGGTGCAAGTATACACGTCGCAAGAACTAAAGTGATAAGTATCAAGTATCGTCTCCACAAGGATTGGTTTAGGTCACATTGCTTAAGTTATCACACTACAAAAATTAATCAATTGATTGTGATAGATAGTGATGATAAACAAGTAAAATAAACTAAACAAAATAAAGTAAGAGGTAATCGATATGAGAGATTAGGCTGGGTCATCATGAGTAGTGGTGCGATTGCTGAAAGAATTGATGTGGCTAGTAATTCCTGAGGCAAGTAGGCTGTCGTGGCAACTGGGTTTAGTAGAATGCCAAGGCAGCTGGGATTAGCATATTACCTTGGCAACTGGGTTTCCTTCTTCAATGTTTGACGGAGTGTTCTTTAATGCGTTCGCATTATCCCTAACCGAAGAACTGATGTTTGCGCAAGCCTTGGTGATACATCTCTGTGTTAACCTTGGGTGAGGAACATTGATCTTGCGAATTAGTTTCCACTAATGGTTGTTTAAATGGAAACTGTATCCACTCATTTCATGAATCTACCTCTCCCAAGACTAGATAAATGGATGCAATTCAAGTTCCTTTCCCAATTTCCTTGAACTGAAAATAAAGAACCAAGAATGGATAAACACTGAATTTATTGAATTAAAAACCAAAACAAATCATTCGACTTTTACACACCATAAACCCGATAACTCAAGCCAATTAATCTTGTTCATGGCTGGGTTGAAAAGAAACAACAATGAATAAATCCCAGCATGGGTGGATTGCACGATACATGATAAAATAAATAGAGAAGATGAACTTCTCCAATCTGCATTAATGGATGCGAGTAGATCCCCCTCTTAGATCTAATCTCTCTCACGATTGACTCCCTTTTGATTTGCGATTTGATCCATATATATAAGGTGTTGCGATTATCTTTATGTTGATAGGAAAGAGTTTGAATTAATTTGAATTGGAGATAATTAATCTCTTTTCTCTTTTTATCTACATCAGCTCTTCAAAACTGAGTATTTATCCAATGTGATAAGGATAATATTAGAGATAAAGCTAGAAAATCTGATCCTTATCCAGAACATGCCACAGAAATCCTCTCGGCAAGTCATCCTGCATAGAAAAACACCAAAACAACGTCGATTTCTCTACAAAAATAAAAAAATACAAAATTAAGCCCGAAAAATGGATAGATTACGAATTCATGCATGATCTACTACTAATGCAACTAAATGAGCATAAGTCTAACAATAATATGAGTAAAAAGGTAGAAAATATAGTAAGTTTACACACTCATCACACCCCCAAACTCAAACTATTGCTTGTCCTCAAGCAATGCAGACATTAACAATTACCTGCCAAGGCATTTACCATCAAAAACATGCTTCAACCCTGACTTTAAACCTCAAAAACGTGGGAACAAAGAATTGATTACCTTTTGACCCTTGGAAGGCACAAAAAATTGCTTAAAATAAGCTATAACGTTGGTGAAAATGTGTGTACCGAGTTATGTACAAGTCAATCATCAGGATTCTAATAAAACCTTATTTTTTATTAGATTGTTGAGGTAGTTTATTTAGCTATAGTCAGTTAGGAACCTCTAGCAAATTCTTTCTTCTCTTTTTTTGGGCTAGAGCCAGATGGGCACCTCTAGCAGTTTTCAATGTTCAAATACTAGATCCAGATGGGCACCTCTAGTAATCAATTATCATGATTCATTTAATTTTTTTATTATTTTTTAGCTAGAGCTAGATAGGCACCTCTAGCACATTTTCCAAATTTTTAATAACCTAAAGTTTACTAGGTCTACATCGATCAATATGCCATAACAATGTGAATATAAGCAACATCATAGCATAATTTCAAGTTAATTCCAAGCCAATCCTAAAGTCTAAGGTTCTCTCATCTAAATGTTGTGGAAATTAACACATCATAGAATATCACAACAAGTTTTAGCAAGTTAATATGCAATTTTCTTGGCAAGTAATATATGCAAACTACAATGAGACATAAAAAATAAAAACAAGACAAACCCCTCGAAACTCGAGATAAATATTGTCCTCAATACATGCAAAACTAAGCAGATGAAAAAGAAAAATGAAATATAAATGAGTTAATCAGAGAGGTTGTCACCTCAAATTTTTAGTGTCCTTTGGGTTGTTTACTTGAGGCGTTTGCTGCCTTGCCTTGCTGGTGATAGTGGAATTGGTCCATAATCCCTGTCCGCAATTTTCTCTACCTCCTCAACTGGCTCACCCTCCCCCTCGATGTTGTCTAGTGGCAAATATGGACTCTTTAATGTTGCTTTTGATGCCACATCCAGAGGTGGGGACTTCAACGGTGTAGAGGTGGTGTCTTTAGAATTGGCACAAAATTGCTGGTTGTAGTTGTCGAGGTAAGTAACTCGGTGGGGAACTTTGGAAAAGGTACATTGTAATTCAGATTATCCTCCAATATGTCATTCTTTAGAGCGATATCCTAATCCTTCATATAGGCCATAACAGCTGCAGCTTCGCTGCCAATTGATCCAATCATTGCAACAGTGGAGAACAAGGTTAGTTGGCACCTAAGGAGTTACAACGGCATGTGCACTTGCCGGGACAGGTCTGGGAACCTTAGTTCCTTTTGTTGCTATGAGCAATTTTGCTGGTCCTGCTTGCATCATCTTCATGTAAAGGCTTTTGGACCAACCTCTTTCAACAGTAACTTCTCGTCCATTGCATCTGATGGCGCCAACACATCTTTGCAAAGTGTCGTGATTAAATTTCAAGAAATACAACGAGCCCACGTCCGTCTTGTTGCACACCTAAATGTCATTAAACAATATTAATAGTGCAGTTATGCAAGGTAGAGTGAATTAAAAGCAAATAAGAAGGGGAAATAGTAGTGTTATGCATAGTTGGAATCGAACGAGTTTCGACGATGTTGTTCCACAACTTTGCTTCATTCCACGTAGCTCCATCAACTGCGATCCAGCTCTGGGCATGGATTTATGAGCCATGATGTGAATGTGTCGAACAAGAATCAAAATAAAAAAATAAGAAAAATCTCAAGAGTTGCAAGAAGATAATGAAAATATTGATGAAAGAAGATGAAAAAATGGGTAAATGGTGACTTTAATGGTGGAGTGATGGTAGGTGATGGAATAATGATTGACCAATGGGGTAAAAAGGTTCAATGATGGATGTAAGAAGGATGTGATGTGCGGCTAGGGTTAACTTGGGAGGGAGGTAAAAGAAATTTGGGTAAAAAATTTCAAAAAGTATTTAAAACCTTTGAAACCAATGATCCTTATCTCTTTTGGGGATAAAATTTTTATTTAAATAAAAACTTTATCTCGTGAGCCCAATCTTCAAATCTTCTTAATACTCTTATCCTAAAAAAATAAAAATATAAATACTAAATAAAGAGATAAAATAAAAAGATAAAATAAATATAAAACAATTTAAACAAGAAATAAAAAGATAAAATAAAAAAGATAAAAACAAATCTTAACAAAAAACAAAAAAAATAAAGAAAATAAAAATAAAAATAAAATCAAAAATTAAAAATGATTAGAAGTCGCATCTTCATGCAGCTCCTAAATTCACTTCTCTATTATTGCGCTCAATGGGTGTTGATGTGGTGCCACGTGAGCTAATGCTCTACTCTAATTGACTCAACAGTGGGCTCAAGAGTTTCCTCCTTCAATTTTAGGCGGAGTGTTCTTAAATGCCTTCACATTATCCCTAACTGAAGAACTGATGTTTGTGCAAACCTTGGTGATATATCCCTGCATTAACCTTGGGTGAGCAACATCAATCTTTTTACTCTTCTTAGCCGTTGAAATTTGATCCTTATTCCTAAGGTGAATTAGTTTCCACCAACGGTTGTTTAAATGGAAACCGTATCCACTCATTTCGCAATCTACCTCTCCTGGGACTAGATAAATGGATGCAATTCAAGTTCCTTTACCAATTTCCTTGAAGCAAAAATAAAGAACCAAGAATGGATAAACAATGACTTTATTGAATTAAAACCCAAACAAATCATTCGACTTTTACACACCATAAACCCGATAATTCAAGCCAATTAATCTAGTTCATGGTTGGGTTGAAAGGAAACAACAATGAATAAATCCCATTCATGGGTGGATTGTACGATACAAGATAAAAGAAACAGAGAATATGAGCTTTTCCAATCTGCATTAATGGCTGCGCGTAGATCCCCCTCTTAGATCTTATCTCTCTCTCTCATGATTGACTCCTTTTTGATTTGCGATTTGGTCCATGTATATAGGGTGGTGCGATCAGCTTTATGTTGATAGGAAAGAGTTTGAATTAATTTGAATTAGAGATAATTAATCTCTTTTCTCTTTTATCTGCAATGGCTCTTTAAATCTGAGTATTTATCCAATGTGATAAGGATAATATTAGAGATAAAGATGGAAAATATGATCCTTATCCAGAACTTGCCACAACAATCCTCTCGGCAAGTTGTCCTGCACAGAAAAACACCAAAATAGAAGCAATTTCTCCATAAAAATAGAAAAATATGAAATTAAGCCCAACAAAAGGATATATTACGAATTCATGCATGAACTACTACTAATGCAACTAAATGAGCCTAAGTCTAAGAATAATATGAGTAAAAATGGGTAGAAAAATATAGTACTTTTACACACTCATCATGGGGCCTTGGAGCTGCAAGTTCTTCCTATATAGAACCTTTAGCTTGTCCTCGAAGACATCTTCAGGCTGCAAGTTCTCCCATATAGATCTTTTTCACCTTCAAGTAGTCTTGAAGCTACAGGTTCTTCTTATATAGAACCTTTCGCTTTCTCTGGGAGGATTCTTCAAGCTATGAGTTCTTCTTATACAATTTTTTTTCCTTGAAATCCTGAAGCTACGAGTCCTTATATAGAACTCTTCTCTTTGAATTCTTAAAACTATGAGTTCTTCCTATATAGAACATTTAGCTCTAAAATTATGGAGTTACATTTCTTCCTATATAGAACCTTTCACCTTAAAGTCTTGGAGCTACAAGTTTTTCCTATATATAACTTTCCACTCTAAAATGACACCCCATTTTCTTACATCATAGGTACCAGAAAACTTTTCCCTTGCTTCCCAAAAGGCTAATGTTGCGTGTGATAAGTGCTACGCAATTGTGCAAGTATACATATCGCAAGTAATAAAGTGATATGAGTATCGAGTATCGTCTCCACAGGGATTGGATTGGGCCACTTTGCTTAAGTTACTGCACTGTGAAAAGTAAAAACACAATTGATAATAGGAGTTCTAATTAACGAGTAAACTAAGAGCAATAAACTAAAAGAATAGATTAAATCAAAAGAGAGAATAGGTCAGGTTATCATGAGTTGAGGTGTGATAGCTGATTGGATCGTCTTGGTAAAAGAGTGCAAGGGCAATTCAGTTGCCGTGGCAACTTGCACAGCGGGGTTGCCTTGGCAACTAATCGATGGTTGCCTGGGCAACTAGCTGGGCAACCACGTGGGCGTTTGGACAGCAACTTCAAGGTTCGGCGGAGCGTTCTTCAATGGTTTCTTCTTATCCCTAAGTTGAAACTCTAGCTACTTGTGCATGCCTTGATAATACATCCCTGCGTGAATCAAGGGTGAACAACAACCAATCTTGCGCTCCTCTTAGCCGTTGAAATCCTTAACTTATTCCTAAGCCGGATTAATCTTCACCATCAATAGATTGAATAAAGACCATACTCATTCGTTTCTTGAATCTAACTCTCCCGATATTAGATAAATAGATGAAGTCATGAGATCCTCTCCCAATTCACTCGCAAACAAGAATAAGAACCAAGAATGAATAAACCTTGAATTGAAAGTGCAAACTCTTATTACCTAAACAAAATCCAATTGTTTCTCACAACAACAAAACACAATAACCCCAACCAAACAAGTTAGTTCATGGCTGGGTTCAAAAGATATACAAAGAATAATCCCCAAACCATGAATCTAATGGAAGCAAAGAAGAAGAAGAAATCAAACTCTCTCCCTCCTTGCTATCTTGTCAAAATCTCTTCCTTCTTGCCCTTTAGAGTTATCGAAAATCCTCTCCTCTTGCTCTCTATGTAGTTGTCGAAATTCCCCTAATGCTCTCTCCTACTGGATTGTCGAAATCTCCTTGCTATTTATAGGGCTAGGCCAAAGTCCTTCTTTGAGGAGGAGTTTGAGTTGGAATTAAATTATCTTTAAAGAATATAATTCTCTATTATAATTGTATTCCTACTAGAACTTCTCATATCTTCTTGGAATTTAATTCTTCTTTAATCTTTGCATGGAAATCAAATTCCTTTGGGTTTGGGCTTTGCTCCACGTCATCTTGGGCTTGTATAGTCATTAATTTCGACATCCCTATTGCATTTTCTCTTTGTCGACAATTGCCATGGCAACTGGCTCGGCGTCTCCTTCATGCATTGCCCTGGCAACTAGCTCGGCATATCCTTCATGCATTGCCCTGGCAACTAGCTCTAGCCTTGCTTTGGCAAGTGATCCTGCACACACACAAAAACACACCAAAGCAGCATCTTTTTCCACAAAAATCACCAAGTTATGTAATCAAGCTCAACGGTGGAAAGAAACATGAATTAATGCATGAATGACTAATTATGCAACTACTATGAGCTTAAGTCTAACAATAATATGAGTAAAAAAGGTAATAAAAATAGTACTTTTGAACACTTATCATGCCCCCAAACTCGAACTATTGCTTGTCATCAAGCAATGCAAACTAACAATTACCTGCCAAGACTTTAATCATCAAAGACATGCTTCAAACTTGAATTCAAACCTCGGAACTGTGGCACAAAGTATGATCACCTTTTAATTTTTCGGATAACACAAAAATTACCCAGAACCAAACTATAGTGCTCGTGACAATGTGTGTGCGTAGTTGTGTACAAGTTGATTTTCAAGATTCTATGTGAACAATAGGCTTTTATCAATTTAATTACCGGGGCATTTATTTTTATTTTCACTAGAGCCAATTTCGGGCACCTCTAGCAAAGTAAGCAATTTCTCATTTTATTTTAGTCGACTAGAGCCAATTTCGGGTACCTCTAGCGATTCTTTAATGTGCATTAACTACTAGAGCCAGTGTTGGGCACCTCTAGCAAGAAAGTGCATTTACTACTAGAGCCAGTTTTGGGCACCTCTAGCAAGAAATTAACTTTTAATTTTCAATTTTAAATTTACCCAAATTTTAAGCAACCTAAGTTCACTAAGTTTCTTTCAATCAACAACCCACAACCGTAAAAAAAATCAGCATCATAGTAAAATTCTAAGTTCTTTTCATGTAATCCTAAAATTAAAGGTTCTTTCAATTAAGTGCGGTGGCAAAAATTCATCATTGGATATTCAACAAGTCTTAAGCAATTAAATCCAATTAAAGGCATGGCAAGTAACATATGCAACCTATATGTGATTGCTAAAGATGAATGCAACTAAACATGAAACTAACTAGAAACCAACACCCCCCCCAAACTCGAGAGAAGCATTGTCCTCAATGCATGAAAAAGTGAAACAAAATTTAAAAGAAACTAAATGAAATGAGTTAGTAGAAGAGAGGTCGTCACCTCGAGTGATGAGTTTCCTTCGTGCCGTTTGCTTGATTCAATTTTCGGTCAGTGGTTGAATGCTTGTGGCTGGTACCGCGTGAATAGCATTGCCTTGATTTGGTCCATGTTTGCCGATGCAAGTTTACTTGCATGTGCATCAGTAGTTGCCGAAGCCATTATTGTTGCCTGGGCATCGCTAGTTTCATTGTGGTTCTTTGTGGCGGTAGTCGTGATAAATTTCCTTATCATGGTGGTTGTGAGTCTTGTTGTGGAAAAAAATAAAGAAAACCGAAACTAAAGATAATGAAGAAAAATAAAATATCTCCTAAAAATAAAAATGAAAATAAAAAGAAAAAGAAAATATTGAAAGGAGAGCATGCTCGGGCATCTCCTAAAGTGACCACTTCTAATGTTCTTGCATATCCGAGAAAACTTGAGGAGAGTCGTTTCCGATACTTCTTATAGTCCATCCGTACCCTCCATCAGGTGACAATATTGCCCAAAAAGAGTTGGGCCAATGTGCTCCCAGCTACTCCCTTTTGCATTACCATGGTGGAGGTGTCTTTCTTCTTTGTTCGCTTGTAGTCCATGTATACTCTCCACCTTGCTACTATTCCTGAAGGCACAAATATATTAATAGAAAAAATTATATCTATTCTCAACCATTCACTTACCTCATTCTTGTCAACTTCTATCATGGTTGGATGTAGCCTTTGTTGTCGTGGCAATTGCTGCTCAAGCCAATTGCCGTGGCAATCAGTTGTCAAATTTTGCTTTAAGTCAAGGGAATAATCAATTTTCTGAAGAGCTTTATGAATCCAAACACCTTTTTCTTTTGGCCTCTCAAACATCTCCATCAGTAGAGATTTTGATGGCTTCAAATCTACCAACCTCGGTTCCTCAAGACATACCTGCAATGGACGAGGTGAGTTTTTAAAGAATTTGAAAGGTTCAACCATTACCTGCTCATATTCCATTGGCAAAGTATTATCATCTCGTTGATCTTGCACGTGGTCGTGTAATTGTCGTGGCAATTGTTCAAGCTCATCATGTGTTGGGCAGTCTCTCTCATTGGCATCCTCTTGACTTTGAGGTTCTAGTTGTTCCTCACACATCGAGGAGATTTCTTTGTATTGTTCCTTATCCTCTTGCCTTGGGACGTCAGTATCCCTAGGAATGAATTGTTGGTGCATGTTATCCATGACATATGTGGATCTCCCCAATTGATCTTCTGAATCCCCTAAGGTTGCATCCCACTGAGCTATCCTCGTATCCATAGATTTTGATAGTTCTCGAATCTCTTCAATTGATCCGTCAAGTCTAGCCAAGAAAGCTAGTAACGTTTCCTCCAAGGAATTGGAATGCTCGTGAAAAGGACTACATTGCCATGGCATATCTGTTGTCGCGACAAAATTGTTACGGTAAAAAAAATTTTGAGCTTTTTGACCATTCCATGAAGAATTTTGCTGCTGGTTCCCTCTATGGTCCTCCATGTAGTTATATGCTCCGAAAATGTGAGGGCAATTTTCAAACACATGATGTTCTCCACACATAGCACAAGATTTTTCCACGGTATAAGTTCTTTGGGCTTTTCTCGGTTGGTATAGGTAATCATCAAAGGGTGCAAGGAACTCTTGATTGGATTGATTCATATCTTCCAACATCATCTCTCGAATAGATTGGCTTTTGTTTCCCGACATGTTGATGTTCCTTAACTTGTAGCGCACCTAATTTTTTTTTTTGATAAAACAAACAAAAAGAAAAGTTAGTAAAACTAAGAGAGAAAAAAAATGCAATAACAAAAACAACTAACACCAATTGCCAATCCCGGCAACGGCGCCAAAAACTTGTTGCGTGTGATAAGTGCTACGCAATTGTGCAAGTATACACGTCGCAAGTAATAAAGTGATATGAGTATCGAGTATCGTCTCCACAGGGATTGGTTTGGGCCACTTTGCTTAAGTTACTGCACTGTGAAAAGTAAAAACACAATTGATAATAGGAGTTCTAATTAACGAGTAAACTAAGAGCAATAAACTAAAAGAATAGATTAAATCAAAAGAGAGAATAGGTCAGGTTATCATGAGTTGAGGTGTGATAGCTGATTGGATCGTCTTGGTAAAAGACTGTAAGGGCAACTCAGTTGCCGTGGCAACTTGCACAGTGGGGTTGCCTTGGCAACTAATCGATGGTTGCCTGGGCAACTAGCTGGGCAACTACGTGGGCATCTAGGCAGCAACTTCAAGGTTTGGCGGAGCGTTCTTCAATGGTTTCTTCTTATCCCTAAGTCGAAACTCTAGCTACTTGTGCATGCCTTGATAATACATCCCTGCGTGAATCAAGGGTGAACAACAACCAATCTTGCGCTCCTCTTAGCCGTTGAAATCCTTAACTTATTCCTAAGCCGGATTAATCTTCACCATCAATAGATTGAATAAAGACCATACTCATTCGTTTCTTGAATCTAACTCTCCCGATATTAGATAAATAGATGAAGTCACGAGATCCTCTCCCAATTCACTCGCAAACAAGAATAAGAACCAAGAATGAATAAACCTTGAATTGAAAGTGCAAACTCTTATTACCTAAACAAAATCCAATTGTTTCTCACAACAACAAAACACAATAACCCCAACCAAACAAGTTAGTTCATGGCTGGGTTCAAAAGATATACAAAGAATAATCCCCAAACCATGAATCTAATGGAAGCAAAGAAGAAGAAGAAATCGAACTCTCTCCCTCCTTGCTATCTTGTCGAAATCTCTTCCTTCTTGCCCTTTGGAGTTGTCGAAAATCCTCTCCTCTTGCTCTCTATGTAGTTGTCGAAATTCCCCTAATGCTCTCTCCTACTGGATTGTCGAAATCTCCTTGCTATTTATAGGGCTAGGCCAAAGTCCTTCTTTGAGGATGAGTTTGAGTTGGAATTAAATTATCTTTAAAGAATATAATTCTTTATTATAATTGAATTCCTACTAGAACTTCTCCTATCTTCTTGGAATTTAATTCTTCTTTAATCTTTGCATGGAAATCAAATTCCTTTGGGTTTGGGCTTTGCTCCACGTCATCTTGGGCTTGTATAGTCATTAATTTCGACATCCCTATTGCATTTTCTCTTTGTCGACAATTGCCATGGCAACTGGCTCGGCGTCTCCTTCATGCATTGCCCTGGCAACTAGCTCTAGCCTTGCTTTGGCAAGTGATCCTGCACACACACAAAAACACACCAAAACATCATCTTTTTCCACAAAAATCACCAAGTTATGTAATCAAGCTCGACGGTGGAAAGAAACATGAATTAATGCATGAATGACTAATTATGCAACTACTATGAGCTTAAGTCTAACAATAATATGAGTAAAAAGGGTAATAAAAATAGTACTTTTGAACACTTATCAGCTAAAACTTGGAAAGTATTAAGACAATGCCTCGATTTCTTATCTTGTTGGCATGGAAAGATGTTCATTGCTATAAAAGCTAGAGGTCAGAAGATTTTTGTAAATCATATTTTGATGAGTTCAAAGACTTTTGATTCCTTATTGAGATCTACTTCTCCGGGCGTGAAGTGAAAGATCCAATCTTTTGCTAATTCTTTATTACTTGTCAAGAAAATAGACAATATGTTTTAATGGTATGATTTAGCATGATCCTAACTTAGGGATGCCTAACTACATATGATGCATGGATAGCAACATCTCCAGACTGCCCAGATGTTTTCACTTTCCTGGTCGATCACTTTTAGCTTTCTAACTGCTTCTTCATTCTCATGGTTCTTCTTAACAGTGGTACCCCAACTCATACTCAGGTTTAACCATTTTAAGCTTTTCCTTTTGGGCTTTCAAAACTTTGCTCTAAAGTGCCCTTTCAGGTTTTCACTTTAGATTTGTTTTTCTCAAAGCACCCTTTTAGGTTTTCACTTTGGTTTTTTTTTTCTTTTTTTCCTCTTTTTTTTAGAAATTTTTTGCTCTTTTTTGATGTTTTGTTCTCTCTTTTTTAGATCCCCTTTTGGGTTTTTGCCTTGCAATCCTTTTGTTTTTACGATTCTCTTAATTTTCTCTGACAAGTTTGAGTTTTGATGTAGATGACACTTGTCGTCTTATCTCGGCGCACTCTCATATCTTGGCGCCTGAGGTTTTCTTCTGGGTATACTATAGAAAAACTGAATGTCGAGGTTAATTCTATATTTGGATCACCTGCACTTTAAAGGCTAGAACAGAGTAATAACAAGAAATCTTTTACTTATCATGAATCCATATTAACCTACTTGCATGATGCTTATAAAAAATGATAAGAGGATGCACAAAATAGTATTTCATTATGATTGATGAATTTTGGAATGATTTGAAAGGTCATGGAAAACATGAGAAAAAAAAAAACACGATACAATGTCCTAAACATCCACTACAGGAATGATGTGTGAGCCCATTGACCGAGGTAGAATCTTTGCCTGAAGCACTTCACTGAGATATTTGATTCTCGAGAGAGCCTGTTTGTCGGGTGCCAAATCTTAAAATTCACTTGAGCCGTCCTTTACGGGTTTTCAACTCAAATCTTCGATTGGTTTCAAAACATCCTTTTTGGGGTTTCATCTTGAACCCCTTTTTATTGATTTTTTTTCTTTTTTGATTAATTTTTTTTTGTTTTCTCTTTTTTTCTCTTTTTTGTTTTTTTCTCCAAGCGTAGTATTTTTTGACCGAGTCAGACTTTATTGGATTTCTCAACTTAGTCATTTCTATCTCTGTTAAGATCAATGCTCCCCAAAAAAGGCCTTCTTGACGACATACGACCCCTTCCAATTAGGCATCAATTTCCCACAAAAATCTCTATGAATTGGCAAGATCTTTTGAAGCACTAGATCCCACTCTCAAAATTCTCTTGGGTGAACCTTATTGTCATAAGCGCGCATCATTCTCTTATGATACATCTGACCATGACAAATAGCTTTCAACCTCTTTTATTCAATGAGATTCAACTGATCAAACCTGACTTGTATACATTTAGCTTTATCCAACTTTACTTCATTCAAATTCGAAGTGATGGGGTCTCTACTTCAATAGGTAGTACTATTTTTGTGCCATAGACCAAAGAGTATGGTGTTACCCCTATCGATGTACATACAAACGTTCAATAGGTGAATAGAACAAACAATAGTTTCTCATGCCAATCTTTGAAGGTTTTGTTGTTTTCGATATGATCTTCTTGATGTTCTTGCTTGCTGCTTCCATTGCCCGATTCATCTTAGAACGGTAGGTAGTGGAATTATGATGTACTATTTTAAATTGTTCACACACCCAGTTATCATTGTGTTGTTCAAGTTGGAAGAATTTTCAGTAATGATCCTTTCTGGCAACCCATACTGATAAATGATCTCTTTCCTCAAGAACTTACAAATGCCGCCCTTGTGATGTTGGCATAGGAGGCTGCTTCTGCCCATTTAGTGAAGTAATCAATGACAACTAGAGTAAAACAATACCTATTAGAAGCCTTTGGTTGAATCTATCCGATAACGTCCATGCCCCAGACTACGAAAGGCCATGGCAAATTCATAGTGTGCAAAGGTAGCGACAGAGAATGGATCTTGTCAGTATATAGCTGGCACTTTTGGCATTTCTTGGCATAGTCGATGCAATCTCCCTCCATGGTTGACCAGAAATAGCCATATCTCATAATTTTTTGGGCCATTGAGAAGTCATTAGTATGTTTCCCACACAACCCATCATGTACTTCTGTGAGAATATTTTTATCCTCTCGGGCATCAACACACCTCAACAGTAGTTGATCTTTGCTCTTTTTGTATAAGATTTCGCCACCTAGGACATATCCAGCTTCCATTCTTCTAATAGTTCTCTTATCATTCTTGTTTGTTTCCTTAGGGTAAGCTTAGGACTTGATATAGCAAGATATCATATTACCATGGATTACCATATGCTTATTCCTCCATGCTACAATAGTGAGCCGACATTTCAAAGATTTGTATCTCAACCAGTTTCATTTATGTTTTCGTACTTACCTTAAACATTATAGCTAATATTTCCAAAGCATCCGCCATCTGATTGTCCTCTCTAGGAAGGTAGGTAAAAATAACCTTCTTAAATTCTTTAATTAGCTATTGGATCAGATCATAATACTTAATTAGCTTTGGGTTTCTTGTTTCCCATTCTCCTCGAAGCTGATAAATTACCAAGGACGAATCTCCGAAGGCTCATAGCACCTTAATCTTTATTTCAATGGCCGCATACAATCCCATGACACATACTTCATACTCGACTATATTGTTTGTACAAAAATTCTAATCTACTAGTGAAAAGGTAGTAGACATTCTCTGCAAAAATTAACATTGCCCCTATTCCATGACCTAGGGCATTAGATGGTCCGTCGAAATAAAGTTTCTGAGACTTGTCTTCTAGAACCATCTCTTCTTTAGCTGTGATTTACATCAAGTCTTCATCTAGAAAATTAAAGTTTAAGGATTCATAATCATCTAAAGCATGACTTGCTAAGAAATCTGCTATAGCACTCCCTTTTATTACTTTCTGGCTCACATATACGATGTCAAACTTGGACAATAGCATTGTTGGTGCTTCCATCAAGAATTTCAATGGATCCAACTTGGATATCAACTAGGTGGTATGATACAACATGTACTATCTGAGCGTTTTGGTAGCCCAAACTAGAGCGCAACACAGTTTTTGAATTGACCAATAGCGTGTTTTGCAATCGATAAACTTCTTGCTCAAATAGTAGATATCTCTTTCTTTCTTTTCGGATTCATCATGCTACCCCAGTACGTAACCCATTGAATTCTCGTAGACTGTCAGGTACAAGATTAATGGTCTACTGAAACTAGCACCACTAGAATCGGAGCATTTTTCAAGTACTTCTTAATTTTCTCTAGAGTTTCTTGGTATTCTTCATCATATACTCTTAGGTTGTTTTTTCACGGTAACCTAAAAATATGGTCGTATTTTTTGATTAACTAGGAAATAAACCGGGATATATAATTTAATCTTCCCAAAAAACCCTAAATTTCTTTTTGTGTACGAGGTGGTTGAAGATTATGAATGGCTTTTACTTTTTTTGGATCAATATCAATCCTCCTTCTACTAACCATGAATCCCAAGATCTTTTCAGACGTGACTGTAAAAGTTCATTTAGCAGGGTTGAGCTCCAGGTGATACTTTCTCAACCTTTGGAACAACTTTCTCAAGTTTTGAATATGTTCTTCCTCAGTTCGAGACTTATCAATAATATCTTCCACATATACCTTAATCTCTTTATGCATCTTATCATGGAAGAGAGACACCATGTCACTTTGATAATATGCCCAAGTATTTTTAAGTCCGAAGGGCATCACTTTGTAACAAAACGTGCCCTACATGGTCACTAACGTAGTCTTCTCCATATCTTCTGGGTGTATTTTTATTTGATTGTATCCCGAAAAGCCATCCATGAAATAGAACCATGAATACCCTGCCGTATTTTCAACCAAAGTGTCAATATAGGATAATAAAAAATTATCCTTTGGGCTCGCTCTATTGAGATCCCTATATTCTACGCACATGCGAACCTTCCCGTCTTTCTTTGGTACTGGGACTAAGTTTGCAACCCATTTTGGGTATCTGGTGACTTTCAAAAAACCAACATCATATTGTTTCCTCACTTCTTCTCTGATTTTCAATCGCATATCGATCTTTATTCTCCTGAGCTTCTATTTAACTAGCTTACGTTCGGGCCTCATTGGCAACTTATGAACCACAATGTCCGTATTCAACCTCGACATACCTTGGTAAGTCAAAGAGAATACATCTTTGAACTCTTGAAGCAAAGTTATCAAGTTGTGTCTAGTCTTTGAGGAGAGGGTAGTGTCAATCTTCACTTCCCTTTTCTCTTTATCGGTCCCCAAATTAAGAGTCTCTACTTTTTCTTAGTGAGGCAGGATTTGCTTTTCTTCACTTTCCATCAACCATAGCAGTTCATGGGATGTCTTCTCCCTTGAATCTGGCTCTCCTTCATTCTTTCTTCTTTTTGTACTCCTCTTTTCTTTAAACAATGCTGGGCTTAAGACCCATCGGTAATACATTCAATGCATATACATTGTCAATGAGTACCCAAGGCAAGACTGTACCCCTTACAGTAGGTGGTAACGTTAAAAGCCTTGGTAGACCCTATACCCCCTTCTAGAATCTCATCATCACTGAACATGATATAGTTATCTGTGGCAATATGGCCCACTATTCAGTCTAACTTGGTCTCAGAGATATCATTTGGAACAAACGTTTGATTTAACACTTTTAACAATGCATTATGATGTTTTTCTAATCTCAGAAGTAGCTCAAGTATCGAAATCCTCGCTTGGTGTTTACGAAGCTGCTTGACAACACTTGTAACATCCCGGTTTTGGTCCTAGGAGTTTCCCAATTGGTTTAGATGGTCTGTTGGATCGGATTAGGGATTCAAGTCAATTTTAGGATTTAAATGGATTAAATATTTTGGAAGGTTTAAAAATATGGAAAAATTATCTAAATCATTATTTATTAAGGAAATGATTTTGGTGGAATCAATTTTACAAAAAGGGGTCTCGAAAGTGGACATTTTGGGAAGTGACCAAAATGCAAATTTTCAAAACTGTTTTTAGTGACTGTTTTGTAAAATGGTCAAAACTTTGAATCTTTAAGGAGCTATTTACCCTAAAGTATAATATCAGACATTTTCTCTTAATTGCTATTTTTAATTGTTTTAAAATAATTTAAAAAGGCTTGGAGAATTAATTGGCAATTAAAATCTTTAAAACAAATTTGACGTAACTAATTTTTTACAAAAAGGTTTTCTCTCCAATTCTTTCCAGCCAAACACCTTTTCTCTCTTCAAAATCTTCAGGTAAAATCTACTTTTAATAAATCTTTTGATTTCAATTGAGTTTTTAATGGTTTTCTAACAAAATAAACTCGATTTCTCATTGTTTTGGCTTTGGAAACCATCTAATTAAGGGGAAAAGCAGCCATTAGAGGTGAGGTTCATTCTTCTCCTCTAATACAAGGTTCTTTATTGAAATTCCCAAGTTATTGATCCTTTATACATGTTTTCTAACTTGATTTGATAATTTAATTGTGGAAAATTGATTAAATTGAGGTTTGATTGATTTACTTGAAGGATTTTTGTATAGGTTCTATTTTGTTGGGTTCTTGATTGATTTTAATCATAATTTTGATGTGGAATAATGTTAATAAATGTATTTTTAACATTGGAATCCCAAAACTATGTGAATCTCTAATTTTCTAGGTTGCTAGTTATGTATTTTTGAGGAGTTGTGGTGGTTAATTGAATGATGGAGATATAAGGATGTTAGAGATGTGTTTTTAGATGTTAGTTGATGTTAATTGATGTGTTGAAACGTTAAATTGTGGATGGGCTAAGTTTGGAAGAGGTTAGTTGTTAATTTTTGGGTGTTGATGAGTGGATTGGATAAAGGATGCTGAGGATTTGTGTTGTTGTGATGTTGATTGCATTTTGATGCAATGTACCTCTATTTTTGTGTGGATAAAATCAGGGGAAGTTGGTACTCAAGCTTGAGCGTTGGTTTCGGAAGCTTTGGAGGGTTGATTGTCGCATCGGCAAACGAGGCTTTGCGAGTCGGTGAGTGGAAACGTGTTTTCAATTTTGGAAAGGGTTGAAAGTTGTGTTTGGGATTTTAGATCAAGCTTGAAATGCTGGTCTAAGCTTGAAAGTAAGTAAAGGATAAATTCTCTATTGAACTCAGTTTGGCTAATAGTTTGATGCACTTGTTTTACATGGTTTAATTACTCATTGTATATGCATGTTTTGAGCATGGTTTAATGCTGGAATTTGGTTACAAAATGATGTTGATGCATTTAGAAGTAATGCACGTTTTGTTAATGTTTATGAACATTGGTTAATGCAAAGTTTATTACATTGGTTATATGATTTTGATGATGCACATGAAAATAGTGAGTTATTGATGTTAAAATGAATTATATTGGCAAGTGATGAAATGAAAAGGCTTGAAAATGAAATCGGATATAGTTGGCTGGCCATAGGATTGATAGTGCACTATAAAAAGGTGTCTTGGATGTCGAGGGGTTTGTACGGTGTACCGAATACTCCATCCAAGTACTCTAACGGTCGAGGGGTTTATGTGTACCAAAAACCATCGTTAGTGGATTAAACATCATACCAATGAGTGGTGTTGAGGGGTTTATGTGTACCGAAGACTCCACCACGGGTGTTACAACGGTTTATGTGTACCGAATACTCCCGTGTGTGAACCTTGTGTTACCAATAGATTATTTGTTAAGTGTTGAGGGAACACTTGTTGAATCCGTGTTCCCAATGTTGTGTTTTTGGTAAAAGGAAACTTGGTAAATGATCACTTGGAAGCCAATATAGTTGATAATGTATCATGAGATGCGATTGTGTTGTTTAATGTGATTTAAACATGTTTACTCTTTAAAACTTGCATTGGTAGTATGCATGGGGAAATCTTAAATTGAGGATAGCAAATGGGACTTTGCTGTAGAATCCATGATACATGTTGCATATGGTTTAATATGTTGTTTTGGAAATGTTAAGTGCATGGTTTTGTTAAGGCATAATGTTGTGATGATGTTCTAAAGAGTTTTGAAAAGTGTTTTTCAAAAGAAATTTGAGCCGGTATAACTTGCATTGATGATGGTTGTTGTTTGAGCATTCCTCACTAAGCCTAGTATGCTTAGGCTCTTTTTCCATCAATACAGAGAACTAAGATTGAGGCAGCTAGGAAGCAAGGAAAGGAATCCCAAAGACTTGTTTTCAAAGTATGGTTTGGAACATTGAAAAGTAGCAATAATGGCAATGTGTCGAGTGAGGTTTTGGGAGGGTTTTTGATGAAATCCCTGTTGTTGCAAGTTTTAATTGTTGATTTGACCTTGTAATAAGTTATACGTGGTTGAGTTGTGATTGGTTTAATGATTGAGATGTGGACTAGGAAGCATGCCTCTAGATTTCGTGTTTGAGTATGCTAGATATGCTAGGTTGTCATTTAATGTTGTTATGATGTTGATCAAGCATGTTGATGATGTTATATGTTGATTAGATAAGTTTTAATGTTGATTGAAGTGAGCCAAAGTGTCAGATGTTGGACCTAGAGGTCATTACAGGCCTTTGTGCACCGGTACAGGTACTTAAGGATCGTACGCAGGGACCTGTTGGGGCTTAAATTGCTAAAATAAAGCTACAAATACTGGTATGCCTAGCCACCGTATCGGTACGCCTTAAGGAAAATGTATGCTTGTTTCGGTACACAGGTTTGAGTATCGGTACGATCCCTTCGAATTTAGCATGTTGTACTAGTACGCAGGGTACCATATTAGTACGTGGGGTACCGTATCGGTACACAGTTTGGTTACTGGAATCTAGAGTTTTGAGAAAAAGTAGAGAAGCTCGGTACGGGTCAAAGTTGTACCGATATGGGGGTGGTCAACACACCGTATCGGTATGTGACTAAGTGTATTAGTACGCTGAGTCATTATATCTATTAATTCGTATCGATATGGGCTCGTCTATATCGGTACGTTATGTTGTAGTTGTGCAATCTGGTGTTGTTGATGTTTGGAAATATTGCAATATAGTCCCTAATTGTTGTGAATGCAATTATTTGAGTTTGGATGACTAATTTGGAATGTAAATTAACCTGTAAGTATGAAATTGGAGTAATCAAAGGTTGGTAATCATAATTACAACCAACACCCTATAATTTGCGATATTTATGTTTTGGTCTCTTTCATGAATCATTGATAAATTAGACCTTGTTTTGTATTCTGATCTACATATACGCTACCGCTGAAGCATGGTCACGTAGGACCATAATAATTCGCATTTAGATAAGATAAAAAGGAAAAAAAATGGGCACGATTTAGGGTTTTTGTTCAGGTTTGCTTCGGCAAACCTAATGTGGCTCTTTTAGTCCGATTTTGGCTAGGCCATGCTAAAGGGGTTACATTTGGTGGTATCAGAGACAGGTTTTCAAAAATTAGGATGTTTTTGGTGTTTGTATCATGTTGTTTGCTATGCACGATGATTATTTACATGTACGGTGTTTGAAATATCTGCCATGTTTGGGTATCTTGGGGACACATTGCCTTATTACTATGTTTTTGAAATAATTTTTGTTTGAAATAGAAGTCTTGGATCCTTGCTTGAAGTTGGTCTGATTGTTTTTGTTATTGTGTAATTATCATGCCTTATATACTATTTAGACTATGCCACTGAGGAGAGAATTGTGATCTAGCAGAAACGCTGCTGTCAAAGGGTAGGGAGTTGAGGGCGAGATTGTACACCCTAAGGATTTACCGCCTCTTCTGTCTAAACCTCCTGAGGGAGTATAACAAGTACCACCTGCACCACCTGGTATAGTTTTTTCGTGATATGGCACCGTTGGTTCAGGCGATGACGGTAGAATTCCAATCTGTGATGGCTGAAGTTCATGTGCTTGCTTCGGCACCTGCTGCTGCTAATCCAGGTTTACCGTTGGAATGATTGTGCAGTCTTGGAGAAGTCGAGTTTAAAGGGTTGGCACTTGAGGAATCAGAGGAGTGGATGGCCAATACAAAGCGTATCTTGGTTCAGATGGGTTGTAGCGATGACCGTAAGCTGGGATGTGTTGTGTGCCTGTTATAAGGGGGTGCCTATAATTTGTAGACCACTATAATCACGGGTATAGAACCCAGTGATGTGACGTGGTAATTTTTCCAAACTACCTTCAGGAAGAAATATCTGGGAGTGAGATATTTGGACGATAAGAAACGTGAGTTTATGGTCTTGGTTCAGGGCAGTATGATAGTATCTGAGTATGAGGTGCAGTTCGTGAGGTTGAGCCAGTATGCATCTGAGTTGGTGCCAGAGGAGAGGTACCGCTATGATCGCTTCCGATATGGATTGTTGCATGATGTCAAGACTTATATGTTAGCCACTGAGTAAACTGAGTTTGACATGTTGGTATCGCTAACGAAGGATATTGAGCAGAGCTTGGGATTATCTCGTCGTTTTGGAGGTTTTAGCTCGGGAAAGAGAGTTGCAGATTTTAGTTCCGGGAGTGGCTAGTGAAAGAGGCACCATAACTAGAGGTTTTGACCGAATACGAGACGCAATAAAGATGGTACAGGAAAAGGATCTTAGGGACAGGGTGCTAAGGTTCGGTCAGTGCATAATGGTTGTTGAAAATGTGGCTCGAGAGAACATTTGAGGCGAGATTGCCCGCGTTTAGCCAAAGAGGGACAGACTCATGCAGTTGTGGCTGGGAATTCGTGCTAGAGTTGTAGGTCGGTAGATCACATGAGACATGAATGTCATTTTCTTGCTAGAGGTAGGCTGGCACCTGCACCTGCCGCTGCACCACATAGGGGCCGTGGGCGCATCCGAGGTATCTTCCAAAGGAGGGAGGATGGATAGAAGACTGTGGCACACACCGTAGCAGTTCAACCTGAGGATGGTAGACCAGCAAGGATCTATGCTCACTGCGAATGAAGGAATAACATGGACGTGATAGCAAGTACCTTTACCTTGCAGACTATGTTACTATTATCTTTGATAGATTCTGGTTCTACGCATTTATATGTTTTGCATGAGCATGCACATTTTCTTGGTATACCGGTAGAAATACTTGATGTTGGTAGCAAGTGACGAGTTCTTTTGGAGAAACGGTCATTACGAGGAAGTTGTATCGGAGATGTCTTCTGATGGTTCAAGGTAATGTGTTTGCGGCTAATTGGATGGAGCTGTAGTTCCATGGTTTCGATATGATCGTGGGTAATGACTGGTTGTCTGAGCATCGGGCTGTGGTTGATTTTGAGACCAAACGGGTTTTGCTGAAGCTTGCTAATGATTATGAGGTAGTAGTTGTGGGCGAGAATGTTAAGTTCTTATCTAATGTGGTCTTGGCCATAGAAGCCCGTAAGTTGCTTGATTGTGGATTTCAAGCGTATCTAGCTTATGTTATGAATCCGAATATGGAAGAAGTGCGGACTAAGGATATTCGTACTGTTTGTGACCTTTTGGGTATGTTTCTGGAAGAGTTACCTGGGTTGCCACTGAACAGGGAGGTGGAGTTTTACATCGAGACATATGTTGATTCAGCTTCGGTGTCAATTGCACCTTATCGCATGGCACCAAAGGAGTTGAAGAAGCAACTCCATGAGTTGTTGGATCATGGTTTTATCTGGCCTAGTGTTTTGCCGTGGGGAGCACCGATATTGTTTGTGAAAAAAAAGGATGGCAAGTTGAGGATGTGTATAGACTATCGACAACTGAACAAGTTCACGATTAAGAATAAGTATCCCTTGCCGCGAATTGATGATTTGTTTGATCAGTTCTGGGGTACTACGGTATTTTCCAAGATGGATTTGAGAACTGGATATTATCAGTTGAAGGTTAAAGATAAAGATATATTGAAGACTACTTTCCGTACAAGGTATGGCCATTATGAGTTCTTGGTGATGCCGTTTAGGTTGACGAATGCGCCTGCATCATTCGTAGATATGATGAACTGGGTGTTCCATGACTTTTGGATCAATTCGTAGTAGTGTTCATCGATGATATTCTTGTGTACTCTCGTACCGAGGAGGATCATGATCGACACTTGCGGATTGTGTTACAGACCTTGTTGGATAATCAACTTTATGCCAAGTTGAGTAAGTACAAGTTTTGGATTAGGGAAGTGGTTTTTCTTGGTCATGTGGTTTCAGGTAAAGGTATCCAGGTTGATCCGAAGAAGGTTGAGCCAGTTGTGAATTGGAAGCAACCAAAGTCGGTGAAGGAAGTCTGTAGTTTTCTAGGTTTGGCGGGTTATTACTATTATTTTATGGACGGGTTTTCGATGGTTGCTGCTCTGTTGACCAAGCTGTTGCAAAAGGATGTGCGGTTCGAATGGAGAGAAGCTAGACAGCGGGCTTTTGAAAAGTTGAAAGAAGCTTTGACCCAAGCTCCAATTTTGATTCAACCTGAATTAGGGAAGGAGTTTGTGGTGTATAGCGACGCATCCTACGTTGGATTGGGGTGTGTGTTGATGTAGGAAAGGAAAGTTGTGGCTTATGCATCGAGGCAATTGAAAGTGCACGAACGCAACTACCCTACACATGATCTTGAGCTTGCTGCGGTGGTGCTTGTGTTGAAAATTTGGAGACATTACCTTTATGGTGAAAAGTGTATTGTATACACTGATCATAAGAGTTTCAAGTATTCGATGACGCAAAAGGAGTTGAATCTCAGGCAACATAGATGGTTGGAGTTGTTGAAGGATTATGATTTGGCCATTGAGTACCATCCAGGCAAAGCTAATGTTGTAGCTAATGCTTTGAGTAGAAAGGTTGTTGTGGAGTTGAGAGCCATGTTTGTGAGGTTGAGTGTGACCCGTGATAGAGTGTTGTTGGCCGAGTTGTAAGTAAATTCGTTGGTGCCAAATGTCAATGAAATCATAGATGGAAATCCTACGAATTTTCATTTTAATAATGATGGGGTTTTGTGCTTTAAAGATCAGATTGTGGTGCCAAGTGATAGGGAGTTGAGACGGATGATTTTGGCTGAGGCTCATGCTAGTATGCATCCCGGTAGTACTAAAATATATCAAGGGTTGAGGAAAAAATACTATTGAGCGGGTTTGAAAAAGGACATAGCTGATTTTGTTGCTAGATGTATGGTATGTCAGCGTGTGAAAGTTGAGCATCAATTTCCTTCCAGGTTGTTACAACTGTTAAAAATCTTGTAGTGGAAGTGGGAGAGGATCACCATGGATTTTGTGTCGGGATTGCCTTTGACACCGACTAAAAAGGATTCTATTTGGGTGATTGTTGATTTGTTTACAAAGTGTGCACATTTTCTGCCTGTGCATACGACGTATTTGCTGGATAGGTTGGCAGATTTGTATGTTGTTGAGATTGTGAGGTTGCACGGGGTACCTAAGCCAATTGTTTCGAATAGAGATCCGCGGTTTACAATGAAGTTTTGGAGGTGCTTGCATCGAGCTTTGGGTACTCGTTTGAATTTCATTACAATGTATCATCCTCAAACGAATGGCCAGTCTGAACGAGTGATTCAGATCTTGGAGGATATGTTGAGATGTTGTATCATGGAGTTCCAAGGAACTTGGGAAAGGCAGTTACCTTTGGTAGAGTTTGCGTACAATAATAGTTATCAAGCAGGTTTAAAGATGGCATCGTATGAAGCCTTGTATGGTAGAAGGTGTCGTACGCCCTTGTGTTGGGCTGAGGTTGGGGAAAAGTATGTTTCTATGCCTGATGTGTTGAAAGACACGGATGAGAAAGTAAAAATGATCATTGATCGTTTAAAAGAGGCCTCAAATAGGCAGAAAGCCTATGCAGATTTGAAGCGTAAAAAGGTTGAGTACGGTGTTGGTGAAAAAGTTTTCTTGAAAGTTTTACCTTGGAAGAAGGTGATGTGTTTTGGGCGTAAAGGAAAGTTGAGCCCGAGGTTTACTGGACTGTATGAGGTGCTGAAACGCATTTGTCCTATGGCTAATCGGTTGAGTTTGCCTCCTGAGTTGGAGAAGATACATGATGTGTTTCATGTGTCCATGTTACAGAGGTATTGCTCGGATTCGTCGCATGTTATGCCAGTTGAGGATTTTGAGTTGCGACCGGATTTTTCTTATGATGGGGAACCAGTGGAGATCCTTGACTCCATTAGTAAAATTTTTCGTGGCAAGACAATTGAATTTGTTAAGGTGTTGAGGCGACATCGCGGTGTTGAGGATGTAATATCCCAAATTTTGGCTAGTAACTAAAATGTAAATTTTGAAAGTTTAGGTGGTCAAAGTATAAAATTTGAAAAAGTTTGGGGACTAATGTGTAAATTTCCCTAACAAGTAATTTTATTCAGTATAAGAGTGAATCGGATCGAAATAGGTACCTTGATAATGGTTTTAAGAATTAAGATGCAGAGAAAGATACCGAATTTGGATCGAATGAAATTGTTAAGCGTGCTCAGGCCAGAGAAATACAAGGATGGGTGACCTTCGGGAAGGTCCTATAAAAGTGTTTCTAATCGATATTTTGGACTCAATAAAGGTAAAGAATATTCGAATGGATTATCGATAAAGGATTTCTAAGAGAAATTTTATTCTATGGAGATTTTCGATAATTATCGGAATAGTTGACTGAGTTAGGAAAAATTCAGTCTAAGACTTTAGGAAAGGAAATTTTTATAAGATGATAGTGTTCATTTTCTGAATATTGAAATATAAAATTTTTGGAATAAATCTGATAGCTCGATAAAGGTGAAATCGCAGTAAAAGTATTTTATGAATATCGGGAGATATGATCGATTTGAAATTTCAGAGGCTGATCCAAAAGCCATAGAAAAGTCATAAAATGCTATTTTATTAATATTTTATTATATTTGGTTGGATTTCAACTAGACTTTGTTAAATTTTTACAAGAATGGCAAACTAGTAAATAAAGACTAGTTGGAGGGCAAATTGGTCATTTGACAAGGATGACAATTTTGAAATACTAAGGGAAATTTTGGAAGGTGAATTACATTTGGATCAAATCATGGCCATTGATTTTTTATAAGATTAAATCTTGGCCATTGGATTAAAAGGGCAAATTAGTAATTTCACTAATTAAATGAATTTTAAATTCATTTAATTTTAACATGTGAATTTAAATAAGTAAAAGATGAACCAAATTGTTCATCTTTCTTGAAATATTTCGAACTAAGGGGAGAAAAAAGGGAGAAAATTTTTCAAGCTCGATTCAAGCCCCGAAACTCGATTTTCATGTAATATTTTCAACTGCAAAGTTTTTCTACTCTTCAAGCTCTATCTTTTGATGTCAATAACTCATGAAATACATGCTTGGTTGATGAGAATTTTGATGAGAAAGAAATTAGGGTTTATGGACTCAATTGGGGTTTTTGAGATTTTATGATTCCATGTTGAAATTCTAGTTGAAATCAAGCTTTTTTGATGTTAAAATCATGTTATTGAGTTGGGATTTAAACTGTACATGCTTTGATTATTATGAAGATGAATAGGGTTTATGGATTCAAGTTTGATTTAGGGTTTGTGATGTTGGACAAATGATCTAGTAAGCTTGAATTTGTTATTTTGAAGCAAAACCCTAAATTAAAGGTATAAGGACCATTTTTGCAATTCTGAAAGTTAGAGGACTAATCAGAATTTTTATGATTTTGAAGTGTATTTATGTTATTATTAAAGTTGGAGATGTGAAATTGAAGTTAGAATGTTAAACCGATGTTGAATCGAGTTAGTGACCATTTTTGACAAATTGTCAAAGCTAAGTGACCAATTTCGGAAATGAGGTTTTAGAGAAGGACTAAATCTGATTTTAGTTGAAATAATACAAATCATTTAGTAATGTTGATTTGAGGACTAATTTGCAAAGTTAAGAAGCTTGAATCCTTATCTTTGCGTTTTAGTGACTATTTCGGAAAGAACGAAAAATTAGAGGGAATTATTTTTGAATAATTATTTGATGAAGAAAGTGATACATTAGTGTTTTGAATCAAGTAAGGGGACCAAATTGATAAATAGCAAAGTAAGGAATAATTAGTATAAAGTTTGAAGTTATTTATGGAAGTTGTGTAGGAAAACTGGATTTGGTAGTAAGTTTGAAAATTCACCATAAATTCTATAAAAATGGTTAGATGATGAATTTTATATCGATGCAAATATTTATTCGTCTAGTTTCTCTTAAAACAAATGGTGATTGATTTCGATTCATGTATCAAAAGATACGAATTTTTAAGTGATGAAAGGTCAGAAAACAGAATAGCAGTCTGTTCCGAAATTCAATACTGGAATTCGACTTTGAAAATTTGTCATAAATCGTACAAATTGAATCTGGGTTATTAGTTTATATGGTTGAAAAGCCTATTGAATCTAGTTTCGTTTCCAACAAACAGAAACTGATTTCGAGTTCTGAGTTAAAAGATATTAATTTTTAATCGAATGAAGGTCAGAAAAATTACAGAACAGTTTCTGTCAGGACAGCTCTGTAAACGTGAGTTTGATGAATTTTCATAATTCTTGTAGATTTTATTAAATTATGTGGCTTATACCGTTAGAACCTTTATCAAAGCTAGTTTCTACGGTATAAAGGAGATTAAGATTCGGTATGTATTCTGCCCTGTAGAAGTAAATCTTTGATGGTAGTGCAAGTTGACAGAAAATGGAAATTGAGACAATTTGTTTCTAATGTTGGTTAGCAAGCTTGGAGGAATTATTTGAAGATCAAAATGGTCATTATGGACCAAAAATGAGTTTGTGAACAATATAAGGAAGGAAAAAAATTTATGGAAAATTTTTATGTTGAATGATTAAATAGCTTAAGTGAAATATTGTTAGAAGTGAATCTAACAAATGTTTATTTATATTCATGTGATAAGTGAAGTTGGATCCGAATCAAAAAGAAGGTTCGAAGTACTATAAGGAAAGGATCAATAGAGCTTAGTGAGGCATATTAATAAATGGCCACGGTGAGTGCATTTTTAAATGTTTGCATTACATTGAAAATGGCATTGCATTTCTCTATAATACATTATATGATACATTGCTCGACATGGCATGCTTGATGGAATACCAGGTACGAATTATTGTTTGCATAAATGATGATATATGTTTACCATGAATATTTATGATGAAGCATGAAATATGAAATGTTTATATGTATGATTGATTATGATGTTGAGTTAATGATGAAAGAAATGCCCAAGTATTGTGTATGAGAGTCCATGGTATAGTTGGCACGCCACAGAGTCTTTAGCAGTTGCACCCTTATGTTCATGTTATCAAACAGATATTGTGAAAAAATGATTGTGTCACATGCACCCTGGGGATCTACGCCCACTGTGCCCGAGTGGACTGTCAAGGTGCTTCATGTTTATGGGGAGCAAAGAGCGTCCCCGAGTCCGTACTCATCTTTACATGTACGTTAGACACTAAAGTGTAATTTCAAGATGACTCGCGTACCTCGATCTCATATTGCGTACTTTCGGCAATGATAAAAGAATCATGTCACGTAAATGAATCATGTCATGTAAACGAATCAAGTTACGTATATGAATCATGTCATGAATATGAACAATGCCATATATATGAAATATGTCATGTATATGAACCATACCATGAATACGGAACATGCCATGTATATGAATTTAGCCACGTATATGAATCGTGACATTTATATGAATTATGCCAAGTACATGAATTATGCCATGTATACGAAGAATGTCACATATTTATGAAATTTGCTATGTATATGAATCATGACATATATACAAATTATGTTACATATATGAATTATGCTATACATATGAATTATGCCATGTACATGTATCATGTTATGTATATAAATTAAGTCATGTATATGAATGATGTTACATATATGAATCATGCCATGTATATGAATTATGACACGTATATGGATTATGCCATGTATATAATTCATGTCATATATATATGAATTATGTCATGTATATGAAATATGCCATGTATATGAATTATGTCATATTTATATAAACCATGTCATGTATGTGAATTATGCAATGTGTATGAAATATGCCACGTATGTGAACTATGCCATGCATATGACTTACTTGGTAATAATGGAGTATTGGAAACTAGACTAGTTAGAAAATGATGACTTGCACATAAATATTGACTGACTATGAAAACCTCGTTATTACGATACTACCTTAGACAGAAACCATGCTAGGTTAATGTATAACATGTATTGCTTTATTTTACGTTTTGATAAATAAGATTATTCCCTCACTATGTTCGTACTTAGCGTGTGTTTTATTTCACACGTAGGTTCTCTAAAATTAGATTAGCAATGACGATCTGTTAATTGGGAAGATCAAGTTACTACCTGTAAGTACAGTACGTACATCTTTAACGTAATTTGATAGACTAGTGGGCATGTAATAATTTAAGTGGGTAAATTGTTTTGTAAGTTTAAGTTTATAACGTATTTATACATTGTTATGGAAGTATGGACTTAGAGAAATGATTTACTATTAATAACTATGAATTTTGACGTAGTTAAATGTTGTTTAACCCTGATCGCGTAAAAATTTAAAAATCAAAAAAGGGTATAGGCAGTGTACATAGTTTTCATCATGAATTATATTTTTATTTCAGTAACTCAATTATGAATTTTATAAATCAATTCAGGGTCAAAACTAGCTACAATAGACTGACATAGTTTTTAATTCAAAACAGAGAAAGGGTTAAACTACAAGATGAATTTTGGTATAAAAAAATTTACAAGTCAAGATTTCTTTCAATGACTCTGTAACAACATTAATGTATATTCAACTTACAAGTATACGTTAAGGTTGTTACAAAGGAGGCCACGTGGAAAAGTAAGTCGGACATGGTTGCTCAGTTTCTGCATCTATTTTCATCAGGTAAAATTTAAGGATGAAATTTCTTAAGGGGGGGAGTTATAATGTCCTGGTTTTGGGCCTAGGAGTTTCCCAATTGGTTTAGATGGTTTGTTGGATCGGATTAGAGGATTCGAGTCGGTTTTAGTATTTAATTGGATTAAATATTTTTGGAAAGGTTAAAATATTAAAAAATTATCTAAAATCATTATTTATTAAGGAAATGATTTTGTTGGAATCAATTTTACAAAAAGGGGTCTCGAAAGTTGACATTTTGGATAGTGACCAAAATGCAAAGTTTCAAAACTATTTTTAGTGTCTGTTTTGTAAAATGGTCAAAACTTTGAATCTTTAAGGACCTATTTACCCTAAAGTCTAATATCAGAATTTTTCTATTAATTGGATATTTTTTATTTTTTAAAAATAATTTAAAAAGGCTTGGAGAATTAATTGGCCATTAAAATCATTAAAACAAATTTAACGTAACTAAGTTTTTACAAAAAGGTTTTCTCTCCAGCTAAACACCTTTTCTCTCTTCAAAATCTTTAGGTAAAATCTACTTTTAATATATCTTTTGATTTCAATTGAGTTTGTAATAGTTTTCTAACAAAATAAACTCGATTTCTCATTGTTTTGGCTTTGGAAAGCATCTAATTAAGGGCGAAAGCAGCCATTAGAGGTGAGGTTCGTTCTTCTCCTCTAATACAAGGTTCTTTATTGAAATTCCCAAGTTATTGATCCTTTATACATGTTTTCTAACTTGATTTGATGATTTAATTGTGGAAAATTGATTAAATTGAGGTTTGATTGATTTAATTAAAGGATTTTCATATAGGTTCTGTTTTGTTGGGTTCTTGATTGATTTTAATCATAATTTTGATGTGGAATAATGTTAATAAATGGGTTTTAACATTAGAATCCCAAAATTATGTGAATCTCTAATTTTCTTGGTTGTTAGTTATGTGCTTTTGATGAGTTGTGGTGGTTAATTGAATGCTGGAGATATAAGGATGTTAGAGATATGTTTTTAGATGTTAGTTGACGTTAATTGATGTGTTGAAATGTTAGATTATTACTGGGCTAAGTTTGGAAGAGGTTAGTTGTTAATTTTTGGGTGTTGAGGAGTACATTGGATAAAGGATGTTGAGGATTTGTGTTGATGTGATGTTGATTGCATTTTGATGCAATGTACCTCTATTTTTGTGTGCGTAAAAGTAGGGGAAGTTGGTCCTCAAGCTTGAACGTTGGTTACGGAAGCTTTGGAGGCGTGATTGTCGCATCAACAAGTAGGGCTTTACGAGTCGGTGAGTGGAAACGTGTTTTCAACTTTGCAAAGGTTTGGGGGTTTAGATCGAGCTTGAACAGCTGGTCTAAGCTCAGAAGTAGGTAAAGGATGAACTCTCTCTTGAACTCGGTTTGGCTAATAGTTTGATGCACTTGTTTTACATGGTTTAATTACCCACTGTATATGCATGTTTTGAGCATGGTTTAATGCTAGAAATTGGTTACAAAATGATGTTGATGCATTTATAAGTTATGCACATTTTGTTAATGTTCATGAACATTGGTTAATGCAAGTTTTATTGCATTGGTTATATGATTTTTATGATGCATATGAAAACAAATAGTTGTTGATGTTAAAATGAATCATATTGGCAAGTGATGAAATAAAAAGGTTTGAAAAATGAAATTGGATATAGTTGGCCCGCCATAGGATTGATATTGCACTATAAAAAGGCGTCTTAGATGTCGAGGGTTTATACGGTGTACCGAATACTCTATCCAAGTACCCTAACGGTCGAGTGGATTATGTGTACTAAAGACTCCCATTAGTGGATTAAACATCGTATCGATGAGTGGTGTTGAGGGGTTTATGTGTACCAAAGACTCCACCACGGGTGCACAATGGTGGATGGGTTTATGTGTACCGAATACTTTCGTGTGTGAACCTTGTGTTACCTGTATATTGTTTGTTAAGTGTTGAGGGAATACTTGTTGAATCTGTGTATCCGATGTTGAATTTTTGGTAAAAGAAAACTTGGTAAATGATCACTTGAAAGACAATATAATTGATAATATATCATGAGATGGGATTTTGTTGTTTAATGTGATTTAAACATGTTTACTCTTTAAGCCTTGCATTGGAAGTATGCATGGGAAAAGCTTAAATTGAGGATAGCAAATAGGAATTTGCTATAGAATTCATGATACATGTTGCATATTGTTTAATATGTTATTTTGGAAATGTTAAGTGCATGGTTTTGTTAAGGCATGATGTTGCGATAATGTTCTAAAGAGTTTTGAAAAGTATTTTTCAAAAGAAATATGAACCGGCATAACTTGCATTGATGATGGTTGTTGTTTGAGCATTCATCATTAAGCCTAGTGTGCTTAGGCTCTTTTTTCCATCAATACAGAGAACTAAGATTGAGGCAGTAAGGAAGCAAGGAAAGGAATCCGAAAGACTTGTTTTCAAAGTACTGTTTGGAACGTTGAAAATTAGTAATAATGGCAATGTGTTGAGTGAGGTTTTTTTAGGGTTTTTGATGAACTTCTTGTTGTTGCAAGTTTTAATTGTTGATTTGGCCTTGTAATAAGGTTTACGTGGTTGAGTTGTGATTGGTTTAATGATTGGAATGTGGACTAGGAAGCATGCCTCTAGTTTTGGTGTTTGAGTATGCTAGATATGCTAGGTTGGCTTTTAATGCTGTTATGATGTTGATCAAGCATGTTGATGATGTCATATGTTGATTAGATAAGTGTTAATGTTGATTGAAGTGAGCCAAAGTGTCATATGCTGGACCTAGAGGTTATTATAGGCCTCTGCGTACCGGTACGGGTACTATAGGATAGGTACACGGGGACCTATTAGGGCTCAAATTGCTGAAATAAAGCTACAGGTACCGATATGCCTAGCCACTGTATCGGTACGCCTTACGAAAAATGTATGCTTATTCCCGTAAACGGGTTTGAGTATCTGTAGGATCCCTTCTAATTTAGCATGTCATGCCGGTACGCGGGGTACCGTATCGGTACGCAGTTTGGTTACTAGAATCCTGAGTTTTGAGAAAAAATGAAAGGGATCGGTACGCGTCAAAGCTGTACTGGTACGTGAGTGGTCAACACACCGTATCGGCAGTGACTAAGTGTATCGGTACGCTAAGACGTTATATCTATTAATTTGTATCGATATGGGCTCACCTGTATCGGTACGCTATACTGTATTTGTGCAATCTGGTGTTGTTGATATTTGGAAATCTTGCAATATAGTCCCTAATTGTTGTGAATGCAATTATTTGAGTTTGGATGAGTAGTTTGGAATGGAAATTAACATGTAAACATGAAATTAGAGTAATCAAAGGCTGGTAATCATAATTATGACAAACGCCCTCTAATTTGTGATATTTACGTTTAGGTCTCTTTCATGAATCGTTGATAAATTGAACCTTGTTCTGTATTCTGATCTACATGTACGCTACCGCTGAAGCATGTTCACATATGACCATAACAATTAGCATCTAGACAATATAAAAAGGAAAAAAAATTGGGTTCAATTTAGGGTTTTAGTTCGTGTTTGCTTCGGCAAACCTAATGTGGCTCTTTTAGTCTAGTTTCGGCTAGGCCGGGCTAAGGGGTTACAACATTGTACTCACTATACCTTAAAAACCCTAAAAATATTTTCGTCTATGCTTCGGTCACCGACTTATTATTTTTGGAGGAGGCTTCTCACCAAATATCTTACCAAGCCCAGTCATCGCATCATTGTCTTTGTCTTTTACCCATTTTATTGTCTTTGAGGTTTCCGACGAATAACACGTGTCATTTCTTTTGAAGTATCCCACTTCATTCATAACCTCAGTTTTTGACTCTATTGGTTCTTCCTCTTGTGTGGGTTTCACTTCTTCAAGCTACTTCTCATCTTTTTGAGGTTCTGAACCTTCTAGCATAGAAACATTGGTAGTATAATTCTAAGGGACCTTTCGTGTGTCTTTGAGCAGGAAAGGAGTTAGAGCTGAGATGATAAGCTTAAGGGCCATGTTTGAACTTTCCCCTTGGGACGAGATGTCTTCTTTCGGCTTGAATGAGTTGATGAATGGCTTATCCACCCCGTATTTGACATTGAGGTTGTCCGACTGTTACCTCTCCAAAAGTAATGTTTTTAATGCCAATCTTACAATGCTTTTGCTTGTTTTTAGGTGCATTTAGTTGCATTAGGATGTTAAAACCATGCATTTGCATAGGGAGTTTAGAATTCTGTCTATGCCAGTGTGAAGGGTTTTTTGTTGGCAATTTTGCAAGTTTGGCATAGGATTTGGCCCAAAAAAGCAACACAGGAATGAACGCCAGCGAGAATGCCAAGTGCTGTTGGCACAGATGGACCAGACAATGCCAAGCACCGGTTGGCAGAGAAGTGCACTTGATGCCATGCCAAGAGGCTGTTGACCCTAAAAGAATAGGACATGATCAGGCTTCGAAAAGATAGCAATTGGATCAATCTCCAAAAAAAATAGCTGATAAGATGGTACCAAGACTGGTTGGCAGATTCATGCCAAGCTTGGACGCCAAGGCAGCGTCGGTAGTATGACGTCAGCCCTAGCCTAATCAGCTCTCATTCAAATGTGGATAAGATAATTATCTCTTATCTCTTGCATTTAAAATTCAAATGAGGAGCTTATCTTATCCTTTCCTTGGAAGCCTATTTAAACACCAACCAAGGAGGATCTTTGAACGGTGATAGATAGACGATCAGAGTGAGGAGTTGGTGTGCAACGATTGACAACCGGCTGCACCTTATAAGGGTGGTTCGACCAGCTTGGCCGAGAAGCCTGGATCTTGAAAGGCTGCATCGAGAGACCCCTTCTAGCCCATTTTCTCTTTCAAGTTATTTTATTTTAATTTAAATGATGATGTACTTGGGAAACGTTTATGGTTTTTTGGTTAAGTTCCTCACCATGAACTAATTTCATAGTTGGTGGGGGATGTTTGAATTTAACGCTATTTTATGTTTTAGTTTTTAATAATAAATATGCCTTGGCAATGTTTTATCTATTCGGCATACTTTACTGTTTCCTAAATACTATGCCAAGCGAGAGCTGGCACTGTTGGCCTATTGCTCCTCAATATCATAACAGACTTGGGGTGGCAACGATCAAGTTGTTGAATACTAAGGAGAGAAGCTTCGAGAGAAGTCGTTCAAGTAGATGAACTTACTTTGGGGGTGAAATCTACCCCTTAGGAGTATAGATTGGATTTTAATCAAATTGGTTTATTTAAAAGCATGCGCTATAGAGATATAGGGGGTTTTACATGATCAATTTAGGGCAATGACCATCGAGAGAGGCTTTGCTAATTTTGAATATGCTCGGCAAACAATGCCAAGATAGGTTGTTATTAAAGGCTGACATGGTATGAATAGCGTGAAAACCAGGCATTCCCTGCCAACGCTTATCATTCATTAAAGCACCTTCCTTGCCAACGAATTTACTTTACTTTTATTTCTTTTCTATTCAATTATTTCTAAAACCAACTTCAAAACAAAACAACTTTTTTTCAAGGCAAGTAACAGTCAAAGCAATTGAATTCCATGTCAATCTCTGTGGGATCGATACTCAGCTTACCATGTATTACTTGCAGACCGTTTATACTTGCACACAAAAGACTCATCTTGGCAGTGTTTTATATTTTTCCAACACATATCTTTTGCCCTTTTTGCCAGCATTCACTTAGAGAGTCTACAAGTTTTTGGTGTTGTTGCAGGGGATTGCAACATAATTGATTGTTTTCAAATTTTTACTTGTCGTTCTTTTAATTTTATTTTTACTTTTGTTTTTATTGGTATGACCAGAAGCCATCATGTGGTGGACAAGTGGCCATACGATCCGAAAATTGAGAAAAACTTGCAGAGGTTCAAAATAAGATTTCGAGAGATGCAAAACCAAGGTAATAGAGGGAATGGTGTGGTGAACAATGGACAAAATCCACTGAACAATGAGATACCCCCACCACCTGCTGTCTCAATTGTTAATGTGAGACCTATTAGAGAACATTCGGCACCAACCATTTATAATTTAATGCCAGGACTTGTTGGCACAGAGATAAACACTGTCAATTTTGAACTTAAGCCGATAATGATTCAAACTCTTTTGAATGTAGGTCAATTTGATGGAGCACTCACTGGAGATCCTAGGCAGCATCTAAAGTAGTTCATGGAGATTTGTCAGTTATTCCAACAAAATGGAGTACCTGAAGATATTGTGAAACTGAAGTTATTCACCTTTTCCTTGAGAGATAGAGCTAAGGCTTGGCTCAATTCCTTGCCACCTGGCTCAGTCACTTCATGGGCAGACCTATGCTAGAAGTTCTTGTCAAGATTTCAGCCGCCAACACTCTCTTCCAAGCTACGAGGTGAGATCATTACATTCAGGCAGGCTGAGGATGAGACCTTATATGATGTTTGGGAAAGATTTAAAGATCTACTGAGGAGGTGTCCTATGCATGGATTCCTGAATTGGACTCATATACAAACATTTTACAATGGATTAAATACACAAACAAGGACTATTGTTGATGCTTCAACAGTCAGTTCGTTGCTTGACAAGACGTATACCGAGGCTATGACATTTTAGAGAGGATTGCAATCAACGATTTTGAATATCCTATTGCTAGACTTAGGACCGGAACTAAAACCAATAGGAAATTTCAAGTTGATGAACTAACGTCCATCCATGCCGAGATTTCCAACTTTACTAGCATGGTAAGAACGTTGCAAAAGAACAATGAGGCCCAAGAAGTCAAAGTATTAGACCTATTTTGTACAATTTGTGGAGAGAATCATCATGTGGATGAATGCCCTGCCAACCCTGAATCAGTAAATTTTGTTGGCAATGTTAATCGTTGCTATAATCCTAACTCCAATACTTATAATGCAGGTTGGAGACAACACCCTAGTTTAGCATGGGGAAATCAATGGTAACCAGTACAATGCCTAGCGCCAGAATACCCAAAGGCAGAATAACAATGCCAAGCCAGCTTTCAACAATAATGGCATGCCAGCATTCTATTAGAATGTCACGCCCCAGAAAGCTCAAAATAATTTCCAGCAAGGGCAGCGATTCAACCAAGGAGACACTCTCACAGAGTACATGGAGAGGAATGATACCACAGTCCAGATTTTGGCAGCATCAATGAGGAACTTGGAAGTTCAACTTGGGCAGATTGCCAATGCACTCAGCAATCGACCCCAAGGAACACTGGCAAGTGACACAGAAGATGCTCGGCACCTAGAAAATGAGCAATGTAAAGCTATAACTCTTCAGAGCGGTAAGCAGTGTGAGGTGGAGAAGGCTGCCAAGCATCTAGTTAACTGCCAAATAGAGAAGCTAGTGCCAACAGAAAACCCAGGGAAGCAGAGAAAGAGGAACCAAACACAGATGATGCCAGTACCAATGCCAAAATAGATGCCAAAATTGATGCCAACCAGACTGATGCCAGCACTGCCTTGGCAAAGCCAGTGCCAGCATATGTTTATCTGCCACCACCATTTCTAGTGAGACTTCAAAAGCATAAGCAAGACCAGCAATTCAAGAGAGATTCTTCAGCAATTACAAATCAACATTCCATTGGTAGAAGCCCTTAAGCAGATGCCCAACTATGCTAAATTCATGAAGGACATCTTGTCCAAGAAGAGGAAATTGGGAGACTTTGAACCTGTTGCTTTGACTGAAGGATGCAGTGCCATGATCTTAAATAATTTGCTGCCAAAGCTGAAAGATTCGGGAAGTTTTACTATTCCCTATGTTGCGCGTAATAAGTGTTACGCAATTGTGCAAGTATACACGTTGCAAGTTATAGTATAAAAGATATCGTCTCCACAGGGATTGGTGCCACTTCAAGAATCTAGTCTCTTGCACTGTAAAAAGTAAAAACAAAAATAAAGGATTATAGGAGTTTAACTAATAACTAAACTAGAAAGCAATAAAGTAAAAGAATAGATGAGATCAAATGAGAGAGATAGGCCAGGTTATCGTGAGTTGAGGTGTGATAGCCGATTGGATTGTCTTGGTAAAAGAGTGTACGGGCAACTCAGTTGCCGTGGCAACTTGCACAACGGGGTTGCCTTGGCAACTAATCGATGGTTGCCTGGGCAACTAGTTGGGCAACTACTTGGGCGTCTGGGCAACAACCTTCAAGGTTCGGCAGAGCATTCTTCAATGGTTTCTTCTTATTCCTAAGTCGAAACTCTAGCTACTTGTGCATGCCTTGATAATACATCCCTGCGTGAATCAAGGGGGAACCTCAACCAATCTTGCGCTCCTCTTAGCCGTTGAAATCCTTAACTTATTCCTAAGCCGGATTAATCTTCACCATCAATAGATTGAATAAAGATCATATTCATTCGTTTCTTGAATCTAACTCTCCCGATATTAGATAAATAGATGAAGTTACGAGATCCTCTCCCAATTCACTCGCAAACAATAATAAGAACCAAGAATGAATAAACCTTGAATAGAAAAGTGCAAACTCTTATTACCTAAACAAAAACCAATAGTTTCTCACAACCACAAAACACAATAACCATAGCCAAATAGATTTAGTTCATGGCTAGGTTCCAAAGAAACACAAGATAAATAATCCCTAGCATGAACCCAATCGAACAAGAAAGAAATGGATGAAGAAGGAGGCTTGTCGAAATCCTCCTTGCCCTAGATGCTTGTCGAAAATTCTCTCTTCTTGCCCTCCTTGATGCTTGTCGAAATTCCCCTCTCTTTGCTCTCTCTGGATTGTCGAAATCTCCATCTTATTTATAGGGCTAGGCCAAAGTCCTTCTTTGAGGAGGAAGTTAGGTTGGAATTAAATTATCTTTAAAGAATATAATTTTTTATTATAATTATATTCCTACTAGAACTTCTCCTATCTTCTTGGAATTTAATTCTTCTTTAATCTCTGCATGGAAATCAAATTCCTTTGGGTTTGGGCTTTGCTCCACGTCATATTGGGCTTGTCTAGTCATCAATTTCGACTACCATATCACCTTTGCTCTTGTCGACAATTTCCATGGCAACTGGCTCGGCGTCTCCTTCATGAATTGCCCTGGCAACTAGCTCGGTGTCTCCTTCATGCATTGCCCTGGCAACTAGCTCTAGCCCTGCTTTGGCAAATGATCCTGCACATACACACAAAACACACCAAAGTAGCATTTTTTTCCCACAAAAACTACCAAATTATGGAATCAAGCTCAACGATGGAAGAAAACATGGATTAATGCATGAATGGCTAATTATGCAACTAATTTGAGCCTAAGTCTAACTATAATATGAGTAAAAAGGGTAAGAAAATAGTATTTTTGAACACTTATCACACCCCCAAACTCGAACTATCGCTTGTCCTCAAGCAATGCAAACTCATAATTACCTGCCAAGACTTCAATTTTCACTAACTTAGCTTTGAACTTGATTTCAATTCTCTGAACCAGAGCACAAAGTATGATTGGCTTTTTATTTTTTCGAAAAACTTAAGAATTACTCGGAATCAAACTATAATGCTTGTGAGTGTGTGCGGAGTTGTGTGCAAGTTGATTTTTCGGATTCTATGCAAACATTAGGTTTTCAAATTACTTCATTGGGTTCTTTTTAACATGTTTTAACTAGAGCCAGTTTTGGGCACCTCTAGTGTTTTGTTTTTAGTTTTCTTAAGTTAATTTATTCGACTAGAGCCGGTTTCGGGCACCTCTAGCTATTAATTTTTTTAACACATACTAGAGCCAGTTTCGGGCACCTCTAGCGATCAATTTTTTTGCACATGCTAGACCCAATTTCGGGCACCTCTAGCATTCATCCAATTTTTATCCTAATCCCCCAATTTGTTAATTATCAACCTAAGCTCACTAGATTCCTTAAATCAATCAAACCACAACAGTGTTTCATCAAATTTAGCATCATAGTAAAATTCTATGTTTTTCCATGGTTAACCTAGAATAAAAATTCTATCAATTAAGTGCATTGGAAAAGTCATCATCGGATATTCATCAAATCTAAGCAATTCTTGTTCCAATTAAAGGCATGGCAAGCAATTTATGTATCCTAAATGTAATACTTAAGATGAAAGTAACTAAACATGGTAACTACTAATAACAATCCCCCCCAAACTCGAGTGAGGCATTGTCCTCAATGCATGCATTAAAGAAAAATAAAACTAACGAAAAATAAAATGCAAATGAGGACTTACTCCGAGAGTTCGTCATTGTAGATGATTAGTTTCCTTTTGGTCGGTATCTTGATTCTCTTGCTTGAACGCGATGGTTGTTTTCTTATTACCGGTGGTGGAATCGATCCTCGTACGGGGTTGTCCTCATCGTCCTCTTCATCAATGTTATTGGCTTTTTGCTTGGAGGATTCAATTGGTGCGGTCTTTGTTGGTGCAATGGAGGACTCGTCCGAATCTAAAAAATCAGAAAATGATTCCGTATGAGTTGATTCGGGCATAGGTGCTTTACCTTTGGCTTTTGAAGTGGTTGCCAGGATATCTTTAGCTTTGGTTGCCGTGGCATCTTCAGGGTTGGTTGTCGTGGCATCAGCTTGTGCGTGCACGATGTAGGTTGCCGCGGCATCATCTGTTGCGGTTGCTATGACGACTGCTTCATTGGTTGTCGGGGCAAGGATCTCGGCGGGAAAGATTGGGAACGGCACGCGATTGTTCGGGTACTTTTCTAGGATAACTTGGGTGATGGCATTGTTGTGCTCCTTCATGTACTGCATGAACATTAGTTGTCGGTCTTCAATTTGCCTTAGGTGGCTCACCAATGGTTGCAAAAGTGCTTCAAAGTGTCCCAGGGTTGATGGCCGAGTTGCCGAGCGTTAGGCGCTTGGGCATTATGGATTGTCGAGGCGGCAGAAGTTGTCGTGGCAATTGGAGGC
Source organism: Hibiscus mutabilis (assembly GCA_019671005.1). NCBI lineage: Eukaryota > Viridiplantae > Streptophyta > Magnoliopsida > Malvales > Malvaceae > Hibiscus > Hibiscus mutabilis. Next base: position 42,463,300 of record CM033728.1, on the reverse strand, counting down.
CTTGAAGAATCTCCCGGTGCCTCTCCCATTAGCTTTCGAATTAATGCTTGATTCCAGCCAGACTTGGGTAGGGCCTTTTCATCGGTGGACTCACTTGGGACATGCATCTCCTTGCAAAGATTAGAAATTAAGCAAGGGAAGAAAAGAGAACCCTTATCTTTTGAGCTGCATACAAAAATCTCATCACAAATAATTTTTCCAATGTTAATGATGCGATTATGCAAAATAGAATGTATGAGCAAAAGACGTGGTATATCAACGGTAGTATTGTGTGTGATGGGCATTAAAGAAGTTTTAACAAACTTATTCCATAGTTTTGCCTCGGGTTTAAGCCGAAGGTGATTTACCGTGCCCTTGTATTTACCGTCGTTCCAATAAGTTTCCGGTTGAGTGAGTTCTTGAAGCACCTTGTCGAGTTGCTTGGGAGTGATTTGATCAACGAAGGCTTGATGCTCGTCCTTCTCAATGTAAAGCCCGTAAAAGGTGTTGATGTTTTCGGGACTTATGAGTATGGCCTTGTCACGAACAAAAACATAAGGATTATCCAGGTTAGGTGAGTGAGCATAGAATTCTCTTACCTATGAGATGTTACCCGGTTCCGGTTGATGGCAAAAGATTTGCCACTTTTGATGTGCAATCCTCTCGAAGATGAATGGTTCAAGGCCAAAATCTTGATGAGAGTTGGAGTATTCAAAGCCTTGTTCTTCACGAATCTTCCGGCTTTCAAACTTGGATTGAAATCTTTCTTGAACCACCGGTGTAGCAAACTTCTTGTATCTTGGTTCTTTGGAGGAACTTGGATGAACTAAAAATTTAATCTTGGATGCTAAGGATGATCTTGGTTGTGAGTTTCGTAAAAACAAAGAAAATAAAAGAAAAGAAACTAAAAAGTTGCAAGATAGAAAGTAGGAATAGGTTAAGGGTGATGGGTTTTATAGAAAAGATAGGTGGGTGGGATTAGGGGAAAACGAAAAAGGGTTTAAGGTGAGGGAGAAGTTGACGACAAGGGGTTGTGATTAGGGTGAATTGGAGGCTTTATATAAGCCTTAGATTCAGCCCATTAGTTTCCTTGTTGAAGTTGACGTCAAATAAGGATTAAAGATAAAAGAAAATAGATAAAGATGTATAAAGGGATTCTTGACTTAAATAAATAAATAAATAAAATCTATCCTAAAAAATTAATAATAATCGGAAATAATAAATAATAAAAAAATAAAAATTCAAAAATAAATAAAATAAATACTTAATCGAAAATAAAAATAAAAATAAATAAATAAAAATAAAAATATAAAAAGGGAGAGCATGCTCATGCATCTCCTAAGTTGAACACTTCCTTGTTACGTTCCACATGGGCACCATTATAGTGTTTCAATCTTTGTCATTTAACTTTGAATTCATGGTTGTCAGAGATGGACTTGATTATCACAGCACCATGGGAGAATGGTTTGACGACTTCGAATGGTCCCGACCATCTTGATTTCAGCTTTCCCGGGAAAAGTTTTAGCCGAGAATTGAATAAGAGAACTAGTTGCCCTGGCATGAATTGTCGCGGCAATAGTTTCTTGTCGTGCCATCGCTTTGTTTTCTCCTTGTAGATTCGTGCATTATTATAGGTGAGTGCACGAAATTCTTCTATCCCATTGAGGTCCAACAAACGCTTTTGTCTGGCATTTTCCCAATCCATATTAACGGTCTTGATTGCCCAATATGCCTTGTGTTCGATTTCCACCGGTAGATGGCATGTTTTGCCATAGACAAGACGGAAGGGGGACATACCTAAGGGTGTTTTGAATGGAGTGTGATATGCCCAAAGTGCGTCATCTAGTCTTAATGACCAATCCTTCTTAGAGGGATTTACAGCTTTCTCGAGTATACCCTTCAATTCCCGGTTGGAAATTTCTGTTTGCCCGTTGGTTTATGGGTGATATGCCGTGGCGATCTTGTGTGATATGTCGAAGCGTTGCAACATCTTGGCAATTAGTCTGTTGTCAAAATGCTTGCCTTCGTCACTGATAATTGCTCTTGGCATCCCAAACCGTGTAAATATGTTTTTCTGCAAGAATCGTTGCACGGTCTTGGAATCATTGTTGGGAACTGCAGCTGCCTCAACCCATTTAGACACGTAGTCGACGGCAAGTAAGATGTAGAGGTTGCCGAATGAAGATGGGAAAGGTCCCATAAAATCGATCCCTCACACATCGAACAATTCCACCTCGATGATGTTCTGGAGAGGCATCTCATGTCGTCTAGAGATATTGTCCGTCCTCTGGCAACGATCACATTGCTTGTAAAAGTCTTGGGCATCTTTGTACAATGTTGGCCAATACAACCCGGATTGCAAAACTTTGGCCGCGGTAAGAGTTCCTCCAAAATGTCCTCGATAGGGTGAAGAATGGCATTGCCGGAGTACATTCTGTTGCTCTTCTTCAGGGGCGTATAACCTGATCTGCATATTGTTTAAACAAAAGAGGCTCGTCCCAAAAGTAATGCTTAGCATTATGGCAGAACCGCTTCTTCCCTTGGTGAGTAATGCCATAAGGTAAAATACCACAAACAAGGAAATTAACTAAATCCGCGTACCAGGGTATTGCTGAGGCATGTGCTGCCGTGGCGACTGCTCCCAAAATTGCCGAGGCGTGCGAGTCAAAGGCTATTGCGGCGTCAAGGGTTGCCGAGGCGTGTGCATCCATGGTTGCCGAGGCGTCGAGGGTTGCCGAGGCGTCGAGGGTTGTCGAGGCGTGTGCGTTCATGGTTGTCGAGGCAACTAAAATTTGTTCATCCGGGAATGCATCTCATATCTCTAGATCTGTGTCCTCCTCCCTATTGCGTTCCAAACGTGATAAGTGATCGGCCACTTGATTTTCTGTTCCTTTCATGTCCTTAATTTCAATATCAAATTCTTGTAAAAGTAATATCCAATGGATCAAACGAGGTTTAGTATCCTTTTTAGCAAATAGGTATTTGATTGACGAATGGTCCGTATGAACAATTACCTTTGTACCAATCAAATAGGATCAGAACTTGTCAAATGCGAAAACTACAGCTAGTAACTTTTTCTCCGTTGTTGTGTAATTCACTTGAGCACTATTAAGAGTTTTACTAGCGTAGTATATCACATGGAAGGTCTTACCTGTGCGTTGGCCTAGGACTGCTCCTACCGCGAAATCACTTCCATCACACATGAGCTCAAAAGGTAACGTCCAATCTGGTGGAACGACAATGGGTACCGAGGCAAGCTTTTCCTTTAGGGTTTTGAATGCTTTGGTGCAAGAATCATCAAAATCGAAGGCTTTATCCTATTCAAGCAAATTGCACAAGGGTTTAGTGATTTCAGAAAAATTATGAATGAACCTCCTGTAAAAACCTGCATGTCCAAGAAAACTTGGAATTACTTTAACCGAACTTGGTGGGGGTAATCTCTCGATCACGTCCACCTTGGCTTTGTCTACTTCAATTCCCTTGGATGAAATCTTGTGGCCGAGCACTATTCCTTCATCTACCATAAAATGGCATTTCTCCCAATTGAGGACTAAATCAGTTTCTTCACATCTTGCCAACACCCTCTCTAAATTGCCGAGACAGCTGTCGAAGTCATTACCAAAAACAGAAAAATCATCCATGAAAATCTCAAGGAAGTCTTCGACCATGTCTGAAAAGAGTGCCATCATGTATCTTTGGAAGGTTGCCGGGGCGTTACACAATCCGAACGGCATCATTCGGAAGGCATAAGTACCGTATGGGCATGTGAAGGTTGTCTTTTCTTGATCTTCTGGTGCTATGGCAATTTGATTGTAACCTGAATAACCATCAAGAAAACAATAAAAGGGTTTACCTGCAAGACGGTCAAGCATTTGATCAATAAAGGGTAATGGGAAGTGATCTTTCCTAGTGGCTTTGTTTAGCTTTCGATAATCCATACAAACCCTCCAATCGGTCACAGTCCTGGTTGGAATGAGTTCATTGTTTTCATTACTTACCACCGTTATACCTCCCTTTTTCGGTACACATTGTATCGGACTTACCCATGTACTATCAGAGATAGGGTATATAATGCCGGCGTCAAGCCACTTGATGATTTCTTTCATTACAACCCCTTTCATGGCATGATTCAGTCTCCTCTGGGCCTCAATTGAAGGTTTGTAATCATCTTCCAACAAAATCTTGTGCATGCACACTACCGGGCTAATTCCCTTCAAGTCGGCAATTGTCCACCCTATTGCCTTTTTGTGTAGCTTCAACATCTTGATCAGCTTCTTTTCCTGCTCAGGCTGTAACTTAGAAGAAATAATTACAGGCAATGTATTATCGGTTCCTAAGTATGTATATTTTAGTTGCTCTAGCAATTGTTTCAACTCAAGAATCGGTGGTTGTTCAATAGAGGTTTTTTCGAGCTTACCTTCCTTACCTGAGTAATCCAGTGGTTCAAAGTATGTACCTGGTCAATTGACTAGCCAATTTGCCTCTTCTTGTTGTTCCTCATCGACCGGTTCTTCATACTCCTCAGGTTCTTCTTAATCGGCAATGTAGTTGCCGAGGCAACTAAATTCCTCATCGAAGTTAAACTCTGTCGTGGCATGAAGAAGTTGGCATTCTTCTGGATCATCGGCATGCCTTAGTGTTTGGAACACATTTAGTTTAACTTGCTGGTCATTCACCCTCATTGTGAGTTCTCCCTTTTCAACATCGATCAAGGTTCTCCCTGTTGTTAGGAATGGTCTCTCGAGAATGATGGGTGCATGCCCATCTACTTCACAATCCAAAACAATAAAGTCAGCGTGAAAAATAAATTTATCAACTTTTACCAGTATGTCCTCGATTTTTCCCTCTGGATGCACATAGGATCTATCGGCTAGCTGTAGCATAACTGTTGTAGGTCTTGCCTTCCCTATTCCTAGTTTCTGGTAAACCGATTTAGGCATCAAGTTTATGCTAGCCCCAAGGTCGCATAATGCTTTCCCGACATAGTGATTTCCAATGGAACAGGGTATTGTTAAACTTCCAGGATCCTTCAATTTGGGTGGCATACAATTGTGCAACATTGCCATGCATCCCTCTGTTGCGGCAACTGTTTCAAACTCTCCTAGCCTTGTTCTCTTGGACACAATGTCTTTAAGAAACTTGGCATAGTTTGGCATTTGTTCAATTGCTTCCACCAATGGCAAGTTGATGTGGACTTGCTTTAGGATATCAAGAAACTTCTTGAATTGGTATTCTTGCTTTTGTCGCTTCAACCTTTGTGGGAATGGTGGTGGAAGTCGGATATCTTCGATCCTTTCATTGGTTTGGAACCTGATTGACGGCATTATCGGGACAACTGGAGTTGCCGAGGCATTATCAATTGGGGTTGCCGAGGCATGGTTATCACAAGTTGTCGAGGCATCTTTATCGTCGGTTGCCGAGGCATGCTTATTGCCGGTTGCCGCGGCAATTCCTGGTTCAGTATCTGAGGCTTTGCCGCTAGGTTCGTCTTGATCTTTTTGTGGAGTATTGTTTGATGAGCGGGTTTGAGCCTCTCTAAGTAGTTGGCCACTTCTAGTGGTGATTGCCTTACATTGCTCATGGCCAGTTCCTCTTGCGACCTCAGTATTGCTAGGTAAACCTCCTTGCGGTCTAGTATTCAGATTTTGAGCAAACTGTCCGACTTGATTTTCCAATGATTTGATTGCCGCCTCTTGGTTTTGCAATCTCATCTCGGTCCTGTTAATAAAAGCATCAGTTCTTTTTATGAAATTACTATTCTCAACCATATAAGATTTAGTTTTCATCATAAAAGCATTTAGAGAATTTTCCAAAGAACTAGATGTTGTCGGTTGTTGCTACGGCAACTGTTGTCGTGGCATATTCTGCTGGAATCCCGATGCTTGTGCATTCTGATTGTTCTGGTTTATAGCATTGTTGGGATTACTCCATGAAAAATTTGGGTGCTTCTTCCAAGCTGGATTGTATGTATTGGACATCACATTGTTGTTCCGATTGTAATTCCCCACATAGAAGCTGGATTCCAGATTCTTGACTTCATGTGTGTTGTTTGGTTTTTGCATGTTCTGGACCATCTTGGTTAGAGTGGCCAGTTGTGCCGAAATTGAATCTGATGATCCTAGTTCATGTATTGTGGCTTGGCGTCTAACTCCTCCTCTTCTAGTAGATGGGAATTGATAATCATTCTTGTCCAGCCTGTTTAAAATTTGCATTGCTTCTTCTGGCGACTTATCTAGGAGTATGCCGTTTACCGAGGCATCTAGCATCATCCTTGTTGGTGTATTCACGGCGTTGCAAAACATTGTTACTTGAGTCCACACGTGTATTCACGGCGTTGCAAAACATTGTTACTTGAGTCCACACCGGGAATCCGTGTAGGGGGCATTTGTGTAGAAGTTCTCTATATCGCTCCAAAGCCTCGTACATGGATTCATCATCTGCCTGCCGAAAAGAAGTAATGTCGTTACGAAGCTTATCAGTCAAATTTGTAGGATTAAATCGAGCAAGGAAATCACGACAAAGATCGGTCCAAGATGCTATTGATCCGGCAGGAATGCTATTCAACCATGCTTTCGCCCTATCCCTCAGTGAATAGGGGAATAATCGGGGGTGACTCCGTGTATCTTGAGCGAGTTGCAAATCTCGAGGAAAGATTTCAGATGTTGCCGTGCATCTTCAGTTGCTGAGCCGCCAAATTGACCAATTGTGTTGATCATATTAAACATTACCGGTTTTAACTCAAAGTGGTCGGCTTCAATTTCGGGTGCGACAACTCCTGGATTAAGTCCATCTAGATCTTCTTCAAGATAGTCTCGAATAGTTCTGTTTCCTGCAAGAATCACTCCTCCTCCTGCTCGAACATCTTGATTCATATCGCCGTCCTGATTAGCCATTGCTACTCTTATCCTTCGTCTAAGTCTTTGTAATGTTCGTTCGATTTTCGGATCAAAGGGATATTCTGGTGTAGTCGGTCTCGCCCTGGTCATATACCAATGCAAAACCAAAGTTTGTTAGCCCTTTGAATCTTAAACAAGAAAAGTAAAAAGAAAGTGCAAGAAAATAAAACAAAGTCGCTATTGCCAATCCCCGGCAACGGCGCCAAAAACTTGTTGCGCATAATAAGTGCTACGCAATTGTGCAAGTATACACGTTGCAAGTTATAGTATAAAAGATATCATCTCCACAGGGATTGGTGCCACTTCAAGAATCTAGTCTCTTGCACTGTAAAAAGTAAAAACACAAATAAAGGATTATAGGAGTTTAGCTAATAACTAAACTAGAAAGCAATAAAGTAAAAAAATAGATGAGATCAAATGAGAGAGATAGGCCAGGTTATCGTGAGTTGAGGTGTGATAGCCGATTGGATTGTCTTGGTAAAAAAGTGTACGGGCAACTCAGTTGCCATGGCAACTTGCACAACGGGGTTGCCTTGGCAACTAATCGATGGTCGCCTGGGCAACTAGTTGGGCAACTACTTGGGCGTCTGGGCAGCAACCTTCAAGGTTCGGCAGAGCGTTCTTCAATGGTTTCTTCTTATCCCTAAGTCAAAACTCTAGCTACTTGTGCATGCCTTGATAATACATCCCTACGTGAATCAAGGGTGAACAACAACCAATCTTGCGCTCCTCTTAGCCGTTGAAATCCTTAACTTATTCCTAAGCCGGATTAATCTTCACCATCAATAGGTTGAATAAAGATCATATTCATTCGTTTCTTGAATCTAACTCTCCCGATATTAGATAAATAGATGAAGTTACGAGATCCTCTCCCAATTCACTCGCAAACAAGAATAAGAACCAAGAATGAATAAACCTTGAATAGAAAAGTGCAAACTCTTATTACCTAAACAAAAACCAATAGTTTCTCACAACCACAAAACACAATAACCATAGCCAAATAGATTTAGTTCATGGCTAGGTTCCAAAGAAACACAAGATAAATAATCCCTAGCATGAACCCAGTCGAACAAGAAAGAAAAGGATGAAGAATGAGGCTTGTCGAAATCCTCCTTGCCCTAGATGCATGTCAAAAATTCTCTCTTCTTGCCCTCCTTGATGCTTGTCGAAATTCCCCTCTCTTTGCTCTCTCTGGATTGTCGAAATCTCCATCTTATTTATAGGGCTAGGCCAAAGTCCTTCTTTGAGGAGGAAGTTAAGTTGGAATTAAATTATCTTTAAAGAATATAATTCTTTATTATAATTATATTCCTACTAGAACTTCTCCTATCTTCTTGGAATTTAATTCTTCTTTAATCTCTGCATGGAAATCAAATTCCTTTGGGTTTGGGCTTTGCTCCACGTCATCTTGGGCTTGTCTAGTCATCAATTTCAACTACCATATCACCTTTGCTCTTGTCGACAATTGCCATGGCAACTGGATCGGCGTCTCCTTCATGAATTGCCCCGGCAACTAGCTCGGCGTCTCTTTCATGCATTGCCCTGGCAACTAGCTCTAGCCCTACTTTGGCAAATGATCCTGCACATACACACAAAACACACCAAAGCAGCATCTTTTCCCACAAAAACTACCAAGTTATGGAATCAAGCTCAACGATGGAAGGAAACATGGATTAATGCATGAATAGCTAATTATGCAACTAATATGAGCCTAAGTCTAACAATAATATGAGTAAAAAGGGTAAGAAAAATAGTACTTTTGAACACTTATCACCCTACACCATTGGCAACAAATTCATGGGCAAGGCACTGTGTGACTTAGGCGCCAGCATCAACTTGATGCAAATGTCAGTTTTCATGAAGCCTGGCATAGAAGCCAGACCTACCACGGTTACACTCCAGCTGGCAGACTGGTCATATGCACATCCCAAGGGTAAGATTGAGGATGTGCTAGTAAAGGTAGACAAATTTATTTTCCCGGCTGATTTCATCATTTTGGATTATGAGGCGGATATTAATGTCCCGATTATTTTGGGTAGACCTTTCCTTGCCACAGTTAGGGCTTTGATTGATGTTCATAAAGGGGAACTAACAATGCGCATGAATTACCAGTAAGTTACATTTAATGTGTTTCAAGCTTTGAAATGTACAGATGAACCTGATGAATGCCAAGCAGAGGAGATGATGGAATCCATCTACACTTTAGACACGACACAGTTATGCCAGAATATAGAATTTGATGTCAGCGACTTAGACGGCATATCGGAGTTGTTTGAGGACCGAAAGAATCAGTCTTGGAGGCTAAGGAGGCGAGTTATTTTGAGCCACTACAGTTGGCCGACAGAGAGATCAAGGCACCTAGACCATCAATTAAGGAGCCACTATTGTTGGAACTAAAACTACTGCCATATCACTTGAAGTATGCTTATTTAGGTAACCACTCAACTCTGCCGGTGATCATTTCCACTGATCTCACTAATGATCAGGAAGAAAGATTGTTGGCAGCATTACACAATTATAAGCAAGCATTAGGATGGACCTTGGTAGACATCCGAGGGATTAGCCCAACCATTTGCATGCACAAAATTATCTTGGAAGAGTACCATGGCAAGACCATTGTAGGCTAGAGAAGGCTAAACCCAAGCATAAAAGAGGTAATGAAAAAAGAGATCATAAAATAGCTTGATGTCGGGATTATTTATCCCATCTCCGATAACTATTAGGTTAGCCCAGTGCAATATGTTCCAAAGAAGGGTGGCATGACCGTGGTACAAAATAGTAAAGCTGAATTGATTCCCTCCAGAACTATCACAGGATGGAGAGTGTGCATAGACTATAGGAGGTTGAACAATGCCACGAGGAAGGATCACTTCCCATTGCCATTCATCGACCAGATGCTAGACGGGTTGCCAGGTAAAGCTTTCTATTGTTTTTGGATGGTTATTCGGGTTATAATCAGATTGTCATCGCCTCTGAGGATCAAGAGAAGACCACGTTCACGTGCCCTTATGGGATGTTTGTGTTTAGGAGGATGCCATTCGGCCTATGCAACGCACCGGCAACATTCCAACGTTGTATGATGTCCATTTTTTCTGATATGATAGCGTACAATATGGAAGTATTCATGGATGACTTCTCAATGTTTGGAAAAACATTTGAGGAATGTCTTCAGAGTTTGGAGAAAGTCTTGAAGAGATTCATGGAGAGGAACCTAGTGTTGAACTGGGAAAAATGCCACTTCATGGTGAAGGAGGGCATTGTTCTCAGACACAAGGTAACTGAGAGAGGACTAGAAGTTGAACAAGCAAAAGTTGAGGTAATTATGCAATTGCCTCCCCCAACGAGTGTCAAAGGTATAAGGAGTTTTTTAGGACATGCCAGTTTTTACCAGCGTTTTATTAAAGATTTTTCCAAAATTCCTAAACCTTTATTCTTGTTGTTAGAACATAATGCCACTTTTGCATTTGACGATTCTTATTTGAGAGCATTTCAGGAGCTTAAAGAAAAGTTGATCAATGCTCCTATAGTTGTTGCACCGGGCTGGAATGAGCCCTTTGAGCTCATGTGCGATGCTAGTGACTATGCCATTGGAGCAGTCTTGGGACAAAGGCATGGTAAGGTTTTCCATGCCATCTATTATGACAACTGAACCTTGAACGAAGCACAACTGAATTACTCTACGACCGAGAAAGAATTTCTTGCAGTTGTATTTGCTTTTGAAAAATTTAGATCTTATTTAATTGGTAACAAAGTTGTGGTTTTTACAGATCATTCGGCATTGAAGTATCTCTTAGCAAAGAAGGATGCCAAGCCCAGACTAATCTGATGGACGTTGAGATCCGAAACAAAAAGGGCAGTGAAAACTTAGTAGCTGACTATCTCTCATGTTTGGAGCATCATCTTGAAGATGGTAAGACCGATTTTATAAGAGATAAATTTCTTGACGAGTATTTGCTTGCAGTTAATGCCGTCCCATGGTATGCTGACATTGTCAACTACTTGGTGAGCAACATTTTACCACCAAACTTGGCATACAATGCCAAGAAGAGGTTCTTGTGAGATGCTAGGCATTACTATTGGGATGAGCCAATATATTTCAAATAGTGTGCAGAACATGTGATCCGTTGGTGTGTGCCCGATGATGAGCAGCATAACATATTGCACTTGTGCCATACCGAACCATATGGAAGTCACTTTGCTGGGATGAAGACTGCCGCCAAGGTGTTGCAGTCAGGATTCTTTTGGCCCACACGATATAAGGATGCCCACAAGTATGCCAATGCACGTGATCGATGCCAACGAACAGGGAATATCTCTGGCAGACACAACTGTCACTCCAAAACATTATGCTTGTGGACTTATTTGATGTATGGGGGTAAACTTTATGGGTCCTTTTCCACCCTCATTTGGTAATGTATATATTCCCGTGGCTGTTGACTATGTGTCTAAATGGGTAGAAGCCATTACCCTGCTAACAAACGATGCCAAGGTCGTTGCCGAGTTCTTAGATAAGCACATCTTTACTAGATTTGGCGCCCCTAGAGTGATTATTCATGATGAGGGCACCCATTTTAAATGTAATCTAATCTCTAAAGCTTTGTGCAGGTATGGTATACAGCAGAGAATTGCCACGGCATATCATCCACAAACGAATAGGCAAGTTGAGATTTCAAACAAGGAGATTAAGAATATTCTAGACAAAACTGTGAATCCATTAAGGAAATACTGATCCTTGAGACTAGATGAGTCATTGTAGGCTTACAGAACAACATTTAAAACTCCTTTGGGTACTTCACAGTTTAGACTTGTTTTCAGGAAACCATGCCATCTGCCAGTGGAGCTTGAACATAAAGCCTATTGGGCCATCATAACACTTGGCATGGCATGGAGAGCTGCTGGAGAAAAAGGGTTGTTAGACCTTAATGAGTTGGAGGAATTCAGAACACAAGCCTATGAGAATGCCAGGATCTATAAGGAAAAGGCAAAACGCTGGCATGACAGTAGGATAATGCCAAGACAGTTCAAGATAGGCCAACGTGTTCTGTTATTCAACTCATGACTTAAGTTGTTTCTAGGAAAACTAAGATCAAGATGGACAAGCTCTTTTGAAGTTGTGAAGCCCTATGCCCATGGAGCTATGGACATTAAGAATTTGAAGATAGGAGAAATCTTTAAGGTGAATGGTCAACGTTTAAAGCACTACATGGAAGGTGATCAGAACAATGCCAAGGAGGTGATCCTCTTGGCAGAGGTGACATGAAAACACCATCAAGTTTGAACTTTTGTAAATATTAGGATAGATGTTTTCTTTATTTTTAGGATTCAAGGTTTTTAGTAGTTTTTCTTTCTTTTAAGTTTCAAGATTTTATTCCTTTACTATGTTGAAAGGTTTCCTTTGAGTTGTGCATATTCATTATGCCAGGAACAATTCTAGTATTGTTGGCAGAGGCCAATGCCCCAATAGAGAAATCTGCCAGACATAGTGCCAGAATAGCTTGGCATGTAGCGGTGTAAAACACAGAAGGATGAGAGAAACCCTAGCTTGATCAGCCTATTTAATAAAGAGAGAGTATTTTTCCTTAATATTAAACCCTTAGCCGTTTTAAAAAAATTATTAATTAGGTTAAAATTTAAATTTAACTTAATCACCTTATCTCTTTAAATCCTTACCCTATCCTATCACCTTATCACTTTACCCCTTTCAAATCAATTTTTTTTATTTTTCATCATTATCCTTAATTACTCCTCCCATTAAAACACTCAAACGACCCAAAACCTTTCACTTTCTCACCCTAGCCGGTTAAATAACCAAACATCTCTCTCACTTTTTTTACTTTCCTTTTCGACAAGCAAGTACCAAAACCCAATTCGTCTATTCTTCTTCATCTTTGTTTAACACCGTTCAAATTCTTCAACGATTTCAATGGCCTCTTGTTCAACTTCTTTCAAGTGATTCTTCAACGAGGAGATTTAGAAAAAGTTTAAAACCAATTTTGCCTCGAGAAGTTTTTGCTACGAGAAGCACTTCGACCTCAAAATAGAGACGAACAATGGCTTCCCTCCAGAAGTCATGTCAATGATTAGCCTGCACAAATAGAGTCTGTTTTGCCAGCAAAAAGGGAGATCTATGCCACCATCGTTCAAGAATTCTATACGCATCTTGTGACCAAGGATTCACCCTTCTTGATGATTAGAGGTAAATGTGTTCGTTTCGATGAAAGGTATATTAAAAATATGTTTGAGTTAGATGGTTGTTGCGCGTAATAAGTGCTACGCAATTGTGCAAGTATACACGTCGCAAGTTATAGTATAAAAGATATCGTCTCCACAGGGATTGGTGCCACTTCAAGAATCTAGTCTCTTGCACTGTAAAAAGTAAAAACACAAGTAAAGGATTATCGAAGTTTAACTAATTACTAATCTAGAAAGCAATAAAATAAAATAAAAGATGAATTCAATTGAGAGAGATAGGCTAGGTTATCGTGAGTTGAGGTGTGATAGCCGATTGGATTGTCTTGGTAAAGAGTGCATGGGCAACTCGGTTGCCGTGGCGACTTGCTGTGGGGTTGCCTTGGCAACTAATTGATGGTTGCTTGGGCGACTAGTTGGGCAACTACTTGGGCGATCGGGCAGCAACTTCAAGGTTCGGCGGAGCGTTCTTCAATGGTTTCTTCTTATCCCTAAGTCGAAACTCTAGCTACTTGTGCATGCCTTGATAATACATCCTGCGTGAATCAAGGGTGAACAACAACCAATCTTGCGCTCCTCTTAGCCGTTGAAATCCTTAACTTATTCCTAAGCCGGATTAATCTTCACCATCATTGGATTGCATAAAGATCATATTCATTCGTTTCTTGAATCTAACTCTCCCGATATTAGATAAATGGATGAAATCACGAGATCCTCTCCCAATTCACTCATAAGCAATAATAGGAACCAAGAATGAATAAACCTTGAAATAGAAAAGTGCAAACTCTTATTACCTAAACAAAAACCAATAGTTTCTCACAACCACAAAACACAATAACCATAGCCAAGTAAATTTAGTTCATGGCTAGGTTCCAAAGAAACACAAGATAATTAATCCCTAGCATGAACCCAATCGAACAAAGATGAAGGAAGAGGCTTGTCGAAATCCTCCTTGCCCTTGATGCTTGTCGAAAATTCTCTCCTCTTGCCCTACTTGGACTTGCCGAAATTTCCCTCTTGCTCTCTCTCTTGAATTGTCGAAATCTCTTGCTATTTATAGGGCTAGGCCAAAGTCCTTCTTTGAGGAGGAGTTTGAGTTGGAATTAAATTATCTTTAAAGAATATAATTCTTTATTATAATTTTATTCCTATTAGAACTTCTCCTATCCACTTGGAATTTAATTCTTCTTTAATCTCTGCATGGCAATCAAATTCCTTTGGGCTTGGACCTTGCTCCATGTCATTTTGGGCTTGTAAAATCATGAATTTCGACATCCATATTGCTTTTGGTCTTTGTCGACAAATGCCATGGCAACTGGCTCGGCGTCTCCTTCATGCACTGCCCTGGCAACTAGCTCGGCATATCCTTCATGCATTGCCCTGGCAACTAGCTCGGCATTGCTTTGGCAAGTGATCCTGCACATACACACAAAAACACACCAAAGCAGCATCTATTTCCACAAAAATCACCAAGTTATGTAATCAAGCTCAACGATTGAAGGAAACATGGATTAATGCATTAATGGCTAACTATGCAACTAATATGAGCCTAAGTCTAACAATAATATGAGTAAAAAGGGTAAGAAAAATAGTACTTTTGAACACTTATCAATGGTGCAGAGGATGAATATTTTGAATATGTTGATTCGATGAATTCTGCCAAGAGAAAGAAGGTGCTGGCAAATCTGTGTGAGCTTAGCACGGCATAGACAGTGTCATCCAAGGGGCACCGTACGGTGAAGAGGTTGGCATTGAAGCCCCAGTAGAGAGGTTAGAATCACTTTGTGAAAGCGAATCTGATGCCCACATCCCATAACGAGACTGTGTCAGAAAAGAGGATGATCCTGCTACACTTCATTGTTATGGGGCGCAAGATCAATGTTGGCAAGCTTATTATTGAGGAAACTTACAAGTGTGCAGCGAAAGGTAATGGCAGTTTGTTCTTTCCTTTGTTGATTTCTAACATTTGCATGCTCCATGGTGTGCCAAAGCTTGATACAGATAAGGGACAAACGATCAAAGGAACAACAATTACTGCTGCTATATGGAGAAATCTTATTGCTGCTGAGCCAAAAGACAAGGGCAAGGGGAAGGCAAAGGCACCCACGCCAAAGCCTAAAGTGTCAAAGGCCGAGCCAGCAACTATGCTAGAAACCGTGCCAGACAGTTCACTGGCAATGCTGTCCCAAATTCACCATCGCCAAGAGATTATTCTCCAAAAGCTAGAAAATGCTTAGGAGCTCAATGTCAAGATGCGACACTACATCCAGGCTAGGGATGTTGTAATCAGAGAGGCTCTTACAAAATTATCAACTGATTTTGTGCCAGCATTTTCAGACTTCCCTGCCGAGCCCTCTGCCAGCGATAATGCCATGCCAACTAGTCCAGTTCATACCCCGTCCGATGCCACAGTCACATTGTCTCTAGTTCAAGTCGAGTCTGCCAGTTCTGATTCTTCATCTAAATCAAAGGAAACCAAAGCCAAGTCACCAGTGACAGCTGCTATACATACGCCATCTGATGCCACCGATGCACCTGCCGCGTTGGAGCCTGCCAAGAAAAATGAGGAAGTTGGAGCCTCCACTGCCGCTTCAAAACCAAGCTTGAAAAGAAAGAAGCACATGGCCCCTGATCGTGGGCCATTTGTGAGAAGAAAGACCTATGTCGTATGAGAAATAGTCTTCGAAGGGGAGTCCTCTTCTATCTAAACTACTTTTCATTTCATTTCATTGTATTTACATGATCATGCATTTTTCTATTTTTCTTGTATATATGTGTTGTTTCATGCATTGAGGACAATGCACATCTTAGGTTTGGGGGTGTGCATTTTCTCACATTTGTGTCATGTTATGCATTTCATATTTAATTTCAGTTGCCATGTCATTTGCCATGTGTAATCACTCATTTTCACTTGTAAATATATTAATATTGCATGTATATTTATTATATGAATGTTACAAATATAAGGTGGTGTGTGCATGTATAAGCTATGTATACATATTAGGGGTGTATGTATGTCGCGTATGTATCTAGAGTATGAGCGTATTTGATTAATATATAGATGTTATGTTAATTATATGTATGATTATACGTACGTATACTAGAATATTATATTAATTAATGATTGTATAATATAAGTATACATTTTCGTATATATATGTATTGCTGTTATAATTATATTATTATTAATATTATTGGGCTGGTAAAATGAAAAAATTAAATATATATTAAACCCAAATAAAAATGAAGTCCAAGTCCAATTACAAGTTCAATTACAAGGCCCGGTTGGCCCAAATCTGAATCTCATCTAATTACAATGTGCAGGTAACTGTGGGCCGTTGGATCAAGATCTGATCCAACGGCCACGATGCAACCAGGAGGTCAAAAATATCTGCCAGGCGCGTGTTCCACACGTATGGACCGTTCGAGTGCCACGCGCGCGTGTGGTCCACGCGCGGACGCTTTAATATCCCACGCGCGCGTAAGATCCACGCGTTCTGACTCCTCGACTGCGGAGCTCCACGTGGCGAAATCTGAAGCCGTCTCATCAAATCGAGGCTTCATCCAGGCCGATCGTTCTTCAAGCCATCTCGACCGTTAGATCAGATCTGATCTAACGGCCGAGAACGCGTCTGGCCGCTGGCAGAATGTCCATATCGCCACCGCGCCGATATTCAGTCCCCGTGTTCAGAATATGCCCAAGACAACAAGCAAAAGTGTCAGTTCAGATCTGAAAAAAGGAAGATGCAACTTGCAACAAAAACAGAGGCAATAATATATATGAAACGGGAACTTTTGTAACGGGGGGATGAAAAAAAAACGAGAGTAAGAACAAAAAAGGGAGAACAGAGATCTTGTAATACAAAAAAACTGAAAGTTGTAAACATCCAAGATAATCAAAAGACAGTCCAGTGGTAAATTTTTGTCTCTTTTTCTTTCTTGTTTTCTTTACATGCATATACGAAATAGAACAAAAAAACAGAAACAAAAAAAAGGAGAGTAGTCTTATCGGCGTTGTTTGTGGGTCTTCCCTTCCTCAGTGATAAGCCTTTCGGCTTTTACAAGCCAGATCTGGTGAACTAAAGGGAGAAGAAGACCCTTTGTAGTGTTGTTTTGGTTTCAAAAAAAATATTTTTTGGTTCGTATTTCCTAGATCTAGGGCAAATAGAGGTATATCCTCTGAATCCAACCTAGGATTCGTATTGAGGACGACAAGGGGGTTGTTTTGGTGTATT